>VWPU01000031.1:0-206756 GCA_013398955.1 Callaeas wilsoni | reverse complement strand
AGAACTGCACTCAGAATTTTCAGTCTCAAGTTTTGGAACCTCTTTTCATCCATTCCTGGATGTTCCCCTAATGGAGCAGTTAAACTAGCAATCTGGGAGTGACAAGACCAATTCTACTAAATCTGCATGTGAACCAGGGAGCTCCTGTCCAGCAAGAAAAGAGGAGCCAAGAATAATCAGTCTTGTGCTCTCTCTGGCCAAGGGAAGCCTCTGTGATAGATGATGAGGAAATAGCACATGTTGTTTATGACTCTACTGGTTATAGGGCAGAAGACATCTGGGCATGTTCTTTTAAACACACATGGTCTTAACACCCAGTGGCTCTATGCCAGTACCTTAATGCCAGGCAGTCATGTCTTGGTTCCAGGCTTTCCTCTGAGCAGCGTGTCTCATGGCTCTGTACGAGATAGGTCATCCTCAGCTGTGCTTGCTGGTATTTTAGCAGCTGTTACTCTCTTATCAGTTATGCTTGAATGCTACACATCAGTTAGTGTACTGTTTCCAAACTCCATCCTCCCTTCTCTGTGCTGTTTCTCCTACACCTTTTGGAACAGTTCACCTCATGAAAGCAAGGGTTGCATGTCTTGGTCTGTGGATTATGCAGTGGGATGCATTCCCTCCTAGATGAATCATTCAAATCGAGCCTAGTTTATTAATAAATGCGATCAGATAAGGCTTTTGCAGTAGCTTCCCTAGTGGGGCCTCCTTTGCTGGCACTATCAGTGAGATCAAAGAATGAACAGTGCCATTCAGAATGAACTCCTGGTAGATTCCTCCAGGCTGGAGCAAAAGTACATTCGTAAGTGGCTCTGTATGTGTGTTTCACTGCTCTAGCTATGAGGACAAATAGCACCCTCCAGGCCCTATACCAGCATCAACTCAAAGACAACATCAAATATTAAGACAGATAAAAAAATACCAATCGTTCCATCTTCCTACTGGGAGAACTTCTTAAGGAAGCTTCTGCCAGAAATTACTCTCTATAACCTATCTAATTTAACATTGGACAATGATTGTTAAAGGAAAGTGGCTTATAGACTAAGTTCATATGAAGTGTAACTGTTGATAGCACATCAGGGAAGGAATCTGGACCAGTTTTGCTTCTGTATCTTCAGCTGCAAAAGGGAGGGCTCATGCTGGGGGCACTGTGAACATCATCCTCCTGGAGGACAATCCACTGAAGTAAGGTGGCTAATTAAGGGATACCAGAGAGTACAGAAATGGGAAAGAAACATTTGGGCAGAGTTTGAATCACGTCTTAAGATCATCCCCTCTCCTTGCAGGAAACCTGTCCAGCACCAGTTTCTCTTAACATTTGTCTCTCATGGAGTCAAAGTTTTCAGGGAACTGGCACTCCTTCTGTCTCAGCAGAAGTTGCCCTTTCTAAAAAGGAGTCTGGGTCAGCCAGCTTTTGCTGAAAAGGCTTCACTCAAGAAGAATACTTTGGTTTCCCAAGGCAGGTACTATTTTGTTGGTATTGGTGGACAGCGCTTCCAGATACACAGAAAAGAGGCAATAGTGCAGCCGATGAAACCAGACCCTTAAAGAATGTCTCCAAAGTTTCTTTGTGATAGTTCATCACTACCAGGTTAACTTCAGCACCCTTAGAGGTCCTTTCCAAAGTGCTTTGGTTGCTCTTTCAGAGCTTTGGAGCATGGCACACCACCTGCTTCATTTTCCACTCCTCCTGACACAGTGATGGAGACCCCCAGCCAACTCCCTCTTGGCCAGACCATCTCCTGGCTCCCTTCCATTAAAGACAGGATGGTCCCCAGTAACAGCTGTTGCAGTAATGTCTGGGCAAGACAAATCCAAGTTTAGTGGCAAGAAGTGTCTCAAAGCCCTTTACAACAGCCACATACTTGCCCACATTATAGCACAGTGGTCTGTGATCCCTAGTATACACATACAAAAATATAAATATATACCAGTATTCCAAACTGTCACTCATGCCATAAATGCTCTGTCCTCATGAAAAATTCCTTATGCCCTTATGAGTGGCTGCTGCAAAAGAAATTAATTTTGTTTGACAAAGCTCCTCCGATGCAGCAGATATTTCTTGCTGATCTAGATACAGCTTCTCAGGGTTCACAGGCTGTACTCCAGCCCTTCTCCCTTGGCCAGCCCCATACTTTTGGGTACTGGCTTATTTAAGCCTATTCTCATGGCACCTCTCCCAGCTATGCCCTCCAGGTCAGACAACCACCCTGACGCCAACCAAATGGCCTGAAATCCCTCCAGTCTGGATTCCTGTCTGGACCTACACTCTTCTACTACATCAATCTTTAAGGACATTCACCATGCCCGGCCCAGCTGCCTCCGCATTTCCCAGCTGCTCTTTTGGCAACCAATGTTGGACAAATAAGCCCACCCCAGAATCCACTTTAGAAGAGGCTTGAGATCATGTGCCCCAGAGGCAGATGGGATTTGTGGGCTGGGTAAGCCCAGACTACACTTCTACAGTCACAGGCTATCTATCAGCCAGAGGATGGATATCTAGACATGTATCAGAGCAGAGCACCAGAACTCAACCCACTCCTTGGCTTAGTCTCCCTGAAGAAAGTGTTAATGCAACTTCACTTCTTCCAGTCACATCTTGTGATGCTCCTCTGTTTTGTGTCTTTGCCAACTGAGAAGGCACCATGCTGACAAATGATCCACTACGACTCTGCCAGAGTGGAGCAAGAGGGACTGGGCAAAACCAACCTTCCTGTTTCATTCTGGACAGCAGCACAACAAGAGGCATATATGCCAAAACTGAAAAAAAAAAAAAGCATGTTTTTCTGTAAGGTTTACATTTGCACAGCTAAACTTTCAATGGAATGTGAGCTTCAAATCTCTTTTCCCTCTCTGTCTGCAACATTTTTTCTTCTACTTTTCCTCCTATATTTTTTCTATTTTTCCTCTATGTCTTCTTTAACATCCTAAAGCAAGTGGGTTTGGATTTAACACGAGGGTGTGGATGTAGCTGCCGCCTTTGATCCCCTACCCACCCTTTCCTTTCCCCTCCCCAGAAATCAAAGCTGGAGAGTATCAAATGAAAAATTGCACAGCACAGGCCCTGATCTGTCAGCATATGGGTTTGGATCAAACTTGTCCAAAGCCATAGATGCAGCTGGAGATTGCTGGTGGTTTCAGCCACTTTTTCTCTTCTCCTCTGAGATCACTGGGTTGAAGCATTTTACAAGATACAGTTCAGGTCTGAAACATCCCTGATCAGTAATCATTTTAAGAAATATTAATCCAAATATCTTTTAAAAAATGGAGGGAGAAAAACAACAGAGGGGACAGTAAAAACTCTTGCTGGACTGTACTTTACCCCTTGTCCACTATACTTTTGCTAAAATAGGTGGGTTTTGCCCAGATCATCAAAATGGTAGACCATGAGAGTCTGCTGTTTTGGCTGAGTTATTATATGTTAGTATAATAAAAGGCAACGTGAAACCAGAAATTGTTGGAGAGCAGTTTTCATAACAGTGACAGATAAAATTTGAAGGGCATCTGTGCCAATGCTTAAACAGGCAGGAGAAACAAGAGACAGGAGGAAGACTTTATTCTTGCCAGACTCTGTCCTGCAAGAAAATTGTTAGTCCCTTGGTCATCAGAAATTTTCCATAATCGCCTGTGTTATGAAACACTTTCAAGTTAGAGGACCATTCCTGAAGTCCTCTGTCATCCCCCTGTCCCAGACTTTACGGAGTCCCCAAAGGGTGCATGTTTCTTGCATGCTCATGTAACCAGCCTGTGCGTGCAGCTGCAACACGGGCTCCTCATCTACAGACCGCTGAATTTGCTTGGCAGGGGGTGAGGGGACATGAGTCCTTGAGGAGATCTCAGACCCTTGGTCCTGAGAAAATTGGTAATCTGGGCTCCTTGGTGGAGAAGATTTTGGAAAAGGTCCCCTCACCAGAGCCAGCAAGCCAGGCTCCAAACTCAAGCTCCCCTCGCAAGGCCTGTTCAAAACCTGCACCAGTCCAACGCTTCTCTCACTCCTGCTCTATTTCCATTCATTATTTCAGGTGTGCAAATTAAACCACAAGAGGAGACAGAAAGGTCCCTGCCAGTAGGGAAATTAATTAGGATTTAGGAGATAATGCTTCAAATCACAGCTTTCTTTGGTGATCTTCCTCACAACCTCAGGCAGAACACTTTGGACTCCATCCAGCCTCTACACCACAGGGATTACAGCAAGCTCAGGTGGCTGCAAATGGTGTATGCTTTGAACAGAGGAGTGGACAAGGGACCCCAGGACTGCCAGACAAAGTCATTGGACAACGACAAGCGTGGCGTTTCAGATAAATACCTATATGAGGTCACCTAGACCCATCCCCCTCCCCTCCATTATTGCTTATTGAACAGTCAGTAACCAAGCCACACCACACTTGGAAGATCACACTCACCCCAGATGCAGGTGTGAGTCTGAAATGTGGCAAGTCTCAATTGCTTTGCCCGCCCCGGGCCATGAAGTCAGCACTTAATGAACAAACACAAACATGTGTGGGTGTGATTAAAGGAACTGCTGGCATGAATTTGGGAAGTGCAACTCCATGACAACAAATACAAGGGAGGCTTGAAGATCATATGAAGGGAGTTCTGGATAAAGTTCACTTTCCCTTGTAGCTCTCAGGTGCCCCAAACTAGCCCCACTTGCTCCAAGAGTAAAGATAAATGTGCACACAATACTCATGCTCATAGATAGCTATAGGCAAGTCTTTCTGGGAGAGCTTGTTTCAGAAAGAGATACTCTGAATTTTAATGACTGTGGCCATCATGATGACAGTCTCATTTGCTGAAATGAAGCTTTGAACTGTTGGAAAGGAAATCATGAGAAACCATTTGATTTTGTTCTGTCTTGGATCTTATGCATTTTCAGTGCCATTGTTTTTGAGCCCCTGCCAGTAGGGCAGAAAACAACACAGCTGCCATCTGCCTAGTGTTGTTTGTGCCTTATCCTTTTCCCTAGGGGAGATGCACATAGAGAAGAAGTCTTTGTTTGGAGACTGTCTGTTTTGCTCTGGGTTTGTTTTTTTGGGGAGATGGGAGAAGGATTGTCCAACCCTTCTCTAACCCTGGTCATTTGGACAGCTTAAGTCACAAGTAGCCATCATGAAGGAAGGGTGGATAGACAGAGCTCAGATAATTTAATCAAAGAAAGTTGCTAATTGCTAATGTGATCCACCCTTGGGGCTATATTGCCTTGTGTGATGTCCTGGCTGTAAGCGGTTCCTTAAGCTATTCACAAACCATGTAACACCTAATTGTGTGGCACAAAACTGAAGCAGGGGAAGAGAAGCAGTCCTAGCTGTGGCCTTTGACACTCCACAATAACACCACTTGCTAGTACCACAATATCACTGAGAAATAAATCTGAGCGGATGATGCATTTTTGGCTTTTCCAAAATTATTTCCTGAGACTCTACTCCAAAAATCATTGTGGCTGGCTTAACTGTAAACATTGTTTCATGGACACAGATGTGCCTACTTTGGTTCTGCAAGAGTCTCATTTAACATCTTCGTTAATCTCTGGAAATGGAAATAATCAGGCGCTTGATGAAATTTACAAACAGCAATAATTTGGGAGGATTGGAAAACAATCCCAGCAGAAAAGTAGAAGAAATGCAATTTGAGGAGCATAATTTGGGAGTAAATAGCATAAAGGAAGGTTGCAGTCTAATTGTATTCATTGGTGCTATAAAAAAAGAAAACTCCTCAAAGAAGGAATGGGAAAGTAAGATATAGGAGGCAGATAAATAAAAAAGAGCTGAGAGTTTATGGCATAATTTTTGGGAACATAAACTGGCAACAAGATGGGTCAGTGGGAATTGTGTGAAGGGATCAAGTCTCTGAGCCACAAAATCTAGAAAGATCAAAACCCAGAACAAATAATTTGATTCTTGAAAGGAAGACAATGACAAGATCATGAAATTCAAAGAAAACATCTTTAAATGATGAAAGAACTGGAACACATGATATATGCAGAAAGGATAAAGATCTGAAGATGAAAAAAAAAAGAAAAAACCTGAAAACCAGGCATTGAGTAAGCAGAGAGGAGAGATAATCATCCAGACTTCAGAAAGTGGGAAGAGATTTGCTATGAATAATGTAAGAAAACACAAACAAAGTAGAAATTTGGAGCCAGTTTTTTCCTGACAGTGAGACCAGTGGCACTATCATTAAGTCTTCAAGGGGTGCTTTGGGGAATCTGAGATTTAGGGCTGTCAGATCCCACCCTGAGAAAAAGCATGGATAACATCTATGTGCCAAACAGTCTTCTGAAGGCAAGAGATCTGCCAGACATGCAGTGCTGGTTTTCCAGTTTCTGTGACTTCATATTTGATGGAGCATCCCTCATCTCAGACTTTGAACTTGCAGCAGGTATTTCCTTCTCATTGTATTCTAGAGTAAAGAAGGATCATATCAAGATGTGATAGGAGCATCATAGGGACAACCTGGTATTCACTCACCTAACTAGCCAGTGACAGATCTAGTCCTGCTGGTCTTATCTAAAAGTGACTTTTCCACATTTCTAATCTTTTGGCTATGGCTTTGTCACTGCACCTTGTATGATGAACCATGCATCGAACTAAAAGCTTTCATTAAAGTTTCAATTCACACATTTGTACAATTTATGGCTGGAGGAGATCATGTTAATAATCTGTCTGCTGTGCTGTACAACAGTGTTCAATTCATTTCTCTCATTTATTCAAGCCTGTATTCCCAGCTTGAGCCAACTCTTCTTTGTAAGTATTAAATAATGACACGGTAGATGTGACATTGCTAAGTGCCTGAAAAGGATATTAGGTAGATGGTGTTCAGAATTGCCAGAATTAAGACATTTATATTTTCATGAACTCTTCTGTATAAACACTGAGCTTGGTGCTATCTTTCTGTCAAGGGCATACAATAAACTCAGATTTGGCTTGAAAGCCGTTAGATAAATAGTAAGTCATTTCCTCTTGAATGTCTCTAATTCTTGATTATGTGTGTGTGTCATTGCGAGTCTCTGAGCACGCATTTTATTTTGTTGGGGATTTTTATGCTCTAAACTTCCAGAGTTCTTCCCCCCTCCCCTTTTTCCTTTTGAATGGAGGCTCAACATTTCTGTTGCTTGTTTTATAAGGCAATGCATCATCTCTTCTCATTGCCATTAATTAGCCAGTGTAATATTTTCCACATGAAGTCACAGGACTTGAAATGAACATATTTCGGCATCAATTAGGTCTCTGCTCATGTGAGGGCCCAGCTGCACTTTAAATACTATTTATATAATGGTAATGAGCCAGTCATCACCACTGCTGGCTTCCAGCAGGTTTTGTACAGTGCCTACTTGAATATGATTAGAAGTGTGTGGATCCTTCCCCCCCGCCTTTATTTTTTTTTCCTTCCCAGAAACTATGCTGAATAAAACTGACTGGTTTTTAAAGTCATAAAAAGGGCTGGCAACAGAAAATCGGATGTTATTCTTGGTGTCTGTTATATTTTCTTCTATTTTCCTTGGAAAATGCACCCATTAAAAGGAGGAGTTTCTCTTTTTAACATTCCTCAGTCTTCCCCCTCACCACCCTCTCGTCTTTTTTCAGGTGGTAGGGATGGTTTGTATTTGGCATCTTTCCTCTCCTGTATCTATCACTTTAGGGAAAAGAACCTAAAGACATCTAAGTAACCATGACTGGTAGATGGTGTTATCAGAGGGATCCAAAGTTAAAAAATGAGGTTAAAGAAGCTCTGGCAGCACTCAGTGAGGATTAGGTAAAATCCATAGAGATAAAACAAGACCTGACCCAGATCCCAAGCTCTAGACTCAGACACAGTGAGACTGAGCATTCAGAAAAGTTTCTTTTGAAATAAAACTCTGTGTTGTGGTGTCCACAAAAACCTTGCCTGGTGCAGCTGGAGGTAAGGGTGATTATTGGTATGTAATGCAGTCAGACTGAACCATGTGCTCCATGTGTGTGTCCCGGAGTCTCAAAAAAAAGGAAAAAATCCTTTGCAGATATACTTCAACAGTCCTATCTCCTTTCTCACTTGTGCTGTAAGTAGAGTCCCCCATAACATGGTATTCTCATCCCTCCCAAGAATTCCCAAGGAGAAGCAATGTCAGCAGCCCCTCCATCTGCCTTTTCATGATGCAGGAGAATGATCTTACCTGCTTGCCTGTGTCTTTGTGTGGATGAACAACAGATTAGGGGAAAAGCAAGTCACAAAATGTAGTTTTCTTTCCTGGCATAGTGACGTTCCCAGTCTCAACTGAGTAGCAAGAAGTTACATATTCTCAGTTCAGTTTTCAGGAAGGCTTTGCCTTCAGTGGCCCTTTCAGGTGAAGTGACAATATCATAGTCCTGGTGAACCACACCATGCAGGTGGGATGAACAGTTAGACTGTAACAGCTCAAGTGCCCTGGGGAATTTTAAATCTAGGCAAGTCATAAATGGGTTCGTCATCTCAGCCATTGCCTCTGCTGGCTGGGTCCTAGGAGTCCTGCCATCCTGTCAATCTCTAGTGACACACAAGAGATAAATAAACCACAAAACCCACAAAAACTACTTGCTCCTGTAGCAGACTATATCAAGTTATTTTCTTCATGTAAAGGGCAACAAGGCCTTCATAAAAAAAAAAAAAGAGCCACATCATCTTTTCTAATTAATGTAATCAGAAGTAAATGGTCTAGCCAGATGCTGCGTGAAAAATGGGTCCTGTCATCCTCTTGTGGGAGTGATGGAAAAGTGGTTGCTGTGCTATGAAGTTTCCCCTGTGAATATTAGCAGGATCCTAGAAAGTCTCCCCTCAAATGCAAATTCTCCAGGCTAGCAAATAGATGTCATCACTACAGATATTCAGGGCATGCTTTTTTAGAAACGCAGAAAATCTGTAGCCCAGGTCAGGTCTGGAATTCACTACCAGGCTGGTGGGTCTCTGAAGCAGGAGAGGACAGGAGCAATGTGGTTTTATTCTGCTCTGATTGGAGCATTTCCGGAGGAAATTTGCTGTCCAGTCTCCGAGTCAGCATCTCCACTTGCGGAGATGCAGGCAGGCACTGAGGCCAAGAGGAAATAACATCTAAATGCGTCCTCCCAACATCTTGTTGGTTATTCCCTCCAAGCGTTTCATCTGCCTGTAGTGAAAACAAATAAACAAACAAAAATTGCTTCCTATATCCCAGCCGTCAGCCATCAAAATCCAAGTGGAAGGGTAGGGTTTAGGACACTTAAGTTTTGGTTTCTGATGAGTTTTTTCTTTCTGATCTCACACACTTTTATTTTCATTTTCATGCAGCTTCCCTAATTTCAACAAAGACTGCTTTTTAGCAAGGGAGACATTTAAAGCCTGAGATGTGCAAGGAACATGCGCAAAACAGAACAGCAAAGGCAGCTGAAAACATGGGGGCTGAGAGAGGGAAACCTCAGCTTGTTGTGCATCAGAAATAGCTGCTAGTGTTGACTCCCACAAAGGGAGTGAAGTCTGTGCTATTTTATCAGGTTACATTTCCCAAACTGCAATTTCAGCATAATCTGTTCTCAAGTCTTTAATCACAAATTCTCAACAGCAAGAGTATCAAACCCTTCTTCCTCATCCTCCTTGTCTCTCAGCCCAGCTCCCAGGAAAAAAAAAAACACAAAGGCCAATGTGAGATACAGAAAAAGAACATCTCGAAGATGGAACAGACCCAGTGCAAATTCTTAGAAAGCATAAGAGAGCTTTAAAAAATAAGTCATTTTATCCAGCTCTAACTGAACAGATTTTTGGGCAGATGTTAGCACTGGTGAAACCAACCCACGTCACTGACTAACACCACTGGTGACTGTCTCCATACCCCCAAAAATGAAGAAAAACAGAGGGCAGCAACACAAAAGAGGCCAATCTGGCAATCATTTTGTGGCTCCACTCAGAGGAAAGAACTCAAAAGAAATGCCAACACTTTGGGATGGGTTTGACAAAGGTCCAAAGTATCATGATGTGGACCATACTCTACCAACAGCCCATCTGAATAAACTGAGTTTTTTTCTGTCAAAATTCTCCAGCCCTTTCAGGGTCTGTCTCAGAGAACGACCACAACTGGGAAGGGTGGGGAATTTAATTGTCTAGGAACAACTCCTGGAAGGAAGATATTTACATTAGCCTGGCTGTGATTCTATTGCTCTTTCCTTTCCCCTCATTCCACAGTCTTTCCATCTGTAAACAATATTTTACATCTCTATAAGTTACAAAGATTTGTGTGCAATGCTTAGGAGACTTTCAGTGCATCAAAAAAGTTCTAAGCAGAAGTTTAAAAAGGTTTTTATAGATCCCTATGAAAACTAGGGGAGCTCCATCCCATGGTGGTGCAGGTCAATAGGGTATTAAACTCAGCAGTAACAAAACATTGTGCCTTAACTTCTCAGCTGGAGGAAAAAACCCCAAAAGCACTAAATTGAAAACAGCTGTTTCATACATCCCACCTCCTTTGGACCATTTTCACATTGTGGTATAATCTATGTTGATCCCACAAAGAAGATGGTCATATTCCTGAGAGCACAGCATGAATTTGTAGTGGGGAACACAAAAAGATGATGTAATTTCATTTATCACCCAAAAAGATCATGAAATGAGTAATAATCAGTATTAACGAATAGTGTTAAGTCTCCAAAGCTGATCACTTTGCAAGGTAGGACAGCTGAAAGGAGACATTAAGAAAGTATAAGGAATGCATGAAAGGAAACTCAGTGCCTCTTTCCTTATGACAACTTTGTTCTTTCACTTGAATGAACAAAGAAGTTTATCTGAGTAGCCGTACTGTTTAAAAGCCTGGAAAGGAAACACCCTTCTAAAATACCCCAACATGGCCCTTAAGCCATGAACAAAATAAAGTGTCCCAAGTGAAAAAACCTATCTTCTATGAAAATATAATTTACGGTTCTACTTTCCTGCTATAGGGCTGCTCTATCTATCGTTTACTGTAGAAGATAATCAGATATTTATAAGATTTAACTTTATTTTATGCACGATCAAAGTTGTATTTAACTTGGGCAGCATACTTAAGGATGAGACCAACATTTTGGTTACCATGGGAATAATAAAATTCATAATTTTTAAAGTAGGGTGGAACCATTATAAGCTCCAAGGATTCTTAACTTGTGACTCCAGGAAGGCTTCAGTTACCTTTCTTTTCCATAATGCTAAGTGGGAAAGAGATCACAGAATCATAGAATGTCTTGAAGTTGGAAGGGACCTTAATGATCATCTAGTTCCAACCCCACTGCCATGGACAGGGACACCTTCCCCTAGACCATGTTACTCAGAGCTCCATCCAACCTGGCCTTAAACAATTCTGGGGATGGGGCATCCAGAACTTCTCTGGGCAACATGTTCCAGTGCCTCACCATCCCCACAGAAAAGAATTTCTTGCTAATATCTAACTTAAACCTACCCCATATCAGTTTAAAGCCATTCTCCCTCATCCTATCACTACATGCTCTTGTAAAAAGTCCCTCTCCATCCTTCTTGCAGGCTCCCTTCAGCTACTGGAAGTCACAATCAGGTGAGAAGAATACCTGATAACAGGCTGAGTGTGACCACGTTATGCTGAGCTGTAGAGCTCTGCAATAAAATGGGGGCATATGCATGTGTGCGTGTGTGCTTACATGTTCATACATATAGAGGCAGTAAATGTGTGAGTATATAAACAAATATTTTATATATTTAGTGCTTCTAATGGGCCAGTTCCATCAAGCCAAAAGTAATTATTAGCCAAGTCAGTAATGGGGAATTTAAAGCAGTGGCAAAAGTATGAATGGTAATCAGAAACCTCTAAAAGAAATCTTATTAAATTTCTCCAAACTGAAATGATGTGAGTCTAGATGCTGGTTATAAAACAGCGCTGTCTTAGCAGGGATTTTGATGGTCTCACACAGTCACTTATAGACAGAGGTACACACATGCTCACACGCTGGCATGTACATACTTCATAAAGCAAATAAAAACTAGCAAGGTGAGTAGAAAGCTGCAAGAGAAAACATGTGGCAATGAGCACTATGGACAACACAAATAGCTTGTTTTAAAATAAGTGGCACTAAAGGAAAAATAGCTGTTACTGGATAGGATGTGACAATTCAGTGTGGAAAAAAGTGTTCAGAAAATCTCTCTCTCTCAGTACTTGACAAAATGTATTGTATGAGGTCTGTACACTACATTCTAGCAAGAATGAGAAGGATACTAAAGAGCAAGGTAAAAGGGTAGATATTATGATCAGATGACATACACCCATAGGATCTGAAGACAGTAGACTGGGCATGCTCTTTTTCAGTGGGATGATTCTCACCTAATTTCACATGCCCCAAAGTTAGGATTCTTGTTTAAACCAGACTTTGAGACTGTCTCTGAGACAATGAATTTTAAGGTACAGCTAAAATTATTTATCCCATTCAAAGGTACATGCAATAAGCCCTCCTCAAGGATATTTCCCAATCTTCATTTACAGTAGGGAGTGCAGATGTAACGTGGGATGCATTCCCAGTTATTAAAGTATCAAGGTTTGTAACATAATCAACAACAATTTTTACTGTTGCAGTTTTCAGTGAGTTTGGTGCTTCAGTGAGCTTTCAGGGGCTGGAGCACATAATGTACAGAGGGAAGCAGAGCAAGATGGATTTCTTCATCCTGGAGAGGGGAAGGCAAAGGGGGAACATATTTCTGTCTTCAGCTGTCTAATGGAGTCTTACAGAGAAGATGGATCTAGAAAACTCTCAGAGATTCATAGGAAAAGGATGGGAAGCAATGGGCCCAGTTCACCTCCTGGGAAGTTCCTCTTGCCAATCAAGGACAAAATTTGTACAATGACTGTATTAAAGCACTGGGAGCGCTTCCCAGAAAGGCTGTGGAATCTTTGCCCTTGTGAAGATGCAAAATTGGACTGGACAAGGGCCTGAGCAGTTGGCCCTCCTTTGAGTTGCGGGTATTGGAGCAAATGACATCCAGAGGTTCCTTCCAAACAAAATTTCATGATTCTGTGTTTTCCCATCATAGCTGTAAGTCTGACAGCTTGACATACATCCCAAGAGAAATCATGACATGACATGGGCTCAGCTAATAAACAATTACATTAGGAAATATAAATTAGTCAAATCAACAGGGTTTTATGGGAAACAGATCCTGTCAAACTGACTTGATATCTTCATTTGATAAAATTACCAGTTTGGTGTCTAAAGATAATCTTGTTGATGTAACAGACTTCTGTAAGACATATGACTTTGAACTGCAGGATGTTTTAATAAAGAAACTAAAAAGACACAGAATGCATTTGGCTTTCATTCAACAGCTCAGAAATGGCTGACTTGTGGGACTCAAATTAAGCTGTAAAAGAGAAAACTCTTATGAAGCAAAAGCATTTATGAAAGGCCCAGCTGGCATCCATTCCTGTCCCACTGCTCCTCAAGGAACCTGGGAGGAACTGTAATGCCAATACCTAGAGAGATTTTGTAGTGTACAAAGTCTCAATAAGAAGAGAAATGGGATGGGGAAAAAAAAGACAGTAAATAATGACGGCTGCTCATTGGCAACCATTGCCTTGGGTCAGCCAGCAAGCTCTGTGCAAGAAAACACAATGCAACACAGGGTAGATGCATCCAGCTGTAGTCATCTATCCAGGCAAAAGGGTAATGGAGTTATGTATAGGGTAAAGGACTCCACAAATGCCAGCTCCAATTTAGATAATTATTTGAGGGCCTCTGTGTCAAGAAGGGAAAATGTGATTTCTGGAAAAAGATACACTAAGAAGAAACAGAAAAGGCAACAGACAACTGCCTTTGTCATTGGTGTGACCACTGCTGAAGGACAGTGTTCATATCTAGCATCAAGGATTCAGGCAGCATGCAGACAATTTGCAGAGGATTAATGGTAGATCTGCTTGATTAGTTACATTGGAAAACATTCCTCAGAAGGAAATAATTAAGATTAACACATCAAGAGACTTCCAGAATCATATTGAAGGGGTGGCACGATCCTTCAGAAACATCCTCATCTGTTCCCTGCTCACTGTGGGATCAACAGTCATGTCACTTCTGACAGATGCTGCATAATCTGCTCTTAAAAACCTCGCATCGATCATGTTACAATATTAATACATAAAAGGCAACTGCAGTGAAGAAAGAAATCATCTGTGCTATTTATTTGCTGAGGCAAAACAAAAAGTCATTGTTTAAAGACAGTTATTCAGCTTTTCCTCAGACTTCCCCTATCTAAGGTGAAAACTCCCAGTTTTCTCCTTCTTTTTCCCATAACTCTGGTTTTAGAAGACTCTGACAACCCTCAGCACTTATCTCTAGACTGTCTAAACATTATTCACTTCTTAAAAGTGTGATACCTAAGAGAGGAGAAAGAGACCTCTGTATGGCTTTACCAATTAAGTAGAACAGAACTTTTATTCCTCACATTTGTAGGTAATAATCCTCTCTACACAGCCTAATATAGTGCTCACATTTTTCTTTGTGGCTTCTCATTGGCTTATGATGACTAAAAACTCTGGTGTCATGTCCATCAGTGGAAAAAAGGTCATCAAGTATGGACTCCTTTCTTTTTTTCTTTTTCTTTTCTTTTCCTTTCCCTTCCTTTCCTTTCCTCTCCTTTCCTTTCCTTCCCTCTCTTTTCCTCTCCTCTCCTTTCCTTTCCTTCCCTCTCTTTTCCTCTCCTCTCCTTTCCTTTCCTTCCCTCTCTTTTCCTCTCCTCTCCTTTCCTTTCCTTCCCTCTCTTTTCCTCTCCTCTCCTTTCCTTTCCTTCCCTCTCTTTTCCTCTCCTCTCCTTTCCTTTCCTTCCCTCTCTTTTCCTCTCCTCTCCTTTCCTTTCCTTCCCTCTCTTTTCCTCTCCTCTCCTTTCCTTTCCTTCCCTCTCTTTTCCTCTCCTCTCCTTTCCTTTCCTTCCCTCTCTTTTCCTCTCCTCTCCTTTCCTTTCCTTCCCTCTCTTTTCCTCTCCTCTCCTTTCCTTTCCTTCCCTCTCTTTTCCTCTCCTCTCCTTTCCTTTCCTTTCTTCTTCAGTGATGTTGTTTAGTACAAATGAGGATTAACTCAGAGAACTCGATATATATTAAATAACATGTAGATAATCACATGAAAGTACAAGAAATATAGCAATTTAACAGTCATGGCCACAAGAACACCCATTTGCTTAACCATTGACAGCACTTAAAACGTCAGGGCTAATGTATCTCTAACCCATGAACAGGAGGAGCAGTCCATAATGATCATGACCTAGTTCACATTGCTCTGAGCAGCCAGATAGAGAACCAAAGGCCACACAGTCAGCCCTTCATTGAGCTGTTCTCCTTTAATGCACTTTTCAGGAGGAAATCCTTTTCTCTATGCTTCCTGTGCTCTCTTGGCCATAGGTGTGTTACAAATCAGAATGGAAAATTCATATGATGAGAAGATATACAGGCTTTTCTGCTTCCAGCAGTCCACCCAAAAATACAACTCAGGGACAGGAAAGGGATGATATCATGCAAATGAAAGGCTGATACTTCTAAAGACATAAAAAAGAAGGAAAAAGTTATTATTTTATCTGATCCAAATGTATGGTGCATGCTCAGAAGCCAGAAAGCAAATAAAAAGAAGGAAAAAACCCAAACATTTCGAGCTCATAAGTATATACATTTCGTTTTCTTTATTTCCCCTCCTTTGTCTTAATCCTGTCAGGAAATTGAGACAAGCTGGAACCATTCTCTCCTCTCCTGCTTCTACAACACTTTAATCTGCCTGATAGAATCTGTCTCAGAGTTGCTTAACCTATGAGGTCTTCCTAAGGGGTACAGTCACCCCTATTTCTCTGAGTTCTCGTCACCTTACTGTTTGATGTGCACATGTGTCCCTCCACACAGAGGCACTCACAGACCTGCTTCCTTTGGCAGAAGCTGCCTCCTTGCACATCTCTGGGGGGAGAATTAATACCACGTCTCTGACACACACCTCGGTTCTCCCCAGCAGCACCAGACTGGAAACCACGCAGGCATGAGGAAGCAGAGGTTATTTTGTATGTGAATTCCGCGTGGAGGAAATGTGGTCAAGGTGATTCAGTGAGGAGTAAGCCATGACAGAGTGTCTGACTGTCTGTCTGTGTGGTTGATCCTGAAGAGACCTGTGGACATCAGGCAGGTTGTTCAACAGTTCCCACTATGGAAATCTGCTTGCAGTTTGCCAGATTTTCATCATTGATGTTGCAATTGCCAATGGATGTCTTGTCTGAAGCTTATTACCTATCTAAGTCTTCATAAGTGTGTACCTGTGTGAGCGTGTATATGTGCATGTATGTAAATGCTTATGCATGCATATATTTGTGTGTGTGTTGGCCAAAGCATCTTACTTACCTTGCAAGGCTTGGTGGGCTAAATGCTTTGATTCACAGCATTGATTTGTAATGTGTCTTTTCTTCTAAATTACATGACTTAGACCAAGTTATTCCAAGAGTCTCCCTTAAAAGGATTAAAGGCACTACTGGCAATAACTAATGATGGGAAGGTGCTGATAAGTAACACTCTATCACTGACAACTTTAGTGTCAAAGACAAAATTGCAGTTGTTCTTTTGAAAGGCCTCATTTTGTGTGCTACCCATCAGGCTTTTGATGTGTAGAACTAGAGATGACTGTTGTGTCAGCCAACACCTGTGTCATTTTTTATACCTGCGAACATCCACTCAAATTTGCCACATAATTTTAACAAGACCCCTGGAGTTTATCAATTCTCTGTCAAGAATTCTTAGATTTTATTATCCAAAATCTCCAGAGTCCTTACTCCCTGAGCTCAGGTGTCTCACCATCTAGGATGACTGTGCTTTTCACATGCCATCCCCATAAATCAGTGGTGTGTTTCACCTCCCTTCCACACTCTCCTGCATCCATAGCCTAACTGCACATGTGCTGTGCTCATGGGGAGCACAGACTAAGAAAGACATTCCTGGAAAATGACCACTCAAATGCATCTGTTCAGGGAATAACCATGAAGCCAGTAAGAGAGCGTTTGGATGGCATGCAGTCAGTAATGACCACTAAAGTAAAAAAGGAAAAGGAAAAGCTCTGTATTGAGCTGTTCTCTGCATAGAAGCATGGTGTGCCAGAAGGCAAGCATTGTGCTATAAAAGACCATATCTGTAAGGCAAGACCATAAAAGGAGGACTAAAGATGGCCATTCACTCCTGTCAAGTGAAGAAGTTTAAACACTCCTCACTACAGCTGGTATGACAAGAATGAGGAGTGTCACTTGTCTAAGTACAAAGCCTAAAAGACAATTCTCCCCAGTTCTAGTTTCTGCTTACCTCAAGTAATGAAATCTTAGCTCTTCTAGGCTTACTGGAAATAAAAAATACAGTCCTAGTGGATGAATTAAGCAGTTATTAAATATTTGGGTAACTCTTTCAGAGCACTGATTTCCACTTATAAAATCCAGATTCACTACTGGAACCCTGCATTGGATTATTTCTGTTGTTCTAAAACCTCCCTCAGTGGTGAGTATTTTGAGCCCTCTGCAGTTCCAGTGGTGAGAGAGGAACCTTGCAACCCACATCTGCTGCATTTAGGAAAGATGCAGTAGACCAATTGGTGAAATGGTCTGGCTGGACTTAGCTCCCCTCTCCAAAGTCACGAGTGAAAGTATTATCTAAGGTAGAATTCAAGACCTGGATTTCATCTTGCTTGGGTTTGGAGACTTTGTTCAAATCTGAGCAGCTACAGAGCAGAGAGAGGGGAATGTCCACCAAAACCAGCATGGAGGAGAAGGGACCCATTCAAGAGCAGAACAGAATTGCACAGGACAAAAGCAGGCCAGAACAGCTACTTTGACCAAACCAACTTCAGACTAGTCCAGATTTTAACATATTTCTTGAAAATGTGGCCAATAGGCATCTGAAATCCATTAGGACAGAAGAAGTGTATTTGCGGTTCACTCGAATCTGTTTTTGTAAGATTTCTCCACACTACAGCTCCCAGTGCACTAATATGACCAGCTACAACTCTGATAACTGTCTCTAAACAGACATTGCGTTCTCTAAGGCTGATTCTCTAAATGACTCCATGTCCCACCACCTCCAGAGAGAAGGCAAGGATTCTTTACGCACCATCCCAGAAGCTGGGCTGTGTTTGTGGTGTAGATAACCCTGCCACTGGGTTTGTTATCCCCTAGCTCAGACTGGCTGCGTCGGGTGATACATCATCGAGTGACACAGATTTTCGTGACTGACTCTATGCTACCACCTTAACGTCAGCAGAAAGCATCTCAGTTGCTGGAAATCACAAATATTAGTTTTACAAACCTCTCTGCCTGCAGACCAGACCAGAGATACCGACCATTGCTTAAACAATGCACAAAGGATTTAAGTTCCTTGCTAAGTAATCCACAACCTTCCCCCCTCAAAAAAGTCATACCTTTTCCATATGTGTGTTATGTGTTTCATATAATTTATTGCACACATGGTAAAAATATATCTGACAATATATAAAATGCAATTTTTAAAAGAAGAAGAAAAAATAGAATTGGCCTATTGTTCTGCTGCTTAAAATATGGGACACCACACGATATACATTAAAATTATAAGAATATGTTGAAAATATTTTATGTCATTCCATGTAATATATTTGAAATATCATGACAGCTGCTATAGGCTGTAATATGTTCCATATTGTCTGTTATATTCTAAATGTCTGCGTAATACATTTCATGAAATACATGGCACTTGAAAAACTGAATCAAACCTTTCCCTTTGCTTAATCAGAGTGCATGTAATAAATAAATTTACATGCATATTCATGAAAGAAATAATGAAAACAACTTGTTTATTCCTAACACCTCTTATGTTCTTAATTGACATATGGGTAAACAAGCTCTTATTTATAGCAAACAAGGATTTCACAGAAACCATAAATTTACTGCAGTACACAAATTCTTCAATTACGGGTTTGAAACGATCAAATGCAGAGTATACATAATACGCAGTGATTTACATAAACCAATGAAAACATAGAATAAAACTAGACAATCAGCCACACTTGCAGAAGCCACTTTACAAATATTTCATTGAAGCCATAAAGCTGTTTGATGAAAATCATCCTTCACACAGATGCCACAAAACAGCATCGCCCACCCAAAAGTCCAATGTATTGTTACCAATTGCCTGACATATTGTTGTGCTGAAGGACTTAGAATATTATGTTCCATTCCAGTGCAAAAATAGAAAACCAAAGAGACGGAAAAGATTTATTAGCTTCCCTTTCTTCTCTTTCCTAGCAGCCTGATCAGGATGACTTCTCATTGTATATGACACTGAAAAAATTCCCTGTGTTTTTATGCTTGCAGTGCTTTACAGTGGAGGGGAAAGAGGAGGGCCAGCTCCAGACACGGAGAAGGTTGTGTCACAGGAATGCAGCAACATGTTCTCCATGTACACTGGTGACAGAAGTCAGGAGCTCACATTCTCACTGAGCTAGACATCAGGAAACCTAAAAGGGGCAGGATATCAAACCTCACAGGGAGACTACCGGGGGTTTGGGGCACCCCTTTTGTTGGTGGTTTCACATGCTGGATAGAAAAACACCTATCAGAGGACGTGATATGAGGGAATGAATGGGCTGTGATATCACTGAAGCCACTTTTCCCTCTGGCCCGTTCGGTGATTACGTGATTATGTAAATGCAATAATTGCTATGTCAAGGCAGCTTAATATGCAGAAAGCCATTTTTAGAGCCATGGTTTTTTTAACAGGCATGTTACAAACTCTTTTGAATCTAGACATGATTCAGAAAAGCTGCTGGATATGAAAGGAAATAACTACTCCAACCCAGAGGATAATTTTAAGGCTTATATATTTGGCCAAAATTCAGGTAGTCTTGGCCCACTCCACCAGTTTGCTCCGTGTTTGCTTGCTTACTTGGTCTTTAAATTGCAGTTTCACTGTTGACCTACACCCTACCTCTCCCTTGTTTAACTATCAGCACAAGGATTTTTCATTGCCATGCTAACATGCCTTAGTGGCCAGCAGGGCTGTGGATCTCACAGGCTGTTCTCACACTCCATTGCAACACAGTTCTCCAGTTGACCACTCCTCTAGTCCAGCTTTCTCCCAGTGCCCAGACTTCCAGGGTGTTTTTTTAGGAATGTCTGTTAGGTTACAAATCTGCTACTCTTGTGTCTACAGATAATAGTTAAACTCACCTGTATCCTCCTGAGAAAATATGCCTTTGTGGATGCTGGAAATGGACTGCTGTGGAACTATGTGCACCTACATCTCTGCAACCAGAGTTTGACAAAAATCTACCATAATGTCTTTGTGCCTCGGTTTCCCACACATGCCAGAAAATAAGAACACCTATAATTCAGGTGGTGAGTGAAATCATAGAATAATTTTTTGTTTCATGGTCTAAGACAGAACCATGACCAGCTGGACACTTATATGCAAAATACTCTAAATGTCTGAATAAAGCCAATATCCCAATTCTTTTTACAATGCAGTCAAAATCCAATGTTGAATTTTGTCCAGATTTAGCACACTTTTATGTGTTTATAGCTCATAAAAAGTAACAGAGTTTATGCACACATTTAAGTGCTTTGGAAGATAGAGATAGGTTATGTACATGTGGTGATATTTCAGTGATAGACCTTCCCTGTACGCACTGTGATAGAACAGTCAGGGTTAAGCAACTTTGAACCAGTTCACTTTTCAGGGGCTGGGATACACTTATCTTCCCAGTGAGTCACTATTTCCTTGCTGCTAGCTATTAATAACCCTTGGAGGAACTTTTCAAGCTGATAACCATTTCCTATCATTTTTGGCATTTTGAACATGTTTTTATTTTATTTTCCCATTTCTCCCAGTCTCCCAAAGGCAGCCAGATTCTCAGAACCCTTGTGGAGTAAAGAGATCACTTCCTGCCCTTCCCATCCTCCTGCTTCCTCCACCCTTTCCAGGCCAGTAAAAGGACTTGAAGTTATTGAGATCATCTTTTTCTTTTTCAGTTCTGTTCTGATTTGTTATTTTTAGTGTGGTCCGTTACCGCGTACTTTCTCATTTTCTCGCCTGGACCTTCATCTCCTCAACAGTCTAGATGTAACATGAACCAGTGAACGTTAAACATTTGGGGCCAGCAAGAGCTCTTAAAGCAAGGTATACTTAATGAAACAATATATATTTAATTATATTTAACCTCCCACCTGCTAAGGGTTAAAGTTCAAACACTGGCTGATAAGAGCGTTTCCCCTCTAGCTTACTAGACTGCTGATTTTATTATGTCTTCTGATGTCCTTGCTTCTCTAGTTCAGAAAGGGAGTATAGGCAGCAACTGGAGGGGCCAGTCCATGAATGGGGCAGACCTGAGAGTGATTTCACTTTGCAGTTCCACTTCTAAATTAAGCATGAAAGACGGGGGCTAGGGTAATCCTCAATACACTTTGTTCCTGCTCAGGATCAGCTTGCTTCCTGGAGTTAAGTCTTTTTTACAAAAGGGAATTTCAGCATGTGGACATGTGCAGGGTAAGGAAAAATCTCCGCTATTTTGCCTAGTCTTGAGGAAAGCAGTGATGTCTCATTTGTCTAGAGCAAAAGTGGGAAACATGTTAGCACAGATGCCGCCAGAAGGATGCAAATAGAGGAGAAGGAGGTCTAGAGGGATTATCGGAGTTGTGCTTTAAACACATTCCACCTCACAGATGTATGAGAGAGGGAATGGGGGAAAAGACCAGGAAAGTTAAAGATAAAATAACTTCCAGATGCAGCTCTTGCCCTGATGCAGCCAGATCCCTGCTGCCTCTCCAACACAACATTTCAGCCTCTCAGAGCTCATTAGGGTCTAAAAGAGAGTCATAGACAATAACTGTGTGCCTTAAATCTTGTCCATCTTACAGGCATCTTGTCTCAAGCAATCAAAGGCAGCCTATGCTGGCACAGCCCAGTAATTAGCCGGCTGTGCTTCCAGCTGGTTTGCAGGCACATGGCAGGTTAAACAATAAATAAATCAGATTAGGCTGAAATCTGTTAAGCAAGAGTGGTCCTGGCATTCAAAGCCATTTCTTCAAAGCATTGCAGATCAGTGCTCGGGTTTTATATTCCAAAGCCTGTTATCATGGGTATGGCTACATGGTACTTTGCAGACAGACACAAGTTCATTTTGGCTGAGCTTTGAGTAGGAGCTACGGATTGGCTTTAGACCAGACACAATATAACCTCCTGAGAGGGCAGGTATAGAACTCTGGTTGGCTTGTGGCTGATCCAAAGCCTGAATAGAGAAATCTTCTGTCTTGTGTGGAAGGAAATTTCCTTGCATGACCTGGGGTAATACTTGTGCTCATTTGCAAATCTCACAGCTTCTGTCCAAATGAACATTACCAATTTTGACTGCACCATGGACTTTCCTGTGTGTTACAAAAGTGTTTCATCAGGAGCTCAAGGTCTGTGCATAAAAAGTATAGGTTATTTCTTTGTTAAAGTCAAAGACTCATTACAATTTATGAGAAAAGGGCAGGTAAGAGAAAACATGGGTTTTTTTCAATAAATAAAATAAAGGTTGTCTATTTATCTAGGGATTTAGGAGCAAGTGGACAGGAATATTTGACTGCATTCCAATGGAGCTGACTCTACTCTCAGCTCTCTCACCTGTCCCTACCACTCATGAAGAAAATGCTTCACCCTCGAGAAGAGCCCCAAGCCACTTCCACCCTCACTCTCCAACAGCTCTTCTAGAAGTCTCTGCCCTTTCATCTGCATCTTCATCCAAGGAGTCTGAGATGTCCCAGGTGGGCACCTCAACGAGCAAAAAAGGACAGGGCAAACTCTCTCAAGTCACTGGGGCTTCTGGAGGAAGACTCTGTGTGCAAAGGAGCTCCTGGGGAAACCCAGGGGTCACATTAAGTGGAAAGGGAGCACTTTATTTCTGGAAACACTTAAGAAAGTCTAAGTGATAGAAAATGCCTTTTTACTCTGCTTCTACACAGTTTCAACTGTGGTAACATCTACCAGTCCCAGCTCTCGACTTCTTGTGCTCAGCACTATATCAACAAAGCTGAGGAAGCTGCTCCCTGGCCACGGAACATACAAAGCCACACCACCACACAAAAATGGACAAGCAGCTCTGAAGTGAAAGGGACTCTTTCCCAACACAGTCCGTGAAGAACTGTTTCTGCAGCAGTTCTAAGCTATTGGTCTTATCTCATATCTGTCATTTTCTTCATGTTCCCTCATGTTCTTTTCCACACAGGCTTTAATGAAATTCTCACAAAAAAAGACTAATTCTCAGAAAGACTAAATGATAGTGCCATATAGCAAATATTTTTCAATGCCCAGGTTGCAGGCAGCTTCTAAACCATTCTGTTTCTTTTCCCATACCTCCTGGCTGTCTCTTTGCTTCAGGGGCAGAAATCAAGAATCTGCCCAAATTAAAATACGCAGGTTTTTTCCCCAGAGCAAATACATACATTACAGCTAGTGGGTTGCTTATGGAAGCACTTTTGAACCTTTTCAGGCTGTGTTTTGCCTCCCAGAGCGGAGGGATCTTCTTTCTCTCTCCACAGTACCTCACTGGCCAGGCACATTGCTTTAGTTACGAGTTGTTCTACCCAGTGGAATAAATATCCCTTTTAAAATTATTTTCAGATGGAAATAACGGGTTCTCTTTCACTTTCCTGTCTTCCTCCCTCCCCCATCCCCCTGTGGAATTCACCATGGGCTGCATCTAGAGATGGTGAAAATTTGTCATGTTTTTATCTTGTTGGAAATCTGTCAGAAATCCCAACACCAAGACTTTTTTTCCCCATAAAGCCTCTCCAAATTTCTTTTTTTTTTTCTCCGTTCAAAAAACAAACAAAATAGCTTCCTTGGAGGAGAGAAGGTCAGAGCTCAGCTGCTTTGACAGCTCATCCCCTCTCTGTGCCAGGGTGGCTGTAGTTTCCCCCTCCTCCCCAGTAAGTGCAGGAAAGGTGGGCTGTCAGCAGGGACATGCTCGGAGGCACAAGGCCATCCTGACCTCGCGGGTACTTGACAGCTGCAGAGCCGGTGCCTTGCTCGGACGTGCTGCTCTGATAACTGGGGGCACTCCGGGATGCCACCCTTCCTTCCTATCGCCAGCTGATTCCGCACTTCTCTGACTGCGTTCAGGGCGGCTCCTTCAGCTGTCTTTATCAATGACAGATCTAACAGGGGTTGATGGAGATATTTCATGGGTTTGGCAGTTAGAGCTGTGGTGGTGCTAAAGATCTCACTCAGCTGACCCCAAGGAATAAAACTGGTGAAGCACACACTCACAATTCCCTTAACTAGGCAATGCTGACATATCACATCGTGAGTGTTAAGAGGAAGATGTTAAATAAGGTTGATATTCATCTGAAGCAGAGACAATGCCCAGATTTTCAATTTACCCTTACTCTTAGACATTAATTTAATTTCTCAGAGACATATGAAAACATGCATTCATGCATCTAACCTTCTCTGTTTACCTTTAGATGTTGTTTTAAATCTGTGACATAATCCTATATTGCTCTGATTTCATTTTGTTTTCCCAAGTCCTTGAAGAGAATAAACTAACTTTGGGTTGTATTTTGTTGAAGAGAATAAACTAACTTTGGGCTGGAAAGTCTACTTGCAAGAAGCTAGATTTTCTGCCCAAACAATTGGGCCAGAGATTAAGGACAGATACCTTAGCAATGTCGTATCAGATCTGTTGTTTCCCATTTCCCACTTCACTCTCTTCTCTGACCTCTCAAACCAAGATGAAAATCAGCTCCTAATCCTGACTTCTAGTAGGCAAAAATGGAGTGGACTCCTTTCTCAACACCCAGCTGCTTCTGTGCATCAACCAGCAGGAGTGGTGTAGGATATATCTCCCTTGCCTGCTCTGGCTCTCATCTCTGCCATTTTTTCCAACCATTTCACTTGTGTCAAGTTTTGGGAGGACTCAAGCAGAGTGGTAGGAAACCCTTTAGTAGAAAGAGCACTTCACTATGTCATTCTTACTGTGTCAAACTCCATGTTACCCCATGGATATCCTCAGGATAATTGCAAAGAGTTACAGACCACTAGGGTTCCCTTCCTCTCTAAGCTGTGTGTCAGCTTTTGCTTTGGCCACGATTCTACATTCACAACAGAGAGAGTTCCCATTAAGCCTGACTGAAATGGGAATGAGGAGACAGTTTTGAGTTGAATTCCTTGCTCAGAAAATTTCAGGATGAAAGGCCAAGTTCTTTTGGGAAGGTGGTTCAAAAGACTTGCATTTTATGTTTTCTCCTCCACACTATGAAGCAAAACCCCACATCTCAATACAGCATGTGCAGCAACAAATTTTAAGGAATTTTGTGTCAGAATTCGTCAACCAGAGACAACTAAAATCCCTAGTCATTTTTGGCAGCCATGGCCAGAGCACACTTCTAGGATGCAGAAGCAGTGACTGACTTTGCATGAGCTTCATGTTCCTTTGGCAACTTGGAATATTGCTGCAGCTGCTAGAAATAAATGAATCCCTCCTACTTTTTTTTTTTTTTTTAATCTTCTTTACTTTTTAAAGAGAAAATAATATTTGGAGAAATTGCCAATGTCTAAACACTTCTTTCCAGTGGCTCTTTGCATTTTCCCAGCCTGCAACTGAAGAGTACACCATTGTTTAGAGCTTGTTAGTGATGGAAATAAATAAATAATTGTCACTGCAACAAGCATGTATGCTGCTCCACTCGCTCATTGCTGAGAACAAAACCTTAGTTGTTCTGTGTCATCTGACTGATCCTCTCCTTTTGCCTCCCTCTCTCTTGAATGCATGTGTAACGTGGCTTTATTTGCAACTCTGTCAGCCTAAGCAAGATTAATGATTGCATGGGGGTGCAAAGCTGGCTCAGAACAATATCCACTTTGAGAGCCTTGCTCTAGAGATGGGTACAGGAGCCACTTGGTATATTATTCTTTATTTATTTATTTATTTATTTATTTATATTTGAATGTCTTAGTTCTTCTGCAGCAAGCATTGGCTGCAGGCCCACAGCCAGATGGAACCGAACTGCTTTCTAAGAAAAACATGAGGAGGGAATTGCATTTTGATGTTGTAGTTTCTTCACAGGGGTATTTATTTCCAGTGGGTTTTTTTCCCTCTCACTCCTCCCCCACCTCTGGAATTTGATGTACAAAAGTCAAGGAAGCTATCAAACTGCTGCTGTTGTTGCTGGTTTTGTTTGCATCTGGTTTTAATACTGAAAGGTTTGGGGCAGACAGCTCCAGAGAGGGAAACCCACAGATTGGACAGTGAAAGCAGTGACAGATTGCATCATGGTATTCTGGTCCAGTGAAGAAGAGGAGTCTTTTGAGTGGCTCTTTTCTCACAGCTTCACAGCCCTGTTGCTGGCGGTGAGTCTGCAGAGCTCCTGCATGCACTGCGAGGGGCTGGTCGGGATCATTAACTGCTGTCATCCATCTAAACTGACAAGGAGCCATCAAGTGGTAACTTTATGTCATTACGGTGTGGGCTAAATTCGAAGTGGATGTTGAAGGCTCTACATGGAGTTTTTACATCCCAAAGAACCAATTCCAATTTAGCACAGGGATCAGCTCCATTCAAACCAGCAGTACTAGCCTGTTTTTCACCCAATGTCTCTGTTCTTCTCTTTCAGTAAACATATTTCTAAAGCCCAAACAAATCAGGTATGTTTTCTGAGTGTCAGATGTTCCTCTCTCTGGTTGAAACAGAACAGTCCCAAATGCCTGGTACTCAATTCCCTCAGCACAACAGCTGGCTGAGGCAATATGCAGTTGTTTAAGTATTCTGCCTTTTCAGAGCACAAATGCAATATTTTGTTCAGAATCAGCTTGAAGACATGTTCTCTTTCTAACATAAAAAAAACCCAAAACATGAAGATCAAATATCTCTGATTTTGTTACTTTTCTGCAACAAATAATGATTATTAATTATACCTTTTCATTCTTTTGTGCTCTTTGGAAATAGATTATTGGTAAAATACTGTGCATTTAAGGTGTACTTTATCTAAACTTACTGCATGAGCAGGCATTTCTTCAGAATTTCAATGTGTATCCTGAGGTTTTAGGACCCATAAGTCCTGAGCATTAAAAAATCATCCTCTTGCTCATTTTAGCACCACTCTGGACACTGGGGAGGAAAGATTAAACAAGAATTATGGGCTGATTTATCTGATTTTCATCATGAAATGGATCTCTTTCACAGAGAATGAGGAGGAGCAACTTTGCCTCTAAAAGCAGTACACTGTATTTATGACCACTACAAAGTGCTTTCTGGCTGTCTCATGGAGGAGGAGCAGAGACATGACAGAGTAGTGAATTTCTTTGCAAAAAAGATTAAACAAACTTAAATTATATTTTTCTGCAGTTCTTTCTGGGACTGAGGTAGGCAAAATGATGAGCTGAAGAGCTAACAGATCACCAGAGCTTACACAATATTACAAGTAGAATCAAGACATTTTCCTTACTGAAAAGAGCTGAGCAATATATGAACCTCACACTCAGATTAGCTGACTAACCTCCAATTACCCAGAGATTGTTGGAGAAAGACTTGAGGGTGCTCCTTTCACGTCTTCAAAGGCAAAGACCTTAAAAACTCATCCCCTACTGATTTTGAGAGAGCTCAGAGGCTGCAGAGTAACCACCACTGCAGGATGCTATAGCTCCAGCAAGGCTGCTCTCTTATATTAATATTAAATGCGCCGCCAGCACGCTGGCTGGGCTGAGATGGCAGCAGCTTGGTCCAGGCATGTCCCACACAAAGGAAGGACGCCCCGGGGCACCTCGGTGCCTCGCTTGCCAGCCTTCCAGCCCGTGCGGTGGAGAGCACGGAGCCTAGCGTGCCTGGGGCTTGTGGATAGCCCAGGCGCGGCCAGAAATGGATGAGCAGAGGTGGCTCTCGGCCGGTGATCCAAGGGTTTATTGCAGAAGCACCCTCAAATGGACCGGATACCACAGAGAGCAAGGCACAGCAATCAGGGCTTTATAAGGAGACAGGGAAGGGGGCGGGGTGACACCACAGGGACCCATAGGAAGAGGAGAAGGGTGGGACAGGTCAGGACACCTTCCCTTAGGGGACACACGAGGTGTCTGTCAACTGTAGACAGAACCACCCCTCAAGAATCCTAGGAATTCAAAGGCAGAAGCCATCTTCACAGAACGGGGGTTTCACTCCTTGGTACCAGCCCACCAAGCCTCTGTTTCTGGGCTCTGTGACCCCCCGGTTGGCTCCCTCACCACAACACTCTCTCCCAAGCTTCTGCTTCACTTCCCTGCCCATGAGGCTGCAGGAATAAATGCACAAGAGGTGGCTTTAGGATTTGTTTTGGTTTTGCTTCAGGCATGAGGTATTTGCTGTTGCAAAGTGCATGACCCCAAGGAATGCCCCTCACCACTACTGTCAAATTCAGTGCTAGAGAGTGACAATAGAGTCTGTAAACACATTGCAGGGTAGATGCCTTGTCTGAAGAGAACAGGAGGCATTCATTTTGTAAAGCTTCTTCATTTCCAAAGGTCACCTTTTGCATACCATTTGTTTCTAATCTCTTGGTTGCTGGTTTAGAAACAAACAAGTGGCAGGAAAGAACAAGGAGACAGAGCAGTTTGAAGGTAAAAGGGCAGAATGAGCTCATGAACCCAGAGCCGATAATGGTTTCTGGTGCTTTGGGGTTGGGGTTCATCCAAGTGCAGCATACAGCTAGTTACCTGTGCATGTTCTTTCCTCAGCAACAAATAAGAATCTGACACACCAGAAAAAAAAAATAATCTAAAATACTTTCTCAGTATTATTTCCTCTGGCTCTTCAAAAAGAGGGGTGTTGTTTTCCTCTCCACTTTGTCTTTCCATCTATCTGATTAATGTGGAATTTGGGACAGAAAAGTAATCTTTCTTTGACAGATTATTCAGGGCTGCATAAGCAGTCATGGGATCAATGGTGCTGCTTCTCCAACAAAGAGCTTGTTTGTCCCCAAGTCTCCAGTTTGGGGAAAATAACACACAGAAATGAAAACCAGTGGCAAAGATATTAAAACATTGCTAATGAAACACTTTTCTTGTGAGAGATTAGGGAAAATCAAGTATCCTTAGCACTGGGCATTAATTTCACTCTATAAGAAGGATTGAAAGGTTTCAGAGATTCTTTTTGGGCATAAAGAGAAAAGTTTGCAAAGTGGGTTGGTCAGTGTATGATGTCAGTAGAAAGCATTAAGGACCGTGATGATCCGTTCTAGGTACATCTTGGTGTTTTATTTTATGCCTGTGTACAAACAAGTGAATGATAGCATTATCAGAATATAATCTGTATATAACATTAACAAATTACATGCAACATTTTTTCCCCTGCAGATTACATGTAATTACATAAAGAGGTGGAAACAACTGCATATAATCTATAGTCCTGTGAAAATAACAGGGGATTTAGGATTAGCTAAAATTGCTGACAAAACTGAGAAAAACTCCTCCTAGAACAACTCAAAGTTTACAGATGTCCATTCCAAGACTTATTCTCAGTCCTTAGGACTAGCAAGGCGAGACTTTACATCTGGAGTGCTGCAGACCTTTCCTGCTGTTTTACTTCTGGGAATAGAATGGTACTTTATTATCTCCTCCAAAATAAACTGCGTGAGGCTTCTCTGCTGCCTGCCAGCAGCCTCAGCAGTGCAATGTTCCATGAGCCATGGCCACTGCTGCCACAGCACCTTTCTAGCAGATGTAACCCCTCACTGCATTTTTGAAGCCAGCTGCCATCTCCTTCTGCTCTTTCATGTCCTGCAGCTGCAGTGGCCATTCACCTGATAGCCCTGCCAAAAAGTGGGTACTTTTCTGCCTACAACAGACAGCAAAGAAATCACCTTCATCGTCTCTTTCTTCCCATGGCAGAGTACCATTTCTGTGTGAGAGGTCAATGACGGAGCCATCAGGTTAGAGGCTGCGTCCCATGGAGGTGCAAAGTCTCATTTTCATGTTCACATGGGAGGAGTACTCCACCTTCTGAGAGCTTCAGGACACAAGTGGGCCTATCTGCAAACTGTACACCCAACCCTGCATTGAACAAAAATGAACCACTGAATGTGAATACCTTCACTTGCACTTACAGGAAATTTACCTTCTGCATGTCCACATAGCTGTATGTGTAACATGAATTTCCTCAGGCATCACGATGTACTAATGGCACTGTGGTGGATTAGATAGCCTGACTATCCAAGCCTTCTTTTTCATGATCATTTCATATCTTTCTAGAAATCTCCAGAAATGAGATTTTAGGCAGTTCCTGTTCCTTCTTGTATCAAGTCTATAACCACAAGATGCCACCTTCATTCTTTTCCTGTGATCTGTCTGTATATCACATCCAGGAAAGAGCTTCTAGCATCCTTGTGTGACTGTACAGACCATACTTCCTTAGGTTTCCTATGTCTTTCTGTCAAGGAGAAAGATCCCTGGATTCATGTTTCTGTTTTGATTTATTGCCCTTAACATGAGAAGTGGCAAAAGACCTATAGCTGAAAAATTACTCTATGGTGAATTGACCATAGCAGCTTTATACTCTCAAGTTACCTCAGACTGTGGATAGAGGTTTTTCACATTTGTGCTGCATTTTTTGTGCCAGTTCAGAAGGAGTAGGATTCAACCATGTAGTCGAATATGTCTTTTCCTACCAATAGCAGAAGTGTTGTAGGAAGCATAGGCAGGAAAGTCTTCATCCAGCTGGAAAAGGCAGAGAGTGGGCAGGAGAAGTGCAAGGATCAAGGGAAGAATAACCTCTTCCATCTGGACAAGAACCCAAGAAATAGCCACCCCTGGGGCGATGTACCATCATTTCCTATTTTCCTGCAAGGTAAAGTAAGGTTTTATGGATGGCAATCCAATAAATCCAATGGATGGTCCTTTCAATGATGGTGTATATTGAGGTTGACCATTCCTAAGCTTATTATTACTGCTATTAGTTCAGATAGATTCTGACACCTTAGATGTATTTTCAATAAAAAGTAGAATTTGCACATTTCCTTAAGAAAAAAACAATCCCAAATCCTTTGAGTGATAAAGTCAGGGAGTATGTGGTATTACTCTATTAGGAAAGAGCTTTCACATGCTTCAGAGCTTTCTGAAGACACAAAGGGAAAATGCCAGACTAGAACTCTCAAAAAATACTATTTACCCTGATAAGAGTGAGAGATATGTATATTGCAGGCAAAGTCACTCTTAAAATTGTCATTCCTTCCTGGGAACAATCAATTAAAAGAGAAACACGAGCAAAAGAAACCCCTATATTTTAATTATCATAGCAACTCGTGCATTTTGTGGCCTCAGGGAAGCTTTAAGATTCTAAATTCAGAATATATCCTAAGAGAATAATCTTTATTATTACTATTCTTAATATTAACATTATTACTATTTTGGGGTGATGCTGCATGGGTTTTTTTAATGTTTGAAAATGTCAGAGCTCTATTTCCTATGGAATTCATTGTTCTGAGACGAAGAATAAAAGCTTCTATGTTTATAATTTAAAGTAATCAGAACAATAGCCAGAAAATGATCCTGACCTGCAAATCAGGAAAGAAATGTACCATAAAAAGTGTTCTATTTTAAACCTCTAGAGCAGGTAAGATATACAGGAGAAAACCCATTTTGTGAAAAGCTAATACAAATGCAATAATTGCTTTAAATTGCTTCCTTATTACTTTTCCAGAGCTGTTACTAAAACAGGAAAGGATTTTTCAGTGCAGTATGTTCATCCTGAGTGTCCTTTTTAATCTCATTCACAAAACTCATAGCTTTCAGCTCCAAACAAGCTCACCCATATGGTTATTTCAATTTTAGTGCTCTTCATAGAAATATCTTGTGCTCCCAGCATCACAGCCACCAAACATCAAGAGCAATCCAGATTCACTTTTAGTAGGGGAAGAAATATAAATCAATTGGGAATAATTTTATTTGGTACAAGGGTCCTCTGGATTCCAGTGCCAGGTCTAAGCTCTAGAACTAGTTGTAGAATAAAATGGGAGAGAAAATTAAAACTAGAGATGTTTGTTACAGTTGTCAAGTACCAGTCACTATGTTCCAAATGTGAGTTGTCTGTAACTACAGGCACCAGGAGAAAAGAAATGAAAGTCATCATGAATTTTCCATTGAAGGAAATGGTTCTCCTTCAATTTTGGGGTATGATGCTGTCAATTCACATCAGTTGTTTCTTGAAAGTAAACTTCTGGAAGTGATTTGAGTTCATTTAAGAAAGATTTAAATACAGACTCATGATTCTGGCAGAACCTGTTGCACTTCTAAATGTTATCTTTAAGAACACAAGAGAAGACAAATCTATCATTTAGCACAATCGATCATTTCAATGCCTACAAAGCAAAACAGAAGTTTCAGAACAGTGGTTTGCAGTTTCTACCTTGTCTGTCAGTTCCATATCACACTCACATCAATGCATTTGCTCTCTCCCCATGGGTGAAGTGATGGGCATTTAGTACTGAGATGACTTTCTAACCACACATTGCGTGAAAGAGAAACAGTTGGAGCTAGTGCCCAGAGGCAGTCAGACCATTTTGACAAACATAAATTCACAATCTTGGACAGAAGCTAAATTGAAAGCAGATATTTGTCAGTTTTTCCCTCTTCTCCACCCTTTTTTGACCAGCTGTGCTATTGATTCAGCCTCCCTGGAGCTGTCCACAGCTGCATTTTCCACGTAGCCTTTACCTGACTGATATTTATGATATGCCTTGGGACCGCAGCTTACCAGAGGGAGTTATTTGGCCAAATGAATATGGCAGGACTCTAGACCACGACAGGTGCGTTCAGCACAAGGTGGCTTTCTTACCAGCACTGATTTACTACTGAGTGCATGACTCTTCAATTAATTCATTTGAAGGTGTCTTTCTCATGTCATTACACACATGCAGCCTTGTGGACAGAGAAATTGGTGACTGAAATGTTTCTGAGGGGAGAGTTTTTTGTTACATGAGGGGCAAAGCCAGTATCGTGGGCTTTGACCTGTGCTCTCAGGAGAAAGGTGGTTTGCAAATATTCAATAATACCCTTCTGTCAGGGCTGCATTTCTGCTATTCCCAACACTCATTCACAGGTCAAAAACCACCTAATTTTCTCTGGATGATTCCCAGACACCAAGTCCACCTTGAAAATGGCAGCCTAGAAATAAACTTATAGATTGAAAAAAACCGAGGACTAGCACACCTGACTTCAGAAACATAGCAACCACCCAAAACACTCCCTGAAATGTGTAATATTCAGCCTAACCTCCACGCACTATCAGATTGGCAATGAAGAGAATATTCTTGATAACCACAGTACCAGCCCCAAAACATTCAGCAAACAAGGTAACTCCTCCACAGACAGAGATCACAAATGTAAATGAGCCTCCTGAAGAACATATGTAAAATGCACTATAATATAATAAATAAAAAGTGCTATTAGCAGCACACTTTGTTATCATATTTCAAACTAGATTGGAGTCTGTCCAGAACATCCTGAAACTACAGCCTTTGCTAGCTGATGATCATTTGAGAGAAATTGTCCTCAAACTTTCCCTTTGAACTTTCCAAATTGCCCTTGCCTTGCAAAATACTTTATTAGAAGCAAAATTTCTCATGGCAAACATATCCCAAGCAGAGCTGGGCCATGCCAAAGCAATAGATTTAAAACTTGCTGACACATGTACATACCCCATAGAATAAGAGCCCCATTCCCATCCAAAAGAAACCATCAAAGCCTTGCATCCTACAGGTACTCATTCCAGAATGTGATCTATTCTATCCAAAGCACCAAATGCCCTTGTGGAAAGTATGTGGGGGAAACCCATCAACCACTGTGCACCACAGCGTTTTCACGCAGACACTCTGTGAAAGACAGAAACAGCCAGTGGGAGAACATTTTTCACAATGTAACCATGCTCTGTTTGACTTCTTAGTCTTGATCTTCAAAGGCATTCCACAATACACCTTCAAAAGATGAGCTTTGGATGTCAAATTCCTAACTCTACTCCATTCTCAAAATTACAGCACAATGGAGATGCTGATTTTATGTGACTATTTTTCTGTGCTAACGCCAAAGCAATTTCCATCTGTCTCTGTGACACAGAAATTATTAACTTCCCACTTCTTTTAACATATCTTTCATTTTCGTAGGTACCATACACCCTTGTCTCACCAAATATCAAACTGATAATCACAATTCAGCCCAAGCTCAAAGCAAGTTTCACCCATCTTTGTTAGCTGGAATGTTGCTTCTTCAGTTTCAGGCCCAAGAAATACCTGGTCTTTGCTTCTTATCAGTTGCTCTAACCAGGGTTGTCATCTCTCCCTACAAATCTCTCCTTGCTTACTTCATTAATGATGGTGTTATTGTATATGTGGGGCCAGTCCCACTACCTACACAAACATGAAGCAGACAGGCAATAGGCTCGAGTCAGTCTGTTTCTCCACAAAATATATGTATCACAGACAGCTCATATTTTCTCAGAGCAGCTGGTTCAATCCTTTGTATGCCTCATGGGTTTGCTAGGAAGAATGCCACTTTACTCAGAAATCCTAATCTCCAGTGGGTTAAAATGCCCACAAGAATGGTCAAGAAGTCATCCTTGCTCATAGACAGCAAAGTCCAGATTGGAATGAGGGAAGAAGCAAGAACCAGTGTTGTGTCAATCTGAACCTTCAGCAATGCTACACCATAAAGATCAATCTCTTGCTTAACGCACATGTTGATCAGTGATGACATAAGCTTTTGTTTTGTAGCTGTTTCCAGCACCTGTGAGCATCACCTCAAACTGCTGGCAGTTTTAATAAGACAAAATGAGGGAACATAACTAACCACAGTGACATTGAGCCATTTATCAACACATAGAAAGAGTAAAAACAAGGCTGAGAGTGATTCTTGTGAGCTGCAGCTCAGCTGAACTAATGGGTGATTGTCCTCCATAGACTGAAAGACCCAACATGACTAAACATAGGAGAAGATGCTTTAATTTATGCTATTTTGTGATGTAATCAGAAAGCAGTCTGCATGTGTGGGGGAATTATTATGAGATAATTCTTGGAAGCTTGCTAATCATGTCATTGCTGCTCAGAATTCAGCTTATGCTCTAAGCCCTCCTGGAATTTATTAAAATGGACGCTTTGGTGCTTCAGGTTCCTCCACTCCAAGATGGACATAGAAATTGCTACACCAGGGAATTCTGACAACCTCTCTCTCTTGACAGCTTTGCTTTAAGAGTGGCTGGATGATTCAAGAGAAAGGATAAGTGTCTCAGTACAATACCAACTGTAGAAAAGAAATTTTTTCTGCCAGACCATCATACATGCTATGTATGCTGCAGCATTGGGCTGTGACTCACTCATAATTTTTCTAAACCATAGAAGATATAAAGCCTGGAGTTTTAGACTGTAAAAGCTGTCTGCATTTCTTCTGTGTGGACCAGCTGGGACCCTGAGAGGTTTCTCAATGTGAAAGATGGGTCAGCTTCAATTCTGTGTGAATGTCAGGGCCCTCACTAGGACACCTGACTCATTGGCTGTTTCAGACACTTCATAAGCCTACAGCATGTGTGGCTGCATGAGAGAGCACCCCTTTCCAAAAATAGAATCCTGAAAAGTTTGACTAGTCCATGATCTGTTGTACATCCTCAAAAAGGTTCCTTAGAGTATCCAGAAATAGTTCTGAATCTACATATTTATACGGTTGACAGGCACAAACCTCTCCTCTCTGTTGTGGAATCATACATCTCCATTCTACATGGATAAGGTAAGTTATTCCCATTTTATAGCTGGGTGAAATGAGAAAGAAGAGATTATTTGCCCGAGGGAACCCAAAATTTCCAGCTAAATATAATTTGTCCCCTTGAGTTGCAGAACTTAGCTTTTCTTTTTTTTTTTTCCCCTCTAGGCTTGGCAATATGACAGAAAGACTCCTACATTCAGCAGAGCAGAGAGAAAAACACTGTTCTTCATCTATCACCTGCAATAAAGATAACCACTCAAGCAGAGCTGTCTGCATATAGAGGGGGATTTTACGGACTCAAGGTCTCTGCTTCGGGCAGGTGCAGCCCAGGCAGCTAGGAAGCGTAGGAAGGGTTAAAACAGCACTTGTTTCTGGAAGATGTACAGGAATTGGAAAAGACAGAGGAATTTGCTGGATCCTGGAGTGCGTGAATTTAATAACTTAAATTATTCCATTCTACCTAGAGAGGACAGGACCTGAACTACACACATGATAGAAGAGGGAAGAGATGACTTAACCCAGGCTTAAGTGGACAAAGGTGCACTGGAGAATTGCAGCTGATCTCGGGAAGTGAACTAAGCTTTTCCTAAGCCCAAATTCACTCTTGACAAAGAAATATTTGAAAAATATTCCACACGGAAACAAAACTTTTTCTTCCTCTTCTGCAAGGGGAAAGTGAAGAGAGCAGGAGAATGTTTTTCACCCTGTCCCTTTCTTTTGCTCTGCAGGTTTGTGTGACTTCAGTTTCACCCAGCCCAGAGGCAGAGACTATGCAGAAATAAAGATAACCTTTTTCTGTTTCCTGCACACTGCAATGAGTGACATAATGTTGCAGAGAGAAACCTCATGAGACAACAAGATTTTTGGTGTTATTAGTTACTCTTTAGTAATTTTCTCCTGGGAACAGAAAAAAAAAGCAACAGCAACAGGTTCTCACTTGCTAGTCAAGAAAACACAAAGGAATAGATCAACTGAATTAGTTTGGGGGTTTTGTTAATTATCTCCGAATCTTTTAGCTTAAACTCATGCTCAGCTAATCCGTGTCAGCTGCATCTTCCCTTGTCAGCTGCATCTTCCCTTGCCAATAGAGAGGTGAGTGTGAGGAATTTCTGCGTGTTACTTATTTAGCTATTACCTTTTATGGATCTCTCTGTCTCCCACTGACTTTCTCACTGCAGACGAGTTGGCGAAAGGAGAACTTCAAACAATACTGTTCTGAAAACTTTAAAACTTAGGCAGAGGGAAAGAACAGAGTCTGACAAAAGAAGCAGACACCTGTGAAGTCTGTGTTTGGACCTGGACTGCTACTTTCAGGGCTGGAACCACAAACACAAGAGTATTGTCTCTGTTTAAAGCAGTGTCTGCTTATCTCATTGAAATTTGGGAATTCACTGATCCCTTTTTTTTTTAATGTGACCTTTTTTCAGTAATTTTCAGTCCTCACTTGCACATTTATTATAAAGCTTGTATGCAGACAATGAAAAAAAAATCTCATTTTTTCACGTATTGTTCAAAACCAAAGGTGGAAACAGGCCTGGTTCTTGTGGAGACTGTCAAGCAGATGAAGAATAGCCATGAGTGGGGGAGAAAGAGATTCCCATTTCACAACAAACAGTGATCCTCAAGAGAGAGGCAGGCAGTGAGGTGGTCAGTGGTAAATTAACAGACAATACAAGGATTGCAGAGGCAAAACAGGATCTAAAAGGGTAGACCTGAAGTGAACATGCTGTGAGGGAACTGAACGGAGTAAGGAATCCAATTACCCAGCCCAGGGCAGGGAGAATTCAAAATCAAATTCTCCAAGTGCCTGAAGCACCTGGCTATGGCGGGAGCATGCGTTGGCTCAGTGTACAGCCTCCTGCCCGTGAACATGAGATCGTTTTTATGCTGGACTCTCCTCCTCCAGGAAACCAATTCATTCTCACAGGTTTCAGTTATGTTTGTGAAGTTACTACAAAAGTGTTATTGCTGTGCTGTGAATGCTTCTTTTTTGGTGTTTATGAACCTTGGCCAAGAAGCATCCTTCAATCTGGGAACAATGAGGAGCATTTAAATTTAATGATTGCAATGAATAAGCTAAGAGGTGATTACAACCAGAAGAGCCTGATTTTTTACTTGCTTGAAGGAGAAAAGTTTGGAGCAATGGAAAGAATGAAAGGTATCAGGTAATAGGTAATGTGCACATGGCAGGAAGAGAAGAAGGAATTTCAGAGAGAGCCATGTCAGAAGGAAGAAGTGGTAGGCAGCATTATTTTGTCATGGAGAACTTGGACTAGCTGTGAGAAAAGCCAAGTCCAGAAAAGAAACCAGAGGAGACTAACAACAGACAAAAACATGGAGGAAGACCTCGAATGGGTTAGGAACTGCCAGGAAAGACACTGGTCAGGAAATTCATTCTCATAGAAATGTTAAACATTTGATGGTCCTTGGAAGTAAAGAGCAATTCTCAGTCCTGGAATTATGTTCAACAGATTTCCACAAGTCTGCTCTTTGCAGTCTCCAATAGAAAGGCAAAACATAGACTTATAACTCCAGCAGCAAGGTGGGATTCTGCAAAAATGCAGGTTTCAATAAAAGGAAAACTGAAAGCTTCTAATGGGACAGAGAACCTTGGCAAATGAGCCTCAAGATAAGAAAAAAAAAGGATAAATTGAGATGCAGATCATCAGCATCTCTTAAGCACCCTAAAACACTGGAATTGCTGGAGACTGTTTAGACTCCAGAGGTATAAAGATACTTCTATACTCCACCAGCAGGACAGCAAGGACTGTGAAGGAAATTCGTGCACAATACATTGATTCTTCCACTCTGGGATGCCTGGCTGCAATGTAGACCTCTGAAAAGTCTTCTCACAGCCCTCATTGGCAATGTTGACTCCAGAAGAAACATCCACACACCAGATCTGGGATATGTCAGAGCCGTTTTTACAGTTTGAGCTATTTCAGTATTTTAGGATGAGTTGTCTGAGGCGTAAAGATTGTACCCGGCACAATGATTCATGGGGGTTACAACCAACACATCCTCCATGTGGGCCAGAAAAAGCCATGTGTTTTCTCCATTGACAACAGCTTGTCAGCACAACCGACACCTCAGTTACCAATCCCAGCACAAAGTGAATAGGTCAGAGACTGAAACTGCAGATGTCTGTTTGCATGGGTCTGGGATGTGATGTGTGTCCTTGGGCAACAGGGCCAGACCATACTTTTCCAAGGAAGACACAACACAGTTGTTTTCCCCAACAGCACTATCCCGCCCAATGCTTACACACCCCTCAAAAGGCAAGAGTGTCTTAGAAAGTCCAGGACATAAAGACTTTTACTGCTGTTTCCATGCTAAGAAGTAAGAGCAAGCATTTTGTTTGGTACAGCATTCATTGGTATGATGCCATGGCCTCACATATCTAGAAAAGACTGCACCACTCCTGAATTTGTATTTTGATTCAATGTGCTTAAAGAAGGAACTTCTGGCTATTTCTGTTTTTCCTGGAGGCTCCAAGCGGTGAGGAAATTCAAATGTGTGGAAGCACACCCAAGAACTGACGATCTCTTGAACCAGAGATTGGCTAGAAAACTGGAGGCTCAGTTTGGCCAAACCTCATCAGTCAGACTTTGTTTTTGCCAAACCAAACCCCACACCAGAAACAGGTTTGGAATCAGCTTCCATTTTCTTGAAGCCACCGAAATCCTGAGGTTATTCAAAGGTCTCTCTATCACCCATCTGCAATCTAAAACTTTTTTCTGGAACATGTTTTCTGCAGATTGATTTGATAGGCAAACAAAAGGTGAGAAGCCAAGGTTGTCTGCAAGTTTTTCAGTGTTCCCCAGTTCTGGACATGCCCCGGATACTTCAGGAATAGCCTTTCAAGTGGTGGTTTGGCTGTCGTAGGCACACACGGTTCTGGGAGGAAGAGAGTCTCATGTTCATAGAAAATAAGCTTAAGAAACAAAAATATTGAACAAATGGCTTTGAATCTGGAAAAATATGCTCAAGTTGGGGTGAAAATTCCAGTTGGTTTTAAATGAGATAATTTGTTCTTTCCTGTACATCAAATGTGGGAAGAAAAGAGGAAAAAGAGAATAAAAGCAAAACAAAAAACCTTACTTTTTGATCTGCCAGTTGTTCCTTCTGGAAAAAACTGTTTCTGTGCTTAAAGTGTTAGACTGGGACATAAAGAGGGCTGGGTTTAGCTTGCTGATGTGCCAAAAATCCCTGCATGACCTCAGGCAAGACTCTTAGCCTTTCCCAGCACCCTTTGCAAATACTGGGCCTAAGACTACTTCCCTTCTGTTCATAGACTTTCACTGCAAGGTCTGTGGAACGGGCCTGACTCTTCAATACATTTGCAAAACAGAGCATAAAATATTGCTATTCTTCTAGCTGGAGCTCAGGAGTGAGTCTGTGATCCAAATCATGTTAACATCCATTCTACATCCTGCAAAGTCCAATTCTGGACAGGTTTTCAGCCCAGGCCAGTCTTAAGGCAAGAAGGGATCATATCTTACAAAGAAGTCTGTAGATGTCACTCTCCCCAAAGACGCTTTCCTTTTCTCTGCCTTGAGCTGTGTTGTTGGTTTAGGCTATTGTAAGAATGCACTTGCTCACACTTGTGGGATGTTTAGTTTAAGAAAACCCACAGGTAGCCCCAGGTTATTTTGCATTCACAGTATTTTGCACAAAATCCCAGGGATGTGAAAGAGACTGTCTACCAAGCATCACTGTGATTTCACACAAGGTTCAGGTCAAGCCATTACCTGGAATTCAAGATTTACAAAAAGATTTTTTGTGTTGTTTGTTGGGGTTTTATTTGGTAAAACACTTGAGTGTGAACCGGGAAGACCACACACATGCGGCAGTTTCTCACCACCCATGAGCTGACAAGCCACTTAACCCTTGTGGTTTGCAACCAGCGCTCACCACACTGCTCATTGAGAGCCCAGAGTCTCTGCTCATACTGGGGGAAAAAAATCCCCAGGGAATTCCCCAGCTCGTGAGATCTTGCCCATCAAAATTCAAGTGAAGGACTGGAGTATCAGGTTTTAGGAATGGGCAGACTTCAAGTGGGAAAGAGAGGGTCCTTTCCTTTTCCGTGACCCAGAAGATCTGTGTTTTCCAGGGCCATCTTCCAAACCCAGCACGGCCTGAAGAAAGAAGCAGAAACGACCATGGTAGAAAGCCAGCTGAGCTTCTCAGGCACTGGTGGTTGGGACAATTCAGGACCAAGGAACTCAAGATGAGACAGAGTTGCTTCCCTCATCACAGCTATTCGTTAACAAACACAGACAACCCAGGGAGGAATTTTTTTATAGGAGTATCCTCTGTGAATAGACATTTTGACCCCTTTGACAAACTGCAAGAACTGTGACTAAAAGCCAAAAACCACAGAGTGTACCAGCAGAGAGAGGGAACGATGGTGAAGACCACAAACCACTCCTGCAACTGCAAAGAACTTTACAAATAACTGTTGTAAAAACAGACGAGGCTGAAAGTGGTTCTCTGGGCTGTTGCTGCTGACATCATTGGGATCCTCTTTTCCAAAGCCCATACTGATGTCTTCTTATATGGAAGCTGGAATAACCATGAAGAGACTTCCTGGAAAGTTCTCCATGAAAGGTCTCTTAAAACTGCTGGTCCAGAAGCTGCTTTTTTTTCCCCAAGCTGCTACACAGTCCAAGGAGAAACCCATAATGCTTTGGACCTGATGACCAGCAGTGTTCGCAGATACGATTTACACAGTCCTTGAAGACAAGTGTCTCATGATTGTGAACATAGATGGACCTTTCACTGATGTTGTTGGTGACAGCCATGCTGGATCTAACGTGTGCATAAATGAATATTAACACAATTAATACCATTAAAAGTGACTATTTAACACAATTAAATAGCTGTCAGATTCAGCCAGCTTTGTGTCAAGTCATAGGGAAGTACAAACATGCCTCAGTTCCTTGAGAGAAGTTAGCTGTTTAATATCTGCAACACAAGATTGACTCTCGTGTCCTGGAGATGTTTGTATGTCTCATGTGCAGCTAGTAGGGAATAAAAACCAACTTATCCTTCTTCTACTTCAGTTTTTCCTCCTCTGTGTGTCTTCTTAGTGCAGTGAGACTTGCAAAGAGAGGCAATGTCTTTTTTGAAGGCAACCAACATAGCTGGGAAAAAAATCCGCTCTGCCTTTAGGCTGGCCAGCCCTTTGTCAGTCTCCAGCAAGGAGGACCAGCCTAAGCCTCCCGAAGATGAAAAACAGTGAAACAATGATGGGTGCACTGAGCTCTGTGGAGATGCACGGATCATACACTGATGTCAGCCAGGGGTGTTTGGGACTGGAATATGACCCTTCTTACCCCCCTGCTTGGTTTTACAAAGTGGCTAAATTAGAAGTGGCTCAGGGCTGTTACCATGAGATCATTTAGCAGTTAATCTTTTATTTGGAAAGCTGTTCCTTCCCACAGAAGTAAACACCCACCTTATCAGGCTTGCCATGGCAAAGGATGTTGTCCAGCTGCCCACCTGCTGTCCTTCCTCTCATTAGTGGTTCCCTCCCTTTGCAGCCGTTCCCACCCACCATCTGTCAGAACACGCTGCACACCCACAGCCCTGCCAGCGATGCTCATGGACACGGCCTGGTCACACCAGGGCAGCCCGTGCCAGGAAACAGCCTGTTCCGTACAGCCATGGGAACACGCCCGCCAGACTGAGGCTGTCCGACCCTCTGCTCCGAGGCACCGCAATGCCTGGCCACTCCCCAGAGCCCCTTGCAGCTCTGAAAGGCCGTCACTGAAACCACAGGTGATCCCTATCAGCCGTGCAAGTAAATAGAGAGCCTCAAGGCCAGGGACAGCCTTTCATTGCCACAAGCAGAGAATGTTTTGCACGTCCCTTTACATCGCATCTCTACCATCAAGCCCTTTTTCACCATCCTCCACTAAGTCCTAAAGGAGCCTGCTGGGAGGAATGCACCTGACTCAATTATAATTCCTCTTCTCTGTTGGCAAAAATCTAGGGCCTGTTGTTTTTAATACAGTGGTTTCATTAGAGGGCCCAGATGCACTGGTTGTGTAAAGCCACGTAAGTCCTATTTAAATGGCTTCCTGTTTAGCTCCAGAGAATGCACAGAACATGCCATGATGCCAGGCTTCCTTCCCTGCTGACTGCTGCAGACTATACAGCAGGGAGATTATATGGTAGAAAAACATTTTTTTCTGACACTGAGATCCAGAAATGTACATTTTCTGAGGATCTGCCCCAAAAATTGCAGAACAAAAACCCCCAGCAGTGACTGCACTGAAAAATACAACAGATATGCTTCATGCACAGCAAAGGGTATGTGTGTTATCAGTTTTAATATCAGACATCTAATCCTGTGTATAATCTCAAAGCTCCTTGCAAAACAGATCCTGTGCTTGCCTCACAGAGGGTCTGCCACTACATTAAGTGTAATGTTCAATTCTTATTTGTTTACAGTCAGTGATTCAGCCATAACAGCATTCCTCTCCCTCACTAATTGACAGTTCCATCTTTCTGACCAGGCATATGAAGAAAACTCAGCTTTTTCCTCCAAAATCAATCAAAGCCACTCCAACCTTTTACTGCTAGAATTTCATGTTACTTTCCTGACATTTGCATCCAACTATTTGCATTTTTTCTAAGGCAGAGGTAGAGGCAGGGAATCCCTCTGAGGGCTCACAGACTCCCTACCACCATGCATGTCTCAAGGTCTTCCAGAGCAGTAAAGATGTTTTTTCCAGTCTCATTTCTCCATATAAGCCTCATATTCCTATGCATAATCGTAGATTTGTTCTCCCCCTCCTGATTTTCTCTCTGTTTTCCAGAGTCCTGCTCAGAACCTTGTATGTTCTCTGCCAGGCAACACACAAAATTCGTCTTCGCCCTTGATTCGCCGCAACACAGAGGGAGCATCTGAGCAGTGGAAAATAGTCCCTGACTCATTCAAACCCATCACAGGATTCTCAGGTGCATTTGATTCCACTGTCGTGGCTGTCCCACCTGACAGAGAGAGCTGTGTTGTATGTGACCTACAGCTTGTTACTTGCTCAGAGCTGCTGTCTGCGGACCAGCAGGGGCTGAGGGACACTGGTCTCCTAGGACAGCAGTCAGCTCGAGGTAGCAACACACAGAACGCAAGGAGTAACAAAGCTCCTTCTTCCCCCAACATGTTCCCACATGGGATTACTTGGATATTGTATCTCATGCTCTGCTCCTAATGTATTCCTGCTTCCTAAAAATATTAAGGTTTGGGGGTTTGAGAAGGCGCTTTTTTTTTTTTTTTTTTTTTTTTTTTGGGTTTTTGTTTTTGGTTTGTTGTTTGTGGGTGTGTTTTTTTTTTTTGGTAGGTTTTTGTTTTGGTTTGGCTTCTGGTGGGTTCCTAGGTTTGTTTGGTTTTGGGGTTTTTTGTGTGTATGTGTCCTATCATACGCCCTATGATAGAAAAGGCTGCAAATCTCACAGGCTGCTTTTTCTATCCTTGATAAAATCAGTGCTGCAAGTCCTGGACATCTGCAGGTCAATTTTTCATTTAAATGATACATCTGAGCTCTAAAGCAAAGGTAGCTGCAGTTGTCCTTTAGGAAAAAAGCTCTTTTAGGAAACCAAACATTTACCCTTCATCCTCTCCATCCAGTCTCCAAAGAATTAAATTCTCTGTCAAATTCCTAGGAAGCAATTGTTCAAAATCAATCAGCCTTTGAAAAATCATTGGAACAGCTAATCAGTAAATCATGCAAATAAAAGCAAAAATAAGGGGAAAAATAATCTAATGTTGTTGCTTTTATAGAAAAATCAACAACTTATTTCACAATAAGTTATTGTTCCAGAAGAAATATCAAGAATTGTTTTGAATACATTAGGCTAGATGGGTTACAGCATGACACATATGCTTCTGCTATTTGAAAGAGTTCTCTTACATAAAACCTATATCAGAAAGCAAACAGCAGTAGTGTGTGTGTCTCATTTTTCCATGTTTCGAGATATTACATCTCACTGTGCAATTTTGCAGCTTGCTTTGTGAACACTCATTGTCTTTCTACAACACAAGGAAAGTCTCTCTCAGGTAACCAGTACCACGCTGCCAGAGCTAGAAACACCAAAACAAACAGAAGTAAACTTTTCCCAAGAATACCTTCATGTCTTATGGACACAAACACTGAGTCTTGGAAAAAGGACAGTCAGGAAGAAACAGACAAGACAGTCAGGAAAAAACCAACAAACCACTGTGGTTAGTAACACTCCGACTGTTTATGAGTGAAATCACTTTCATCAGCACTTTTAAGAATTGTCTGGGATCTAGTATGATATTAGGACTTTTGTGCTGTGGTGATTACTCAGAAATAAGCAGCTGAATGATATGAAATGAAAGGACTTACAGTCCCACACCTTTAGTTTTATACCAGTTTTTTGTCTGTTTTTTCCCTTGGGCAGTGATTATGGGTCCTTACCAGTTGTATAGTTGAAGGCTTTGTGGGAGAACCTCAGAGATAACCAGCGCACCCACCACTACTTCTGTAATGCTTCCCTCGCCACTGGCACCAAGAGCTCAGAGCAGCTCTGCACCCCACATCCCATTCCTGCACCCTGCTGACACCAATGTCCCCTTTTATTCTGCTCTTTAATCGCTATGAATTCCAAACACTCATGACTCCATTAAACCAATACTGAGATTCAATGTGTCAATCTGAATAACACAGGTGCTGAATTGAACCATATTGGTTGGGGACATCTGCAGGCAAAACATTTAGCACGACAAATTTCACACACACACACACAGACACGCACACACAAGACTGTTCTTTGAAAAAGAGCCTAGATTACAAAAAATCAATTTCCAAAACTTTAATTAAGCAGACAAATACAATAACCAACCCACATCTCCTCATTTCTTCTGGAGAATTCAAAAGTACTATCCTAAAGGATAGTCACAGCAGGAACTACATCTAAGGCAATAAGTAATATACTGAAAAAATCCCTTCTCAAACATCCCAGCCTGCCCATTTCCATTGGTGAGCAGAGCTGTATCAATGAATTTGTGATGTCATATAAGTGCCACGGCTGAAGTGGCAACTTTTGTATTTATATCCATTGTTCAATAAGCTGCTCACATCATTTCTCTAACCCAAACTTTATTAAAATTGGAAAGATGCTCTCAAGTGTTTTTCCAGAAAAGACAGGCTATTCAGACTTGATACTGAAAAGTAATTCCCTGTGATAAGGAAATGAAGAACTGCAAAGTGCTTAAAGAGACATATTTAATGCCTTAAGCTCTCATATTGAGTTAACTAGCATGGTCTTGGCTTTAAGGATATAAATTGATTCTCAGGCTCCCTTATTTCAATAATCTCCCAAAAGAAACTCAGCTACAACTCTTTTTCTCTACAGCAGATGATACAGTGAGGATTGTTTAATTATTTTATTTCTTTTAATGAGATGTCACAATGGCTACACGATACCAAGGTGTTTTACAGAGCAATGTCTAGAAGAGTATCACTGTCGTCATGAGAGAGGGTAGGTGTGCACTATACCATGAGGAGAAAGCAAAAGGATGTAAGGAGATTATTGCTCCCATAAAGGAGCAGTCATGATGCTCAGGGAAGGAGAGGTGGCAGAGCAACAGGCAGCCCCAGTGACACAACAAAGGAATAGGAATTGGAAAGGGCGGGGGTGGACTGGACATTAAGAAAAAGATTATCTTACTGCCAGGAGCTCTGGGTAGACAATACTGAGGAGGAAGGTGACAATTAGACTGATATCTGTCAGGAGCAGGTTAGGGAGTGGCAATCTGGCCATGAGCCAATGAGATACACTGTATAACTTTTTAGATTCCTGTCAGCCAGTTTCCCATTTCATTCTCAGAGTGTGAAGTTACTTAGCTGTGCATGGAACAGCAGGAAGGCATCGCAGAGCCTTTTTTATTTTGTATCAAGCTCCTTCCTGCTTCAAACCATCTGCAGACTCACTCAGGGGCACCTAAGTAAACTGTGCAAAGCTCAACCCTTTATTACAGACGAGGATACTTTCAGAAAGAACTCATATAGTACATAGGCAAAAACAATCACCTTTGCCTGAAATAGATTTGGGGAAAAACTTTGACCCTTCATTTCTGACTGCAACATGTCTGAGCTTTTTCTTACTACAAGTACAATTCATCCTTCTAGAAAAGACAGAGACAGAGATAAAACATGGGAGACTTGCTCCAACTTGCTGTATTTACCTTGCTCAATTTGAGAAAGTGTTCAGATATCTGAACAGAATATATAAAGGACAACACTGGCAGTAGCTTTTGAGTTTATACTCACCAACAGATATTCATCTACAAGGTACCTGGGAAGTTCATAAATAAATAACAATCAGCTTCATACTCGGCATAGGTACAGCTTTTATATGAGGAGTGAAAACATAAGCAAGCAGGTATAAGCTAAAGCCAACAAGGGCTTAGATGGACTGAATAATTGTGAATTTTAGTATCAGAAGGGCACCTATGAGCTCTCATCTGAACTCCTGTGTATAAAAGCCAAAGAATTCAAAAGCAGCTTGTAGCATTCACCTAGTAAGTTCTATTGAAACTAAAGCAGAGATTTTAAGAAGACATTCATAAAATATTCCAAGTTTGGGAAATCCCAACACAAGTCCAGAGAGTTTGTTGGAATGATTAATCACCTTCCATTGTTTAAAAAAGTAGTAATCTGAAATTTATTTCTAGACTAAATTCGTGTCAAATTTACTTCCAGCTGCTAAATCTCATCATGCTTTTTCTGCTAGACCAGGATTATCCTAAGTCAATTGTGGTCAAGAAAGCACTCAACAGCTTAATGGGGCTACACTCTAAAGAAAAAAAAGGTAAGGCTAAAGAGAAAAATAACACATCTTATCCCACCCACTTGCTGTGCTGTCTGTGGTTGCAAGCTGCCCCTGGGGTCTTGACCAGCTGGGTGAAATACCTTGTATGGCCAAGGAGGAGTTGGCCCAGAACGATTTATAAACGACAATTGTTTCAACAACACTGCATGTGATGAGCTCCAAGCAGGCTGCCAGTGGTCTGCACTTAGCTGGTCTGGTCTACAGCTCCTCACATCAGCAGAGCCTTTGGGAGGGAATCACCACCACAGTACTTAATGGCTTTAGAAATACCATTCACCTTTCTTCCAGCCAAGGGAAGATGACTGTTCAGCGGCAGTGATAACATTATCAGGTGCCTCTTTTCAAGGTTGCTGCAGTCATCTCTTGGACAAAACTCCCTTGAAAGCACTTGATGAAGAGGTAAGAAATGACAGCTGAGTGTAGAATACAGTGAACAATCATTAGCAGTAGTGAACAATCATTAACACCATAACAGTTGTTGCCTTTAGAATTGGGGAAGCATTTTCCCAGCACTGAGGATGTCTGGTGCTCACCTGTGTCAGAAGTGTGCCTGTTCTGAGCTCCCACACAGCACTGTCACTGCCTGCCCCAGCTTCCCTGCAGGGAGATGTCCAGCCAGCCACCGTCTAAAAGAATCAGTTGATTCCCTGAGATGGACAATTTCTTTCTCTCATCAGGAGGCAGAGGAACAAGGAATGAAGCAAGAAGGCTAGAAGAGAAGACAAAGGGTATTGGCTATCAGTATTTAGGGAGGGACATACAAGCGACTAAGACTGAAGATTATGTTAAAATTTTCATTTAAAAAGACAAGTGCTGGGAAAGAGATGAGTTTTTCTTTTAAATCACATGGAAAATTAATCTTCTCTGTGTGTCCCATAGGATAAGAGACCAGCAAAAGGGATCTATCCTGCTCCAGAATTTGGCATGTATCCGAATACAGATTTGGACTGTGCTGATCCCTGCCAATGACACTTGAGTCAGACCAGACTTAGCTCAGTCTGTGCCTCTGAAAACATAGTTCTCTTACAGCCTATGACCATTCATAGTCTGACTTGTAAATGGAACAATTTCCTTTAATATCATAAAGAAAGAAGAACTGGGGGTTGTGCCTGCCTGCATCCCCTTCATGTCATTTTAACAGAGTGGCTTTTAAGAGCATAAACACCCACTCAAAATTAGTGCAAATGTTTCCTTCATCGTTTTGCTCTGACACTAATGGGTAAAACATATTTCCACAGTGTACATCCAGCATTCTCACTGCACAGCTCTCCTGTCACTAACAGCAGCCGATGCATTCAAATGAACAATTGGCAATAAATAAAACTGACAAGAGCAAATTACAAAAGCAGGAGCTGTGGTGTGGGGAATACTCACAAGCCAGAGAGGCATTACAGTCCTTTCGCCTTTAGGTCACTACTATCCACTAACACCCAGTTTGTCAAGTTAGGCTGACTCTTTCTTGTCCTTGGGCCTGGAAGATTCCTACAGAAATGCAGGGCTTGTGGCCAGCAGGAGATCCCCCTCCCCTTTCCGTGGGCTGGTGTTTATTTCTTTCCTACAAGTCTACTCCCCACTCACATATTTTTTTCCTCAGTTTTTTCATCTGACCTAATTTGTGAAAAATTGAATTATATTCAGTGCAATCAGCTCCTGACCTATCTGTACAAGAAACTTCACAGGGCACTGCAGACTATGCATATCTATCTGGCAACATTTCTAATTGTGTTTGGCTTTACACATTAATAAATGTATCTTCTAGTACTCTGGTCAGAATATTCACCAGGAGAAATTCCCAATCAGTCCTTCTGAGCTCCATGCTAAAGCTATCCAAAACAGAGGTAAATTGAATGTTGTTGTAACAGGACTTTTTAGTCTCAATGGATGTTTTGGGTGCTGAGGTATGTGGAAGATCAGAGCAGAAGTATTTGTTAACAAGTTTGGGCTCAATTTCTCAAAGATGATTTGCCACTCTGGGCCCGAGCTCAAGAACCAAGGTGTTCTCACCCATGCCTCCATTGTGGTCAAACATTCCCAGAGAAGCAAATAGTTTGTGTCATCCCCAAACAATTGACTTTCACCTGCATATCCCAAATTTTGCTTTCTCTCTAGCTGTCTTTGGAGAAGGAACTTCTCTGTTGAGACAGGCTGTCTGCACTTCCATCCTTTTTGGATATCATATAGGTGACAATATCAATTATCATCATGCCAGGGATAAAGTGGGCACTCCATGTATGACTCCACAAGATCATATCTTACCTCCCTCCTTTTCATTATGAAAAGTCTCCCTTTTCATAATGCGTACACAAACAGGAATAGCTAGCTGATGCACAAGGGATTATTATCCATATTAAAGTACCAGTATCATCTTTGTATCCTTTCTCTTTCTGGAAGATCTAGTTGTCTCTTGTAGCAATTTATAAGGCTGGGAGCATTTGGGCTGATTTGTTCTGCTTCCCTGGAAAAAAACAACCCAAGGCTCTATGTAGCCCTCAGAGACCGCAGTGTGTTATCTGCCATTGACAGCAAGAAGCACAGTAATAGGCAATAAAAACAAGCTGCTAAGATGCAGGCTCACACAGACACATGAGTACCCTTTTTTAGATGCTCATGTCAACATTAAGTACCTAATGCTAGCCAGAACTGTTTTTAAGAAGAAACACTTTAATGAAAGCTGATATCTGGAGGCAGGTTATTAAGTCAGTGCTTGCCATTTGTAGGAAAACAAACAAAAAAAGATAATCAAGAACCAGCTGAACCAGCCTTAATGTTCTCAATAAGACATTCATTACATTATTCTGCATGTACATTGTAAACGCAGTTTCAAGATCCCAATGAAGATTAGCTTTTCAATCCTATTTCTGTGTAAAGTACTTGATTGTTGTATTCTACTAAGGCAGTGCTGAAGTAATTTTAACTTGTCAAATTTTGACATAGCGTTTCAATGAAATTAAGCAAGATTTTTTGAAGACTAATGTGTCTTAGAATGTCTTCTGCACCCAAGATTTGTGATATTTATTTATACCATATGCAGCCAAATCTCCCAAAAGTAGTGTGAAAATATACTAATTAATAGGGAGGTGGAGGGAGAAAGACAAACAGCTAGTCAGAGGATAATACCTCTATGCATCAGTATGTTCCAGGGGAAATTAGCTCCTGCTAAGCTTGATAAGTCTTTATAGGGGTTCATTTCCATCCAGGAGATGTCAGTGAGGCCTCAATGAAAGCTGCCAAGGCATGAAGTGAAGAAGCATCCCAAGAGACTAGAATACGCTTCATGTCCTGGAATTCTGCCTGGCTTCAACAACTCTTCCTTGCCTCCTCTCTGGGAAAGGGTTAAAAGGACAGATTGAGTTTGAACACATTTATTATCATACCTTGAAAGTGAACTCACCAAGCAAGAAGCAGGAAGAAGAGAAGATTAATTTGCTCTCAAAGACTCTTGATTAGAACAGATATTTTCAATTACGTATGATTGTTTTAGCTGAATATTATAAGGATCAAAGTCATTTAATCTGTCAGTCAGATCAGGTCTTCATCTCACATCTGGGAGAGGAAAAACAAACAATTGAATGCAAGGTGCTGTTCTCAATTACAGTCATCTAGGTAAATAATAATTATATGGTTTGCTCTTGTTAAGGGATAAACCTCAGGATGATAGACAGAAATGGTCTATTAGAAACAGTGGTTTGTGAATTTAAGTTAAGACATCAATAAGTTACATTTCCTAAGAGAAACACCCTGCCAGAACTGCTTGTGTTATCTTTTCTTTTAACAATTTTCTTCAGTCCTAAAAAATTTTTTAAATCTCATATTATTCTTTTAGTCGCTTTCTATTTTTATTTTTTAGAGAAGAACGAAATGTTTGTACCAGAAATTAGCTTTGTGATTGTCAAGTTTTTGGCAGTAATTAATTTCTAATTTTTGATTCTGCCTAATAAGTATCTTGAACCATGCATCTTCAGTGTACCAGAGAAACCCTTATGACTAAACTTCAGACTTCTGGTTTGTAACTTATATTCAGCTTTGCCCCTGATCAGGTGTTAAGATAATAGGATGTGACTGTTGGCAGTTAGAGAAGGTGCCAACTTAGAGAAACTGTCTCCTGCTCTATTGCATAAGAGTGAAAGCTGGCAAGAGTTGTCAGCTAGCAAGCACATACCAGATGAGTTACAGCACAGAACGCTACAGGAGGAGAGGTTTTTATGTTACTTTCATAGCACTTAGAACCAGAATTTAATGAAATGGAACTTTGCAGGGCTCTAACAGTTTTCAACCAACCGGTAGGTTCAATGGACGACTCTTAAGAAATTATCGTAACAAAACTAAGAAAAATGACCCATTATCGTTAGATTTAAGTAGCTATGCTGTACTAGCAAGGGAAAGTATGCACGGGTCCACAGACTCATGAGGCTGAGAATCTGAGCAACAGGCTCTTTTGTTAGAGTAGGAGAAAGAGTGCAACCACCCGAAGCTGCATCAATCACAGCCTCCCACAACCAAAACCTTCTCCTCCTTCCTCTTCCATATTCCCAGAGCACAGATTCTCTGGACTGCTGTCAGACAATCACAGATCTTGTAATGAAATACTTTATACCATGGCAGAGATCTGCTCAGCAACCTCTTCAGCCTGGGGCTGGCAAAGCAGCTGTGACAACCTCATTCATCTGACCAGGAATCCCATGTCAAGACTTTGCTCTACCCTTGTCTCACTGAAATGAACAAACGGCCCTCGCTTCTGCAAAAATTACCAGGGTATTATGCAGGCTCTTGAGAACACCCGTCCTTCACATCACACAGTCCTGCTAAGGACGGCAGCCTAGTGGAAAAGAAAACAAAATCAAACACTCCACTGTTTAGTGAAACTCAAAGGTTTCACTGTGCCCACCCACAATGAGGCCAATCCAAACTTGTCTGAATTCAGGATTGATGTTGCACTCACACAATGAGTAGGTAAACTTGGCACCTTGCTGCTTTCCAAAGACTTAAGGCAATCAGCTGGATGCTCTTCTTGGGAGACCATGCAGTGTCTTTGAACCCATCTATTGGAGCAGAGGTCACCTTGATCTGTAAATAGCCTTTCACTGCCTTTCAGAGTTTCTCTGTCCCAACCTGTTTAAATAGGAGTTAAAGGTCCATTCTGATCAAATCTTACAGCAGAACATGGACTGTCCAGCTTCTCCACTGCTGCTTCTGTTAAGCCCACTAACTTCAAAACTGGGTTGGTAGTTACTAAAGTTTTTGTGCAGATGACAAGTGATGCGGATTTACTACATCTTTGGCATAAAACTAATTATTTTATTAAACTTTATAAGGAAAGAAAAAATTGAAAAAAAAGAAAAAATAACAAAAATCCAAAACCAAACCTACAGCAACAAGAAAACAACCCCAACAACAACCAAAAAACCCTCTGCAATTTAATATTCACAGATTTCTGGCCTCTGTATTTGGGGCTGGATCCTGCAATTTCTTCAACTACTCAGTTACACATCCAATTTTTCTGCCTGCACATCTGTTTATTGGCAGTGCTTAAGCCACCCCTTAATCCTTTTTGTCATAAAGTAAGTTTACCTAGCTCCTGTATTATCTGCCTGCAAGGCATATTTACCATATATGAAACTGAAACCAACTTTAAACTATAGGTATAATGGTCAGTGTCATCAGAAATTAGGCCATTCATATGTAAGTTGCTTCTAATGGTTTAAAATTGTGCCAGATTTAAAGAAAAAAAAAAGAAAGAAAGAAAGAAAGAAAGAAACCTGCTTAGCCATGCAGATTCATTCCTGTGGCAAAGTTTGTAGGAAGAGGTAAGGTTTTTAATTAGACCAACTGATATGCCTGGAAAATAGCCGGCACGTGCTTCCAGGCACATGGGCCCTTTGTCAGGTCTGAAATACAAGAAAAACACTGCAGGCTAAACACAGGTTGAGAACAAGCTGCTTTGAGTTTAACTTTATTATGTTAATCAGTCAATTTGAGAGAAAGGTGTGCTTTGTGTTGTAATTCCTCAGCTCATTACATGTGGAAGAGTTCTTAAATTCCAACGTGCTGATATGTTTAGGACACATTTTATTGTACAATTGGCTCATCATTCAGCCTAATAAGGAAAACACCCAGGAAATGAAACCGAGTGAGAGCAAAGGGCACTCGATGCCTATCTGTGTCTGGTAGCTGACACTGTATTTGGGAATGTGGATCGGTTCGGTGACTCCAAATATCTCCCTTCTCCTCCCATAACAACATTGCCTTTATCGGAAAAAAAAGAGAGGTCAGAGAAACTGTTTCACCAAATATCGGTTTGGCGATAATTTAAATGGACAAGGCTAAATTCACCTTACTGGCTTCACTGACATTAATTGCATAGCAACATACTCTGTGTATTTCAAGGGCAGGAAGACCCATTAGCTCATCTGCTCTGACCTCCTGCAGAGCTGCACGTTGTATTTTTAATAAAAAACAACTGTACTGAGCAGGTGCTCCAAGCCGGACCCCTTCATTTCTCATTCAGTTTCTAAGCTTCCTGTTCTTTTCCAGTTACTTAAATCTTTGCATGTTGCAATGCTATACAATAGGCAAACAATGTCCTGACCTGAACTCCTTCAGGGTGTCAGTATCAGAAAAGCAAATATTTAGACAAATGCTTGTGATAGTTAGTGTAAATAATGAAGCAATAACAGTGAAGCAGAGATGTTTCCTGGAGGTTTAATGCCTAGCCAGAAGGACCTGATGCTCTGAACTGATTTTGGTCAGTTAATAAATGTCTTGCCATTGTCTATAAATAGATTATTGTTGCTATTTTTATATCATGAAAACAGAAAATTAGGTATACATTTAGAGCCCTGTGGCATATGGCTTTGTTTCTGGATCACAATTACCACACACATCATGCAGAATAAATGTTTGCAACCCTGACTGGTTGAATCATTTCTCCATAATCCATCATTTCATGTCAAAATTCCTCATTGGCTCATGAGTCTCTTGTTTTGCATGACCTGTTGCTTTCCTGAAAACAGGAAAATAGACAGCAGAAGGAAGGCCTTTGTCTTGAGGTCCCATTTCTGTCTCTCTGAGTAATGTTACTGTGGGACCTACAGATCATCTGGCGACATTATGGGAATATTCAATTATCCCTGGGAAATGCCGTGTCCCACTGCTGTGGCACTGATGAGCAAACCACATAAAACTAAAAAATTAATTTGAAAAGCAAACCCTTAAAGGCTTGGACATTTCTGTGAGTGTAGTCTTGAGAATTTTTTAGTGCCTCTGCCAGCAAAACTGTTTTACAAATTTTCAGTGTTCTGCCTATTGCTTTGATGTCTTCTTTTTTTCCTCATCCCTGCCTAATCTTGCTGGTCACAGGAAGCAATGAAACAAAAAAAAAATAAAATTGTCTATTAAAGAGCCACAAACTGCAATCGTTACAAATCCCTGCCATAATTTTGGAACTGGTGCATTCTTGCACTTCACTTGAGAAGCAGTCCTGGAAAATCTGGTAACTTCAGGTCCTTTTGGATTAAGATTGGGCAGAGCTCTTCTACACCTTGACCTGACCCAATACTGCACATCACAAATTGGAAGGACCAGAGTCCTTTTTCTACATAGTTTCCCTTCTTTATTGTCAGACTGCCGAATGATCTGTGACAAAACAGGACAACTTCTTGTCCTTTTCCTCAGAACTGGCCAGTTCAGTGCAGTGGTTTAATGGCAGCTGGCAACTAAATATCACGTGCACCTCATCCCACCACCCAGTGGGATGGGGAGAAGAATTGGAAAAGAGAGAACGTAAAATCCTTGGGTAGAGGGAAGAACAGTTTTAATAATTTAAATAAATTTAAAATATAATAATAATTGTAAGGAAAATGGAGAGACCAAAATGAGAGGGAAATAAAAGTGAAGAAATGCAAGTGATGCAAAGTACAAGTGCTCACCACCTGCTGACCAACGCCCAGCCAGGCCCTCAGCAGTGACCAGCACCTCTTGACCAATTTTCCCCAGTTTATATACTGAGCATGGCATTCTGTGGTATGGAATATCCCTTAGGTCAGTTCAGGTCAGCTGTCCTGGCCACACTTCCTCCCAGCTCATTGTGCATCTGCTCACTGCCAGAGCCTGGGAAACTGAAAAGTCCTTCACTTAGAGTAAGCACTACTTAGCAACAACTAAAACATCACTGTGTTATCAACATTATTCTCATACTGAATCCAAAAAGACAGCACTGTACCAGCTACTAGGAAGAAAATTAACTCTATCCCAGCTGAAACCAGAGCATCCAGCTTCAAAGCTCAAAGATAGAAGGGATGGAAAAGAGATGCAGTCAACACTCGTCTCTCAACATTAAGACAGCCGTTCTCAGTTTAATGTCGAGATACCACAACTGAGCTCTTGGAAACATATATGTTCCTATCCTGTGGGCACAGAAATATTTGTCATTTTTATAGATGGCTGAAGTATATTTGGAAGCTCTAAGACTGTGGCCATCCTATATCAAAGGGCGTTTTATAACAAAACACTGTAGCAGTCCATTTATAGAAACAGCATGCTGCATTCTGACTGCTGTGGGTAAAACCAAACACCCTCCCTGCCTTCCTAAAACAGCAGAAGCAACATGACCTTCCTCCAGAAGGGCCATTTCCATAAAAGAAATAAAATTGAAGAGGAAAACACTGTACTGAAGGAAGAAGTCAGGGACACAGAAGCAATGTTTTCAACCCAAAATTGTCACGTGAGCAGGTGGTGGTCGGGAGAAGGCAGCAACCAGGGGAATACTTTGTGGCTATGTAATTTGCTAAACTGAGGTGGACACAAGGAAGAAGGTTGAGGGAGGACAGGCATTTATTTTAGAAAGGAAATTTGAATCCCATTAGAATGACCGCAGTGGAATGAATCCAGCCAAGAGAAGTGGAATGGGGGTCATAAATAACAGGAAACACAGGTCAAGCAGGAAGGTACTGCTGCAAAACCCATCTGAATAGTAGATGGAGGCTTCCAAAAGCACGTAACTGTGAGCTCTCAAGGACTCCAGGCTCCCAGGACCACCAAGGACGTCTGTAAGTATCTAACTTACACTCAAGACACTACTTGACATCTCTTCCAGCTCTTTCTTCTGGTCTTCTCATTTGATCTGTGGCTGGCAGGGGTGTCCAGATCTGCCTCTCCAGTGTTTTACAGAGCTGATAACACACCTTGCCCACCTCTGCAGGATACAAGCTCTTCACTGTACCACTCCTTTCCACTATGATAATTCCATTCCCACTAACAGTCTCGTAACAGTTTTGAGTATGCTTAAATATGACTATTTCATTCTCCGCATGATACCCAGAGAGAAACCTTCTTTATTCTCTGGTTCAATATCCCCTGATACAGGAAACCATTTCTTTATTGACAAGCATTAAATATTACAGTATCATAAAGAAACTTATCTAACTTTACAACATAGACAGGAGAAAGTATGTTGAGTAACTGCACAAATATGTAAAAAAATTAACTAAATTATTTTTCCCAAGTGTAATCATACAAGTTTATTACTTCCATACCAATCCATTAGAAACTATGTGGATATACAGTTGACCAATCAGTTTCAAGAAGTTTGATTCAACAAGACTCTTGGTGGCATCTCTCTGCTGTTCTGCCTTCATGTTTACATGAGTGGGTCCCCTGCAGGATGGGTCCTCTTCAGAATGTCACTGGCAGGAGTGACAAACATATGTATATAAATATGAACACATACACTTTGCACTTCTTTTTCCAGATTTCTGTCTTTCACATTAATAAATAATGTGAGAAATCTAGTGCTCTCGTAATGCTTCCACTACCTCTCCTGTACAACCAAAAAAAAAATTAACATAACAGATATATAAACAGGTTTGACTGCAAAAACATGGTGATTTCGGGGGCAAATAGTAGGTGGGTCTGGTTTTTTTAAATGGTCCATTTACCACCAGCTGTTTTTTTAAAATGGTCCATTCTTCATCCATACCAAGGTCATAAGAAATATCACTCAGATAATATCTGTCTATAGCAAGATTAACCAAGAATAAAATTAAACACAACACTTAGGTTTTCTATGGCATCTTTTACTGAGAGATGTTCCTTCTTGAAGGAAACCTAAACTGTTAAGGGCCTGAAAGGCATTATTATTCTTACAAGAACTTTCAATCTGAGAAGCCATCGTTCATCTTGGGAATTTATTTCAGATGGGGACCAAGCAATAATTGCCGTCCTCCTCCACAGACTTGTCTCGTAATAGGAAACATGTGCACAGCTGGAGGGGTGTGAGGTTGGGATAGGACTGGCAGTGGAGATGTGCACGTTCAAGAGCAGATGGAGCACTGCTTTTTATTAAGAGAGAAGACTTAGATTCAAAACACCTGGCAGAAAGGTGCTTGCTTTTCCCTTTGGTCTCATGAAAGCCATTGTGACAGCGAAGGCATTTACATGTAAAACAATTCAAAAGTAAGGGGAAAGAATGTAAATAGCAAGAAAAAAAAAAGAAGAAAGAAACTGAAGAACTTTGCACAATAACTGTGCTTTCCATAATAACTGTGACAGACTGGGTAGTTTCAAAGCAGAACAAATGCTTCTCAATGGCACTGCAAATATGTCATTTTAAAATACAAAAAGTTAAGATTAGGTTTATTTGGAAAAGGCATATCAGATTAGTTTTTTAGAAGCAATCTAACATAATTTTAGAAAAATCCATTAGTCAATATGAAGGCCACATCTTACCAATGTTCACACCTATTTATCATTCCAAACACCTAGAGACACCTCAGAAAAAAAATAGAGCAACTATAAAACAGCCAAAGGTTTTGAGAAGCATACCAGTGGTTTTGAGAAGCTGTGCACCAGTTTCCTGAGGTTGAATATAGTTTATCATCATAAAACAGAACAGACTTTTATCAACTATTGAAAATAACTGGGAAGCAGTGGTAACAGAGATAATGAGTTCCATTCAAGAGTAAAGGCTGATTCAGAAATTCTCACTTTTATAGAAACTTCTGTCATAGAAAGATTTCTGTAAAATGCCAAACACCATCCTCAGAGGAAGTGCTGAGCAGAATACCTTTGATGGAAAAGCAAATGATAGGAACTAAAAAACCCACAAGTTCTGAGGTTTTTTTCCCAAGTTTTTCATCAGATTGCCTTGATTTTTTAAAGATCTATTCAAAACCACCATACTTTGCAAGATGATCCCCAAATATTGATGAAAGCAAGAGCATTACAAATAGAAAACATTCAGCATGTTTTGATCTTACCCCTTTTCTAGCCTGAGTGAAAAGATGCACACCATAAAGAAGTGATGACAGTAATGACTAAGATTGTTTTAGGGACAGGTGGGAAGAATAGAAGCACGTTGCTCCCACGCCAATATTCCTGTAACCTCTGAGCCAGTTCCCTGAGCTAACTCTAGTTCACGTACTCATAACTTGCTGAGATTGATATTGCACATTTCTTTGTCCTTGTTACTGACCAAGGCCATAAATCCCAATTATGGAGGACAGTTGAGTTCAAGCTGCTGCCATATTTCAGAGCAACACTAACGCTGAGGTTACCAAAGGTCACCTTGGCCAGAAAGCAGGACTATAGCACAGTAAGTCTATATCTTCACTAGTCAGCTGCAACGTCTTTCAGGCTGATTGAGCTTTGATTACCCCCTATCAGACCCATAAGCCACATTCTTCTCTCACAGCCAGGGGCAGAACCAAGATACATGATCTCCTGTCCTGTGACTTGTGAAACGCACTGGCAATGTGTCAGCCCCTTCTCCAAAGGCTAAATGAAGTGGCAGCCATTCCTACCACTCATGCAGCTGAAGGGAAAGATGCAGTAGGGGAAGAGAGAGCCCTCTGAATATATGAGTCAGCCCAGCAGTTGCCCCGCACAGAAGACTACAGATTTTTTTTTATTATTATTATTTTTAAAAAAGTATAAACAATTCTCTAATTTTAAGCAAAATCTAGATATACCCATTTAAATGCACCAAGTCTGTATTGCAAGCTTGTTGATGTAAAAACATCAGAGTTCTGGTTAATGATAGATAAAACTGCCTTGAGACACACCTAACAACTCACAGCTTTTAAACAGTTGTTGCCAAAATACAGAACGAACACAGCTTAAAAGACAAAAACAACTTGAATTCTTCTACATCTTTGCCTTTCAGGGCATTATCTTCATGATGACACTGTTTCAGAATTTAGTGTCCACCAGAAGGAGATACCAAAAAGTTTAGCATGCCCCAGCTTCTGCACAGCAGCCTCAGAAGGCAATTTCTCTGGGGAGAAGATGCAATCCCTCCATTTGACCTGCATTATGTGGCATGTGCTCACATTAAAGGGATGTTACTAATTCTTTCATATATTCCAAACTCCTCAACGAAGGTCAGTCAGTGTGCACAGGAGACTGGGCACTGGCAGTCTGGACAGGCTTCTTCCATTAGAACTAGACACTGCACGGAGCTGCCTGCACTCCCGCAGCCACATTCCATGGGCACTGGCTGCAGGATGAGTCACGTTTCTGCCTGGGAATTCTGATCAGAAATATGGGATGTGCAAGTTTGGCTTTCGTATCATGTGACACATTCAATGAATTTCAAGTGTGAAGAAGTACCTTCTTACTAGACACAGTCCAGCCCAGAATTGAATGCCTCAGATGAAAAAAACCTTACAACTGACTAACGGTAATGCAGGGGAGTAAAAAATCAACTCACTCTCATCCCCAGGCACACAGAGCATATACCATCTTAAAAGGCTTTTACCCTTACATTGAGGAGTCAGAATGAATCATCAAACAAGTGTATAGGCATATTACACACCTTGGATGCAGGATGAATAAAGTTATCTACCAGGACACCTAGAGTTCCTTGAGTGAAAGACTATAGAGGACCATGCCCCTGCCTTGTAGATATGACTGGTATTTGAACTATGTATCCCACCTCATTTCATCCCATTTGCTCTATTTATACCCATTGAAACAGAAGGCTCAGCATGCCCTACAGTCACTAGAGATCTGGAGACAGGAGGGAATATTCCCTTAATTATCCTATATCCCAGTGGTATATGTCACAAGCCAAAGTGCGTAAAGCTTCTGGCCTGATTACCATTCACATGCTGTGTGGAATTTATTAAATTCCTTATCCCACAGCCATTTAATCAGTGGTATTATTGGAATGAGATATTTACCCCACTGGGTGGTATGGACTGGGGCAGGAAAGCATGCCAGGAACAGCTTTGCTGATGCCTATTTATAAAGACAGTGTAATTTTCTTTCCCCCTCCCTTTCCTCACTAGAACCAGTTAGTCAGAGCTCCAGCAACAGAGCAGGGCTTATTCCATGTCTAGTTTTCTGCAATAAATCTTTACTCCTGATGCGTTTTGATCCACAGCCAGTTTAATCTGCCTATTGACTGTTAAACTCTGTTTATTGTTTTCATGGGATCTTTAAGAATTAAGTCTTTCTTTTTCTCTTTCTCTCTCAGATCCAGGTTGGAGTTTTTGGAAAGGGATTTGGAGCTGGGCTGAATACCTGAGAAAGCCATTTCTTCCTCAAAACAAAGCTCTCATGGCATTACCCATGGCCACTGCCCCCAGTCTGTCTGGCTGTATCTGCTTTAGACAGAGCTTGTCATTCAGTCTTCTTGCTTGGACAATCTCCAGATTCCCCATTCAGTCTCCTCACTTGGACAGTCTTCAGATTCCTTGCTGAGATCGCAAATTGTAACAAGCTATTGTTCTTATTTACATTTCAACCATGCCCTTAACTGTGACTTGAACTCCAGAGCAAAGCAAATTGTTCATGTGCACAGGGAGTGACAGTTTCCTAACACTGAAGGACGGTGTTCATCTCTACCAGCTAAACACCTAAAATAGAGGGGACAGACATGTGTATCAGTCTGTCTTTCTCCCCACTGATGTGTAGGGAGCCTAAACAGCTACCTTACAGTTGACTTTCCAGAAAAACATCACAGCCTCTATTCCCATTTATTCTAGTCTAAATTGAGTGTCTACAAGTAAGTAGCATTTTTACTCTTTTTCCATGACTATTCAGCTTTCTGCAGTGTGCTACATTAAATAAGCCTTCGTCCAGAATGATCTCTGGAGCATGGCTGTGTTCTGTCCTGAGTTCGTTTACCTTCATAAAGCCATGAAGGAACAGGGATAATAGAAGGATGGAGAAACACCTGGTTAGCCAACACGCGGGATACAGGAGTAATGAATCCTGCATTTTAATAGGTAAGTCTCCACCTGCACAAGATTGCCAGCTTCTGCACCAGCAACAGCTCCAGAGAGGGATAAATAATTAAGACAAGAAGGCTGAGGTGGAAAATGGCTGTGATATTTGCTTTCCTTAAGAGCACATTAGGGACATGCATAAAAATCAGACACGGTTGGGTTTGCTCTAACTGAACTTTGATTGACCCCAGAAGCCTTTTTAACTGAACAGACTGGTGAACCTACCCTCTGTAATCTGGAAAAGCACTGATTACTCTTTGGCTAGTCCTAAGACCTTGTGACTCTCTCTTATTTGAAACACAAGAACCCTAAACCTCTGTGCTTGCATGACTTCAAGCTTCAAGGGGCCATGACCCCTGTGTTCCACAGCCATCCCACAAGAGCCTGCGTGCTCCTATGGCCACTACCACACTGAGGCATTTGCCACTCTAGCATATAAGTGTGGTGAAATGATAACTTGGATCTAGGCTCTGGAAAAGCTTGAATATTGCAGTAAACCAGACATGATTCCTGTTGCTGTACTGTATTTTTTAGGGGAAAAACATCATCAGTTTCTCATTGAAATAGCCTCCTCCATGTAAAAAAAATTATATGGTTGACACTGATCAACAGTAAGGTGGTTGATATCTTCAATTCCAAAGGAAGGCAAGTTTGAGGAGAGTCAGGTCTAGAGGAGAAGATCTTGAAGGTTAGACAGAGCTGCTTGCTGAAATGCACACTAAGATTATTTGAGTTTCCCCAAGAATACAGTATGTGGTATTCAAGGGGTCTTGTTCAATCTAAAAATCAACTGATGCTAAAGTCCTCCTTTGGTTTCTGTGAAGCCAATTTGAAATTAAACCTCTGACCCTCCTGCTGTCAAAGAGCCCAGCTGAGAAAGAGCATATCAGAAGCTTGTGGGCTTTTCACCAGTACTCTACATTGCTTTGTACAGAGACACCAACACTGATCAGGTTTCACACCCATAAGAAACAGTCTGGAAGAGATTCAAGAGCTCAGAAAAGTGGTTCAGAGGACAGCTTATTAGAAAGGTTCAGTGTAGCTGCAAAAGAAACTGTGGTGACCTCTTGAAAACTGTTCACACTGTTGTAGCTTAGCTCCTGGCATGCCTTAATCTTGGATCAAAATGTCCCTGCTCTGTGCAAACAAAGATGAGGGAGTTTGTGTAAAGAGAGTCCAGGATAAAAAGCAACAGATGCAAATAAACAGGAAAGCACAAATATGGTGTCAGCCTTTAGCAGTAGCTCCACAACTACCAAGAATGCCAAAAATAAAGTGAACTTCAGTGTTTTATCTCATTGTTTCTGAAGCAGGAAGTTATAAGAACTAGGTTTTATATGACCCTCTTCCATAAGTAAGTAACATACTTTCCTTTCAGGATCTCTAGTTCTATTTCCCACCCTCAGCAATAATTAGACATATCATGGTGGGTAACTGATGCTCTCTGCCTCCATTTCCCCAAACAACCTCAGGAATAAAACTCAGAACCGCATTTGCACACAGACCATTGCATGTGTGTCCTCATCACTGACGGTAATGAAGTACAGTGAAAGTAAACTAACCAAGCTCTGCCCCAAACAGAAGTAAAACAGTTAAGTTTAACAGAGTATGAACTTAATTTGTGAATCATGCATTCATGTTTTAAGAAACTCAGTGTATGATTGGATCTTGAAAATAAATTGATTCTCAATATAACCTGTGAAATAAAGCAACTAGCAATAAAGAATATCAATAATAATACTAATAATATACTAAATAATACATTGAATTTCAAGCAAAACAGAGGAGGGTATTTAAAAGAAGTGTCTATGATATTTTTTCCACCACTAGTCAGAGTGCTAAAGAACTAACTTAATACCATCCTGAAATTTCAAACTCTGCATATTCTGGTGAAACCTTGCTCTATTAGGAAGGTGTTTAAGTGTGAAAAGAAGAGACACATTAGTTGTTTTCAGCTTTAAGATTTATAGGATGGTAACATCATCCCCTCACACTCAACTAGGGGCAGATTTTTTGGAGGTTTTTGCAATACTTTTACTGTGCTCTGATAAAATAAACTGCATACCTTGCAAGCTCTAACAGTTCTTTGATATATGCTAATGAAAATCCAGAGGTATGACAGTGGCTATAAGTCTATTGCATAAGTGAAGTGACAAATACTTTCTTGCTTGCTCACAAACAATCAAAAAATAATTTTCTTTAAATACTACAGGTTTTTATTAATATTCAAATTACTAAGTAAGCTTCAACTAGCAATTTCCAAGACTAACACTGTTGATTCTGTTATCCCTAAATTATAAACTGGTCACAGAAAATATTAATTTTTTTTTACTGCAGCTTTTTGACAATATTTGCTGAGAAACTAATTGTGAACATCTGTCCTGACTGGTTAGTGACTGACAGATCCACAGTAAACCTCAGACATATTTACAGCTAAGGAGGTTTCCAAATGTAAAATGGTGTTCTGGGAGTGAACGGGCTGGCCGACTGCTCATGAGTCACAGCTGAGAAATGCACTACAGGTATGAGCTCATAAAACCTTGGGTGACCTGCAGAACACAGACATGGAAACCATATCACAGGAAAACCCCAGTGCTACATAAATGCTGTCTGAATAAGTTTACCTAATTGCAAATCAGAGCTGGACACTAAAAGAGGAGGGGTCTTTGTACTATACCACTGCGTGGAAACGAAATAGAAAAGAGCAAGGTGTGAGGCTGAATAACCTGCAGACAGAGTCACTGGGGGAATAATGCTCCTGCCAAGAAAGAACAGGAAAGGAAAGGTGGCCTCGCTTTTAGGATGGAGTTTGGAATTTGGAAACCCATGTTTGGGTCCTGGTTTAGCTGAAGCACTTCCTAAGCCTGAGCAAGTTTTCCTGAGAGGACATGTGGGCACAGTCAAAAATGGAGCTTTTAGCACTTTTCTACCTCTGGGATACACCACTGTCGAGGCTAGAGAGAGGCTCGAGTGTCAGGCAGCGAGACCAGAGAAATCTCATCACATTCAGGCAATCCATTTGTTCCAAAACTGAGTCAAAACTCTTGGCTCTTAAGTGAACAGATGTTCTTGCCTGGCAATTTCAGTAAAATGGAAATCTTCAGAGTGAGGCAGAGCTCGAACCAGTCAGAGAGGTGTGAAGAGAGTTTGTAAACATGTCCTCCCAATTATATTGTCATTTACAGAGAGCCTAACAGAGTGACCTGGGTAGCTGGCCAGCATAAACACATATCATACATATTATAAAGCACAACACTACACTATGAAATGCCAGTTAGGATTAGGAAATCCAAATTAGTTTCATGCATTACTTTAAGAAGACTTTGTGATCTAGCATTCAGCTCCAATACCCATATTTTAATAATGAACATCTCCAAGAATGATCTGAAATCTGGAAAACCTGCTTAAAGGTGAAAGAAATGCAGGTTTCTGTTCCCACTTTATGGCTTGATCTCGTAGGATGCAGGGGAGAATGTGGGGCATAGGGGCAATATCAGAAGACTCCTTACTTCAGTTATTAGTCACAGATGCAGCCTGGATGTTTACCACCTTCCTCCTCCTCCCTCCCCTGCTTTGTCCAATCTAGAGATGAAGTGCCCTGGTTTTGTTTTGTTTTTCCAGCAGGGAGGGTCAAGCATTTTTTAGTTACAAAGCGATTGATTCCCGACCCCTTGAAACCACTGCACTGAGGTTAACTGTCTCTGTAACAAATGTTTCTCAACTTGTGCATTGCAAAACCAGGGGAGATAGGGGAGGAGAAGGGAGTGAGGGGTCAGAAAGGCAATCGGGGTGTTTGTAAGGCATTGAAATGTTATTACAATCCAAGGCCAAGAAAATCTTGCTATTCTCCTCCCTGTACCACCTTCAACTCCAAGGTCAAATACTCCCTGCCAAGATCTCAGAAAACCTGAGCACAAACGTGTTAGACAGACTTCACCATGCTATCACCAGCAGATTTTTCACTCTTACTTTTATGGGGAGTCACAAAAATGATTGACTTCTAGAAAGGGGTTACGACCTAAGAAGACTGAGACGTCTTATACTTGCTGAACCAGAAATTAGGGGCTAGTCTGAGCCCTAATTCAGTGGAATGCTATTAAATAAGCCATGGAGATATTACAGCTGACAAATTAATTCCATATTTAAGCATTTGCATAACTTTTTAACAGGACTAATCATTGAGATGAAATTGCACAGACAATTAAGCAATTTTCTGAATCAGAGTCTACTTGTTTGTTGTTGGATGTTTGTTTTTGTTTTTTTTAATTTATACAGTCCATTTTTAGTCATACCAATGTGAAAACATGGACAAAGATCTCCTAAATGTAAAAAGAGCCAAAAGAAAGTATATGCCTCCATTTTCTAAGAACTGAATGCAGAGACAGAGTGGTATAAAAACTCATATATTCTAATTTAGTAAAACTCACAAACAGATGTTGCTTGGTGGCATCATCCCATTCTGACATCTAAGAAGTCTTGAAAATAGGTGTCTAAGATACATCCAGGACTGTGACAGGTGCGTGATGTCAAATGCAAAGAGTACTGGAAGATCTGCAACACTGTTTGAGTGCCATTCTCAGGAGCAGCAAGTGAAGAAATTAAATGCAAGGTATGAGTGATCACTACCCCTTCTGACAGGGAAATTTCTGTCCAGAGCACCATCTTCCTAGATGGATGTTTGGCTCTGGCAGGTCTCCAGGAAGCACCTCAGGGGTCTTTCCACAGCTATGCAAGGAGCACTGTGGGTCATGCAATTTTACCCCGGAGGTGGCTCAATGTGGAAAAAGTAGGAATTTTCAAAGGCTTTTTCTTCCTTACTTGCAGCTTCTCATCCTCTGAGTGTCAGCTGAGAAAATTTTACATGCTGCTCTGTTATTCCTTTCACAGGGGCTTAAAATAGTCTGAAGTGCTTGCATTTAAAGATGGGAAGAGCACTGTAGGTGCTTGTTGAATCTCTACCTCAAAGAGCCTAAACCAGCAGTTTAAATTAATTAAGACTGTGAGCCTCTTCCATAGCCCCCTCCTATTCTTCACCCACCTTTCTACCCTGGAGCCAATCCAGTCCCCTACCCTTCATCCCGGTTCATTTGAACCCTGGAAAAAAGAGAGAGGATGTCAGGCATGGGAAACATCACTGCTTCCATGGATAGACAGCTGGCACTTTCAAAGAGGGAGCTGGAGACACAGAGGAACATGGTGGCATTTGTTCTGGCCTCTGCTTCAGCAGCCTTTAGATTGCCCCAGATTTGGCAAAAAATCACACCCTGGGCCAGGAAGTGACAAGAGGCTTTTTCTCCATCTGCTGAACCAGGGATGCCTGTGTGCTGCCCAATCTGCTGGCCATTTTGCACAATTCCTTTAGAAACCTGCTGCACATCTGTGTGGGGATGCACTTGAAGTCATTACCAGCAGACTGGAAAATGTGCAAAGGCCAGTATTGTCTTCTGGGCTGCTGCTCCATTTTGAGTGATTTGCACTTTAAAGAGCTTTGAGGCTGCTTGAATGTGTTCATCTTTGTAAAATTATAAAAACTGACAGTGCAAAGACAGGCAGAATGATTTCATTAGGGCAACACACACAGTAATTTCTGGCTTCATCCAGCAAGTTACCAGGGATTGGTAATTTCACCCGAAGAGTTCTTCAACTCACCTTTCCAGTACTTGCAGATCCTAGTGATACATGAGTGCTAAAGCACAGACCAGCTTTTTCCTCCTCAGCCTCCCTGAACTGATAGAGTGCAGCAGTCCTCCCTTGTCCCACCTGTAAATTGCATCCATGCCCTTTCCCTCCCAATCAAGCTTGCAAATTGGAAGCTAACTCTTCCCTTTCTCTTCACATCTTGTGACCCTCTGGGAGAGCAGCTTTGGGCATCTGCCAGAAACCACAAACTAGGCTGTGTGAATCTGCTTGTAAAACTGAGCAGCACATTATCTCCGTGGTATTTACTATCAAAGTGTGCGACTCTCCAGGTAAACATGGGAATTCAGGCCCTTTATCTTCTGTGCTGGAGGTAATTTTCAAAGAAGGGCTCTCAGAGCCTCACTGTCAGTCTTGAAGCCTAGGATGGAGCCAAGGGCAGGAAGGTTTGGTGCAATGGGAATGCTTGGCAAGTAGAAGAAAGGTTGCTCTACACCAAATAGAGTATCATGAGCATTAGCTTTTGTCTTTTAGGCAGAAATGTACTGCAGAAAGAAGAGCAGGTGAATTTATTTCTTCTGATTCAACCTATTTGTTGTATCTGCAGCCTGAGGAGAACAAGCTGATGCCACTGTCTTTGCCCCATCGCATGGATTACTGCACGCTGGGAAAAATGATGGGAAAGGTCTGCCCTAGAGTCAGTCTCACCCCATATATGGATATTCCTACACGGCAAAGCTTCGGCCATGAAGAAGTGTCCATCTCTGACCCTCAAGTACAAGAGAAGAAACATCAATAGAAAATGATAAAGACAGAGTGTCTGACATCCAGCAGCACTCGGAACTGCCCAGTAAAACTAATTTCCGAGAAATTAAATAGCAATCTGCCAACAGAAAGAACATGACCACTAAAATGGGATTTAACACTGAGGAGAGAATCAACCAGCTACAACCACCTTATAAACATCCAATTGCAGGGAGCAGAAGAGAAGGGGGAATTTTTTCTTACCTTGGGAATTTTGACCACATCCTTTAATAATATCTAGTCATTTCAGAAGTCTTAATAACAACATAATGCCTTTCATCCTGGAGGAACCCAAAGAATTTTACAAGTGACTTAGCAAACTATACAACAGTATTCACTCCCTCACTCCCCTCGAGGCTGAAAACTGACTGCAATTGGCAAGCTTTCCCTTTTGGTTTCCAATGTTCCATGGCTATTTCTCTAGGCCATTGCTTGTATTTCTTTTTTTTTTGCTTTAATAGCAAATTTGATAGCATGGGAAAATAGGCAGCTCTTTTCTCAAGGACAGTTGCATGAATATAATCAATTTTGGGGGGTCAAGAAAGAAAAAGAGAAGTGTCATGTCACTCTGACACAAAAAATATCACTTTTGCTTTCCAAAAGAGGCAGGGTGGGGGTGGTGGAAGGAAACAACAAAACAAAAAACCCCACTTGAAGAAAACCCAGCATATTTCACTTGCTATGAATTAAAACTTTTTCTTAATGTTTTCTGAAGACTAAGTTGACTCAGTTGTAAAACAAATCAGATTGTTTTTGGCAAGTAGAAATGCAGTAGAAACTTTTTAACATTCAGAATGCAGTTTTTCTTTCAGACACAACTTTAAGAAAATCCATGTCACCTGGTGTTTTTCTTTGCCCAGTACTCAAAGTGGTGCCTAGACACAGCCTAAGGGGAGGACAAGTACTCCAGTTCCTGCTATCTGTTCTTCTCTGTCCACTCAAACTAGCAGCAGTGCCTTCACCAGCCCAAGATGGACTTTTTCCTCCATTAATTCATTCAGTTCAGCCCTCATTGGAGCTGTGTAAATTTTACTGTTCACAGCATCCTGTGGCCAGGGGTTGCACAGGTTTTGCAATGAGCACGAGAGTACTTTGTTTTGATTGTTTCAGTTTGCCTTTTGGTAATTTTCTAGAAGCAGAAGGCATTCAATCAAAGAGTGAACAATCGTTCCTTTTTCACCGTCACCATGCCAATAACTGCTTCTCTCTTTCCACGGGGAAAACCTGTGTGCATGTTGTCTCTGCTCCTGCAGAGGTGTTGAGGACTTGCTTTGGCTCCCTCCATGCTCTTGAGAAATTATAGTTTCTATACCATTACTGTAGCAGGAGGCTAAACTTTATATCCAAATGCATACAGAGGATCTGTGATTGAATATATTTTGTTTATGCACCCCAGACTGACCTTCCCACCAGTGTGGGAATAGCTCAGGTCCCTAAAATATAGACATGGGACAGAAACAGGACCTTATTTGACCTCCTGCAGTAGGAAACACAGCTTCTTGGGGGTCGTGGGTATGATGAAGGGCAACAGAAGACACGCACTTCAGAGAAAAAGCATTCAAACTGTACCATATGCGTACATACAGGCACACATTTTGATCTCTGGCAGTTTCCTCTTAGTATAACATCTGAGTGGGTCAAAGATGCCCACATTTTGTCCCCTTGCTACAAACAGGACCGGTGGAAATTACATTCTTCAGATAAATTCCTCTGGTGAACTTACAAGAGACTGCAATATACCTTAAAGGCCAGTTGGATCACCAGATACTGAGCTCAAGAGATGCTCCTCACACTTCTGGAGCAGAGCTGATGAAAAGTAACTGACCTATAAAATGAAAAGGAAAATCCTGTCCCCATTCCTCCCTTTTAAAAAGTAAAAAAAAAAAAAAAAAAAGTATTGAATTTGATTCAGAGGTGTTGAGAAACACATTAAGTAAAGTAGAGTGGAGAAAAAAACCAGCTCGTTCATCCAGCCTTTACAAGCAGCTGGGCTTGGGCTGAATGGGCTTTTGCTGTGCTCTTTGTGTAATGGCATATTATAAAAACGTTATTAGAAGGACAAATTTAGGCATAGCAGGAGGAGAAGAGGGAACAAAACCCCGAAACCTCAAAAGATAAATCAGCTTCTCTAGGAGGGAGATTTTAAGCCTCTCCTTACACAGTTGTTTAAAGTTTTGGATCTTTTCCTCTACTGATTGGGCAGTTTAGAGCAACAGGAAAGAGAAATATAAAACAAAGCAAAAAACCCACCCTAGTTCCTTTGAGTGCAACATCCTTTTCTGAACTCAGCCACTGAGACAGACCTCAGCTATAGGGCAGTTGGAGCAGGAGAGGGCTAAGTGCTCAAAGAGATTCTTCACAAAAAAGTCTTACTCAGATTTTGTTCATGTTTTATATTGACACGGAGGTAACAAGAAGAGATTCAATTAGAAGTGAGATCACCAACAAAAAACATAAGCTAAGAATATAGAAAATGTGCATCAGCTGAGGAAAAACACGTAGAGACTCCTTTTTACTTCAATCACTGTTCCTCCATTTCAAATCTGATGCAGAGGCCAGGGAAGCTCCAGTAGTTAGTTTTAGGCAGCCAACTTCAGACACCGGCCTTTGTTTGCACAGATGGCAAATATCAAAAGGCAAATCAGCAGCTATGGTGGTTAGAGGATTAAACACAAATCTTAAGACATTGAGTAATCACTGAAATCCCAAATCACAGGTAATTCAGAAGAATCTCAGTTTCATTTCATTAGTCCCTGTATTTATCATCTCAAAAATAACAGTTATGCTAATTAATTGCTTTCAGCTGCAGAATATAAGTGTTAAGCAAACTTTTCCTAAAGTGCTGCATTTCAGAAATTAGGATGTCTACAGTGCACAGGGATAAACCTGGTCTGGTTACACAGCATGGAGTTACACAGAACCTCTTGTTTCCCTTGAGGTTTTGTCTTGGTAGCAAAGACACTTTGGTGTGTGTTTCAAGTTGACTTGTTAACGGAATTAAGCATGTCTTTTTTGAACTTCTGTGACTTGAGGAAAAACAGATCATTATTTTTTTTGCCCCTGAAGTTAGGAACAGAGAACTTGGGTGGATTGCCTGGGTTACCAAGCCCTGTCTCCACAATTGCAGCAGATCTTCAATAGCTTTATACTTAGGGGAACTACAAATCTTCTACTTCTGATGTTCCCACACAGCACAGGCTGCAGGATTCTCCCAGTGCACAGCAAAGTGGAGACTGTAGGAAAATCTGGGAAGCTGCAATAACAGCTAACAAAAGCCATGAAGGACATTGCAAAAATCCTGTTCTAAAAAAGAAATTTGTCATATGATACTTGGAAAATAGATCTTGTCCTTTTCTACAGAGGAGTGTAAAAGCAAATTTGAGCTGGGGAAAAATCCACCTTTCTTCCCAGTCCCAGCAACTTGATTAACTGTAAGCATCTGAGCCAGACACACCCAAAGCACAATGAGAGTGATACAAATAGAGCATGTACATGTGCCTAGGAATGTTCTCTGGCACTGAAATCAACTGGCACTGAAATCAACTGGCACCAAATAACTGGACTGCCGCCTCTCTCAGACCCCCAAAACAGGCTGGCTACCTGAAAACTGCCTTCAGTGAAAGGTTTCTGGATCAGCCTCTGAACAACACCTGGAAGTAAATTTTGGAGAGTATTAGCTGGCATGGGCAGAATGCTGACAGGGATACCATGTAATGTGTTACACCACCAAGCAGCGTAAGAATATGGGCAATTGCATTCCAGCGCCTGAAAATATTTCTAATCATTCTTTACTTTTCTGGTATAAATGTGGTGTAAGTCTCTTGGAAACTTTTGAACAGGTTTAGTTATGCACCTTATTTAATTTTGTGCAACTTATTAGTAGATTTTTTTTCATTAAACCTGCTCACCGTCACTACTTGAGGTTGGAGATCCAAGCAGTTGTTATTCAGTATATAGGTTTTGTGGCAGTGCTTGTGTGTGGCCCATAGGATTAGCCACCAAACATAAACACGAATAATCATAACAAATTTTCACTCAGTGGCTATTCTGTAATATTTATGTAAAATTTCATTGACCTATAAAATGTTTCTCAGTAAGTAAAATTAATACCCTTGAATAGGCAGGAAGTAGGGGCCAAACAGATTTGAAGGAAAAAAGCCAGCCAAGTCATTCAGGCACCTCTCTCTAGTAAACACCAACCAGTTCCATGTGATTTGGCCAGCTTCAAATACTTAACATGGCTCAAATGAGACAGCTATGAATTTGGCATTCTTTTGTTAATCCCATGCCCCAGAAGACTTCAGCAAATCCATTTTCAGACTCTGTGCTCTGGTCTATATGTCTCATCTTTGTTTTGACTCAAAGACTTTGGTACACAACTAGAAAAAGAAGAGTTCTTGCCTAGAGACTTGACATTGTCAGAGTACCAATAGCAATAGCTGCCAAAAAAGCTTGGAAGTTTCAGGATGGGAGTTCCTTGAGAAATGAAACAAATAGTCTGGTGGGTGCCAGACTCAAATAAACGACATTTGATTTCTTCCAGGTGCGTGTCCTCTACCAGTAAATTCTCCTGATAACAATTCCGTTCCCCCATCTCGAGCCCTCACAGCACCTTCATATTGTCACATCCCTGAAGTCCACCACACCTGCAAGTTCACTCCTACGTCTGTTAACTCTTCCATATACCTTCATCTTCCTTCCACACTCTTTTATTACCAGTGGGAAAAATATCAATATATCATGGCATGTACCAGCTGATTAGTCAGGAAAAAAATGGAGAAAACAACACATGCACACACACACACACACACAATAACTACTGAACTGTATTGCAACCTTTTTTCAAAACAGGAACTTTTATTAGGGTCTTAGCTATGCATGACAACAAATTTTCTCTAAACTCAATGTAACTTTTCTCTGAACTCAATGTAACTTTTCTCTGAAATCTCCGCCTCTGACAAATTTCATACAGCTAGGCTAATGGCTTAAAACTATTGTGAGAATATAAAAGTGAAAAGGCAGACAAGCAGAGCAAAATCGTTAAAAACTTGTTCCTTTATGAATTTTTATTCCAGAGCTTTTTGAGATTCTAAATGAATTTATTTGTCAGAAATTCAGCAAGTAAGTAGGAAACGATTAGAGGAAAAGTGACTACCAGATATCGTTCACGAAGTCTCCAAGTAGTCCCTGTGCATGTGCTTGTGTGCATTCCCACCCACCAAGGGACACCTGTCTGACGAGCTCTATTAAACTCCATGTCCCATGAAAATTGCAGATGCACTGAAAAGAGTCAAGCTCCAGCAGATCTCTCTCTTCCCTGCTGCTCTCTCTGTCTTCAGTTAACTCTGGATGCAGCCTCCTGTTACATATTCCTGGTTATCAATTACAAACAGGTCCATTTATTTTCTGGAAAGAAAAATATTTTAGATGCAATGAGAAAGTTGCTGGTTGGGGTTAAACCACAAATATTGTCTCTTATGAAGTTGTGTACGTAAGCTGCCAGAACAATCAGTTCTGCAATTCTAACGCTCGTAACTAGGGTTGTGATATATTTTGGGTTAAATGTGGGAAGGAGATTCGTATTGTAACTCTAACTCTGGAAGACAGTCATGGAGTCATCTTTGCCTGATGTTCAGCCTGAGGTCTTCAAGATGCCCTGTGACACATGAATTAGACCAATGTCCTTCATGATCACTCAGGAAGCAGCAAGCTATTCCTCAATAGTAATCCCAATTTAATTCAAGTGTTTTTATATCTAGAGATCTTGGCCTTTATCCTTAGGACACTTTACAGCTGTCATACTCCATATGAGTCCCTTGAAGAAATTGCTCTGGAAATTGAGAGAAAACCATGAGCCTTCACTACTGAGATCTGCACAGTCTTCTTAATTTCATTTTAATTACAAATTATTTTTTAAGAAAGTGAAAAGAGGAGTCAAAATGAAAGGTAGTAAGAGAGAAGGAAATGAATGGAAACGAAAGCATCCTTTACTTTGATCTAGAAACCAAGCAACATTGGGAAACCTGAATAATACATGTACTTTTTTTACAAAGACTTCCTAACAGAGTATGGACTGTGACAGAAAATATTTTGTCCAGAAGTAAAAGAAAATGCTAAAGACAATATATGTCAAGGTAACGAGGCTGTCATAGTCATAACATGCATCCCAGAGAACACAGCTTATCACAACTTTTCTGCTTAAAATAAATAACCCACTGTACATTAGGTTCTGACAAAAGAGGTCCAATTGTAATGTTTTCCACCCATTTACAGATTTATTTTCATAGGGCCTCCACAAATTCTCCTAGCTGTCAGAGGACAACATAACTGGGAAAGCTTGTCCTGAACTTACAGCCCTGTTATGACACAGCAGCACACAAACTGTAGTGATCTAAGTGATATAACAGAAGAGACAAATCTAAATCTGCACAACAATTACCATACAAAGTTTATCACTTTGCCCAGATTATTGTTTAGTTTTGTGCAAGAGGTATCACTAGTGTCTTCTGCTGGTGCTAGAAGAGCTCTGTAATAAAGAAAGCTGGAGTCTGCTGCTTTGGGAGGTACATAACTGCTTTTCACACCCAGACAAAGCACAGGAATTGTCTTGCAGCCTCAGAATGAGGAACTCAGTTTTCCTTTGCCTTTTTTCAGCCTATCTGACGATCACAACACAAACTTGAAGCTCCTTTTAGGACTGAATATCCCCCTATCTTCTCTAGGGCAAACTGGGCTGGTATCATATCTGTTCTTAAGGCTGGCCCATAAGAGCTTGTCACCACTGATGGCTTGTTCCTCCTGTGAGCAAACAGGACAAGGAACACATAAAACAGCGCTCTTTGAAAAACATTTTGTATTTTCCCAGTGAACAGTAGGGGACTGTACAGTAAAGTCATGAGCCTCCCACCATTCCCAGCTTTCTGCAGGGGTCTTTCAGCAGCAGGGAGTGCTGAGATGCAGACTGGGCTGGAACCTGTTTGCTACAGAGCAGCCTCACACAGACTGATCAGTTAGTTGGGCTTCATACAAGAGAGCTGCTTGTAAGATCTGGTTATATTTTTTCCATCAAAACTGTTCTTGTTCTCTCTGTGAGAAAACTGAAGATTTGCCTCAAAGGAAAACTGGATTGTGAAGGAATCATTTGCTTTCCATAGAGAATACGAACTTCTGTCAGTCATTGCAAGCCTGCCATAAGGACATTTGCAGTGGACAGCCACAGCTTCCAACCAAAACAACATATTTCCACATTATTTAAATGAAGCATTTAATTTCATTTGCTTTATTAAATTCAGCCACCGCCTCTTCAGGTGCCATGGTGTCTTGTGAAAATTGTGGTTTGACAGCTTCACAGCCCGCTCTCCCCTTTCCAATAGACTCTCTGCCTGTGGCCAAAGCTGTGCCGAGACAAAAAACTGCATGCACCCTAGGAGAGACAAGGTGTTGATAAAGGGCCTCACCCTGAGGGAGAACAAGTTCAGTTTCTAAAATATTGCATATTTTGTGGATGTATCTTAACCGGCTACTGATGTGACCTCATCAGCAACACAGTTGGGGTGAAGGCTCAATCTTGTTATCTGCAAAGCCCTAAGCTGCTCAGAAATGCCCTGATTTTAGAGCACAGATGGAAATCTCTTTGGGGAAGCTTCAGCAGCCAGTATCCTCACAGCCCAAAGATGTCGCAGTTGTTGCTCTGTCTGAAAAACTGGGAGAGTGGAAGGGAAACTGATACTGAAAACTAGAGGAAAAAAAACAATGCTTCTGGTAAGATGTTCACAGCTTTACAATCCAAATATCTCTTCCTTCTTTGACAAAAGCCAAGCTCATGGGACTTGCCATTGGTGGGCGTTGCTTTCTTTCCACTCACTGCTGTACTGATTAGATGCTAATAAAATGAGTGATGACGTGCATCTTTATTGAGTGGTTCAATTACTGTCTCCCTTACCACAGCCCTCCCACAAGAAGAGAGGAGGATATGCCAAGGGCTTGACTTTGTTTTTCAGGTTCATAGGGGGTAGGAGGGTTCCTTCTCTGAAAGCAAAAATCTGCTCACTTCCCTGAAAAGAAAATAATCCCTCTTTTCTGAGCCAATTTTCTGCTGATTTTTGGCTCAGTTCCTTGTTCCATTTGGAAGCCATATTGCAGTGTGAGCAAGGAAACAGCCAATAAACAGGGGCTCTGGTATTTGCTTTTCTGGAAGTCCCAGGCAAGACCCATAGCTAAAGCACTGTGATCAGGATCCCAGAAACATCTGCTTTCTTTTCAAAGCTGAAGTATTCTTTTTATTTGATTTTTTGCCCCCCTCCTGCCCCCATAAGTACCTTTGTGCTGTGGAGGGAACAGGGGAGGAAGGGGAGCTCTCAACTACAGAGGCAGAGCAGAGTGAAAACTGAACTCTGCAATCTCTAGATAATTATGCCTGGCACCTAAAGACTAGGGCAGTAATCCCTACATTTCTTTCACACTCCATTGATGGATGGTGTGCTGGGGGTGTGAAGTCCATTTCCCGTTTCTCATCGCTGTCCAACTGCTGGAAATGGAGGATGAACTTACTAAAGCTCAATCCCACTTAGCAGATGTTGTGCTTTTATTCTGGTGTTGGTTTTTTGTTGGTTGGTTGGTTGGTTTTAATTTTTTTGGTGGGTTGGTTAGTTTGGTTTGGGTGGGTTTTTTTATTAGTATTAACATCTGGCTTTAAAAGAAAGGGCCACCATGTGGGTATGGAGAGGAGGGCAGTTTTCAGGCTGTGTCCTAAGCCTCTTCCATATATTGACCTGGCAAAGAGCAGCTACAAGCTTAAGATTAGAAATATTTTAGGAGCCCAAAGAGGTGTGTTGTGTCGGAAAGTTCTACTGGTTTACTGAGCTGTTGTCAGAGTTTTTAAGGCACTTAAGTGACTGTGCTATTTATATACAGTCATATCTATATACATGAGTACCTAGACACACCTTGTAAAAAACAGGGCTTGGTGAAGGCTTCCCCACCTTTTGAAGGTTTGTTTTGAAGGTCAGTTTTGAAGTCAGGACTGAACTGATTTTTGAAATGCATACTATATCCTTGTTCTAGTTCAAACAAAAATTTAGAGCACTCTTGATTTGTTTGAAGGCAACATGAATTATACAATCAGTCACAAAGGTTTCTTCTGGCTCTGCACTTTATGATTCTAAGGAAATATGTATTTGTGCATCAGTATATATGTGCATGTATCTACAATTTTTTTGAAGTCAAATATGAAAACATGAAGTTTGGAAGGGGTTTCGGACTTCATTACATTCTCTTGCAGAGACGTAGGAGCAGTCTCTAATTAATCTAGTTTTAGGAAACAGTGACGATAAGGCATTGAGATGGGTATTTTGTATATAAATAAATAAGATTTTCTATAAGGAACATTGCAGAAATGACCCTTTGAAAGCAACAAATATGCAGAGCAGTCATTTGTGCTGAGCATGAAGTGACAGAAGGTTTCCTCCCAACACTTGCCCACACCATGTCAAACCACAGGTATAATATTGTCAACTCATGTTAATTCAAACATTAAGAGTACGATCCCTTACCCCACTCCAAAATTTATTTTTATGCCGTCAATAGATTAGACATTTGTCCTGCTGACTGATAAACCTGCTGGATTGTTCCTGAACCTGTCTTGTGGAAGATGCCACAGTATTATATGATGGATTTCTGACGCACAAAAATAATTCAATGTGCTGGAAGTAGATTCACAAATTAAATTTTTCACTTCAGCTTAAATAAGCTTTTGAACTCAAGTTTCAAGGACTGCTTTATTATTATTATTTCTCAAAATACATTCTGTGAGTTTTAAGAGGAAATCAGAAAGAATTTCTCCACAGCATTTTTTTCTCTTTTGGTCTACAGTCTCCAAATTTTCCAGTGAAAAATCAAGTTTCAATATTTAAAAAAATATATTTATGAAAGAATCATAGAAAGGTTTGGATTGGAAGGGAACTTTTTTTTTTCAGTTAGGGAGGATTCATGTGATTTCTTGAAAGAAGCACATGGGCGAAGAATATATGGAATGAAGTTTTATAGAACACTAAATCAGTGATTTCAACCAAAACTTAGAACCTTCTTTACAGATGGGAAGCAGGAAGATTTACTCAAAAACATTAATTGGCTACATTCAAGGTTCAAACACTTAAAGACTATATTGGTAATGAATGCAGAAATAAATCAAAGTTACAATTCATTGGTTTTGGTAAACTAAGACTATACTAAAAAATCCCTAGACAAACAAAACAAACCAAACCAAACAAAAAACCTCCCTCAAAAAACACCAAAAAAAACCCCGACCCCAAAACAAAACAAAAAACCAAACAAACAAACAAAAAAAAACCAGACCACAACTTACCAAAAGTAAAAAACCCCCCATAACCTGAATCCTGAATTAAAAACTCGTGGGGTGCAGGAAGAACAATGACAAGGGAGAATCCCAGCACTCTTTCTCCTTAAAACTGCCCTGACATTGCTGTCCTGTGGACATCACCACGAAGACGAAGGTCAGTGCCACTGCAGAGCTCTGAAGCCCAAGGAACATAGGTTTTGATCTGATTAGAGGTTATTCCCATCAAGAGCACACCTCTTACTTCAAGAGTGAGTCCCAAATTGGAAGGATGTAGCTGAAGATGCGTCTCTGAACACACAGACTTAGGTGGCCATTCTCAAGACCTTCAAATGGTAGGAAAGGTGAAGATCAGCCTTCTGTGAGATGTTTTGCCATGGTCTTCATCTCAAGGTTATATCAGAAAAATTGAAGTTAGATTGACTTTCCTAGTTGATTTTCAATCAATTCCTAGTTGCTTTTATTAACTACCACTCCTCCCTACTAGAAACCCAATGCTTATAGTATTATTTTTCTGATTAAATATTTTCTGCTTTTGCACTATAATTATAGCTAGTCAGAAAACAGAATTTCCTTTCCTTAGGATACTCTGGCATTTGAAAGAGAAGAGTTTGTACTCCAAATTGGAACAGAAAGCCAACATCGTGATATTTCTAGTGAAAAGAACACAGTAAAAATTTCTACAGGGGACCACTGAAATTTTCATTGTCGTAAAATCAAAATATGCTGTCCAGCAAATGAGAGCATATTTCAAGGATGTGAAAAAATAGTTGTGCTTCAGATGAATCATTTGATTCATCTGTAGGTTCATGTAAATATGTTTGATTCTGATCAGACAAACAAAATCTCACATTAACACTTTATATGACCAAAATGAAAAGGCACAGCACAAGGAAGAGCAGTTATCAAATTGTCATTTGTAACCAACACAACAGAAAGAGCCATCTTCTTTTCCCATGGCAATTTGCTTTATGAGCAATCATTTCCCCAAGATTGAGTGGAATGCAGAGATCGTATCATTCTGACTTTCTCAAGGCACACTGGATTAGCCTCAGTGCACATCATCTCTTGCCAGGTGGAAAGGACATAAGAAACATGAGGTTATTACGGAGGAGGTAGAAGAAAGAAACATCTGGAAAAGAGGACACAATTCCACAGGAAATCTGGCTTCAATAGTTCAGCTGCTCATGCAACAAGTTATTACTTCTGGAGATATTGGCTTAGCATGAGCAGCCCTGTCTGGGGTGTTCTGATCCTCTAAAAGGTGATGAAGAGGATAGGAACAGTTATCTTTAAGACTAACACCTGAAATTGGCATGCCAATAAAGTAGGAAGATTGAAGGAGACCTGGAAACTGCATTAATGCAACTTTGGGCAGGAAATTTCACCTTCATGATGAGCCTGTCCTATTCTCTGCTAAGTTCTAACTAGTTTAAGTGTCCTCTGGAGGCAACCAAGAAACTCAAACCTGTTATGAGTTCCCAGACACTAACATCAGATATAGACCCCAGCTGTTTTGGGGGACTGGGGAGGGGAAAGGCAGGGGGGCACTGGTTGTTAGACAGAATATAATTGCATAAAAAGTCTGGTTCTGAGCTTCTGTATGTATTTGATTCTGATTGCAGTGAAGGTAAGCCTGATGCTACTTATCAGAGGCACAAGGACAGCTAGTGCAGTTTATTAATACCGATCCCAGTACTTCATTTGGAAGACTGTGCCAACCAGCAAACTGTGCTGTTGGGAAGCTGTCGTCACATCCGTAGCTCTCAGTTTCCAGAAACTCCTGTATGTATACTCCGCTTCTCTGTGCCAGCAGGTCTGTGCTGCCTCTCCACAGAGCACAAGTCTGTGAGGTTTTGAAGATCACTATCTCTGTCCCTTCCACTGCCTGCTCTCACAACTGATGTCTGGAGAGCTGCTATAGATACCACAGATTTGGACCAAGCTGAAATGGCTCTAGCACACCATGGGGTAAAACCTTTCTGCTCACAAACCATCAAAAATCAAAGCTGAAAAGAAAAAGGAATTAATTGAAGATAATGCTCCTGGTCAGCATATGCACAGAGACCAGCCTCAAGTTTTCAAATGCCAGCTCCTCCTCATCCTTCTGAGCAGCTCATGTGCATGTGCAGCATATGTAACCCTTACTCAGAAGCCCAGAAGGATGGCCAGACCTCAAATGTCCAGTGTGTTCCTGCATTTTGAAGCAGGATGCATTCAAGTGAGCCAACAGCTACATGTACAGCTCCCTTGCTGGACCAGTACGTTTGATGGAAAGTAGCTGATGGAAGGAGCTGGTTTTCTTCATGTGGAGGTGTTAAAGACAGATGTCAGGTAACTACCAAGGGGATGTGAGCGAAGAGACTGGGAAATAAATCTCAGCATCTTCTGGTGCTGTATAAGCCTCAAGCAACTCCAGTGACTTTGCCTGACTACTGAGGGATTCATCCAGAGTGGTAAGAGCACAACTGAGATCACATTCTGGGCCGTAAGGGCAGAAATAAAATGCCTGCTAGTCTAACCAGGAAGGGACATAGAAACTACATCAGCACGTTATTTCCTTATGGCTGTATTTACGAACTGTTTTTGTTTTGCATTCCTGACATTTTCACCTCAGAACATCACTTTTTATTAATGATTTCCTTCTCCCTCCTTTTGTCAGCTGTCACAGCAGAGATCTTGTAAGGGCCTGGTCAGAACAAAGTAAATGCTGTTCCGCTCACACCAGAGGTGTGTCTGTATGTGCTGATCTCGCTGTTATCCAGCAGGCTGCAGGAGGAAACTCTGCTAATCATCAGGACTTGCAGCATCAAGTGCTGGGTGGGCAGGCTGCCCGGCGGGCTGAGGTGTGCGTGTGTCTCTGTGTGTGTGTGCTCTTGCATGCACGCACTTCTTTGCCTGCTTAAGATCACGTCGCAAATCGCCATGCTAAAGATCCCACACATTCCAGAAAAGTACAGCCTGTTTCCGTACATCCACCAGGGAATGAAAACTAAAATCACATTCCCTCTTCCTTGCCTCCCAAACCAGGCAAAGATTGTCCTGTTAAATTGGTCCCAGTCCTTGGGTGGTGTACAGTGGCGTTGCTGCCTGGGCTGCTGTGCTGAGCTCAGTCACTGTCTCAGTGTATCCACTCAGCTTCTGATGTTTTATTTGTACCACCTCTCTGTCTTTCTAAATAAATTCTGATTGAAACCAAAAATCAAAAAAATGTGCACAGTGCTGAGCAAAGAACTGTTGAGAAAAGCTCATACTGGAGAGCTGGGGCCAGATGGAGGTGAAGTGCCCTTACATTGGAAAGCAAATTTTCACAGAATTTTCACTCATGCTCATTTGACCCACCTCAGCTTCCAATTTGGAAGTGTAATTGTCCCATATTACTTCTGCAGGTTAAAAGAGAAGAGACACTCAGAGTGGATGACCAAGTCTACTTGGAATTGAAATCTCTTTGGCTATACCAGTGTCCCTCTCACAGACAATGAAAGCTGCCCTTAGTGGGTCACTGAGTAAAAGCAAAGTTCCACTTTGCCTCATTACATTTGAATGTCACATAATTAGAGGAAAGGCCCAAGGCCAGATTCCAGTTAGACGTGTAGACCAGCATATTCCCTTTGGCTGTACTTTCCTCTGTTATCTCTCTGCAAGTGGAAGCAGATTTTGGGACTGTGTAAGCCAGGTTCTCACATGATGCAGCACACCACTGATGTGGAATCACAAATTGTTGCAATTTGTTCGTTTCCTACGTACACACTAACCCTGTTTCCTGGAACAGGAGTTGTTACAAGCTGTATGTGAGCACGTAATTCACTGTAGCAGGATCTATCAGTGATGAGAAATGTTCCCTCTTTCCACCATGATAGTGTTCAGTCATCTTTTAAAATAGCTTACCCAATACCTCATACACCACTTATCTCCAGAGACTGTTCTGCAGCCTGGCACCACTCGCAGTTAGGAGATGATGCAACATAAATGTCCCTTTCCAACTTACACTTTTTCCACATCATGCCCCTTCACAAGTTCATTTTTTCTTTAATTCCCTTCAACTATTTTACTTATGCACATCACCAGACACTGGCCTGAACTTCAAAACCTGCCTCTGATTTTTGCCTCAGAATATCAGAGAAGTGTTCTTTTCACTTGCTATAGATCTGATCAAAAATACAGGGTAGATGCAATTTTCAGGGCTAGTTCAAAACTTTGACATAAACACCACAATCCATCCTTTGCTCTTCAAATGCCTCTCCCATGTCTGCAGTGAAAAAAAACCAAAAATTTGGATAGGAGTCTATCTGAAACTCATATTTTAAATGGTTTTCAGTGTGGTGGCAAAGTTGGAAAAGTTAATGTAGCTTCAATTAAAGCAGTTTCTTTCCTAGATTTTTTTCTTTTGGCAGAGACCAGGGAATATCTACAAAATAATAGTAATGGCCTGAGTCAACAGTGTGTCCCTCAGTAAATTGTAAATCATGTTCAATGAAAGCTTTTGCCTGGGTCAGTACGTGGTGAAAAATGAGAGACCCCAACACAGATATGCTGGTAGTCCCACAATAACAGTTCTATATGTACACAGATGCTGATCTGTTCAAAAGGACAGTGTGTTTTTCATTTTCCAGCATTTGGCAAAGGAAATCATGTAGTAGTTATGGATTGGGTGACTATCACCCTGGTCAGCGAGGCAGGTATGATTTATTTATCAGCTTTCCAGCTTTCCATGGAGGATAAGGGGGAGGGAGAGCTCTGGACTGGGCTGCAGGGGGAGAAGATGAGGAGAGTGGGGGAAGGGGACAGGGGAAAGCAAGATTTATATCCAGATGGGAATGTTGAGACAAGGGTGGGAGCCACAGCAGGGAAGGAGCGTCCACAATGAAGGCTATTCATCAACTCTTGCAGCAACACAGCTCTGAAATGGAAAGGGCTAGAAACTATTCCTTCAGCTCCATCCCTGGGGTGCCTGGGGTTCCAGCAAGGAAGCAGCTACATACTGATAGCTGCACATTTTTGGGCTCAAATATCTCATACTGCAATTGCATCTGACTTTGAGGATCACAGAGACGCTTTTCCTCCTCTCTTCAATTCCTTGTACATCGGCAAGAAAGTACATACAGCATCTCTTTCATCATCTGTTTCTGAGCAAGGTGGACTGCAGCAAGGCCAACAGAGTAATGAAATAAAAGCACAGGAGCTACAAAGGATGCATGGTACTTGAATTTTTAGGATCACAGAAACACAGAACTATTTAAGCTCAGAAAGATCTTACAAGGGCTCTGTTCCAACCTACCTCTCAGTCATGAGATCTCCCTGCTTTAATATCACAGACTCTGTTCCCAGCACGACAAACTACCTTGTTTTCTGATATCTTGAGTCAATTTGGCTGTTTGTTATCACTAGTGGAAAATTTGGCCTAGAAACTTCGAGGATTCAGATGTTTCCTAATTATAAAATCATAAAAAGAATTGCAGTACAAGCAAACGAAACTGATTGATATTATATGATATTATATGATGATATGATATGATATGATATGATATGATATGATATGATAATCATTGATAGTTATATTTTGTCTGGAGTAAATCTCAGAGTTTTTAGAGGAAGATACAATTCATCTGGAAAGTCTCCTAATTTATTGTTACTGTCCCCATGTGTATTTGTGATGCAGGAACCTGTGAGTGCTGAGACACACGATGGTGTAAGTTGCCAGATTTACATTTTGCCAATTGCCAGTAAATTCACTCATTTCAGTGGGATGAGGCCAGTTTCATAATCAACCAAACAGCAGGTCCAAATTTTCTTTTTTTCCTGTTTTCTTTTTCTCACATAATTCATTTATAATCTCACCAGGCTAGCAAGAATCAATGGATTCCAAAGAAAATCGTGACACAGAAAAATGACTTTGCATTTGGAGAACTCAAAGGCTTATCATTTCTTATAGAACCCAAGTGCCGGTATCTGTTTTTAATCAAAATGTTGCCCTATTTGCATAGGCTAGGGTTTGCCTATCCACACAGCGACATAACAAATGAGTGAGTTGTGTGGAGTGCTGGAGATTTCTTTGATCCCATACCATACTGCTTGCTAATCTTCATGCCTCCATTGCAAATTTTATTCTTCAAGAAAATCTTGCCTGTGCTCCTATTAAAGTCTCTGTTTAAGTCATTCCTCAGTTTATTTCATCCTAGTTCTATGTCTGACAAAAGCTAAAATACCCATCTAGGCCAAAATCTTGCATGAACATTTACAAGGTTTCCCACAGGTATCCCAGTGACCCTGGTAGAAATAACACAGGTGGCTGCATCTTCTGACGTTGTCAGAGTACTGTAGCCATGCAGTTCCTACCATTTAGTTTGGCGTAGCCTCCACCTCCGCTACCTTTTTAACACAAGGTAATGAGAATCTTGCTCGCTGCAGCCCCATAGGAATGTCAATGGCTGTTGCATAGGCTATGAAATCTTATTTTCTTTAAGGAAACGTCCAGTCTGAATCCCCAAATGGGAAACAGTTTCAGTGTCATTTCTACTATGATAATACCACTTCCCCTTTTCCTTGAATCTTCTATTTATCTCCTTCAGAGTCTAAGATATTTGACCACAAAGACCCTAACACAAATGTGGTGGTAACAAATCTCTGATAATTTCTCTGAAAGTCACCACTTCCAGGATGTAATCCCTGTGGACAGATATCTTTTCTCCCCATGGCCAAGGCTTTGGTTTTCCTGTTACATTTAACGATAATTTTTTCTTTCCTCTAAGTGTTGTGTGATTCAACCCCAAACCATCAGTTCAGTTAAAATAGCCAGGACATGCATTTCTCCCAAAGCATGGCAAGTTCTCTGAGTCTAACACTATGTTAAAAGGGTTTTATGACTTTCAGTATGACATGATATTTTCAGATTAAGCCTGCATGTTTCTAGAGAGCTCTCTGAGGAATGGTGAAAAAGGAAAATAACAGAAAGACTGGCTGAACAGAGCCCTTTGATGGTAGGATGGATGGAAGAGGTTTATGTTTTTCAGCTTTCTCTCATAATACACTAATGTATCCAAGTTAGGTGTGAAGGCTCCATCACTCAGGTAGGCTCCCTGAGAACTCATAGGAAGAGATTATTCTCTTATTGTGATGTCTCATCCCAATCTGGAACAGGCAGGTTTATTTGTCCTGCTGAGATACTCCATAGACTAGAGAAAAATTGCCCAGAGCAAAAGCTTGGGGAGGGCAATCTCCCTTTTACAAAGGTTTCCTTGCTCTTCTCTCTGTCCATGCTAGTCTAGAAAGACCAGCTTCTCTGCATCAACTCTCTGGGCTCAGTGCACTGACTCACAGTGCTACAGATGTTGGGTAGCTCTGGGATGACCTTGCACAAAATCCTAGGGGCCTCTGTCAGGGGAATGGGAGGGTGTAATGGGAACAGGACTAAAATCCTCACTAGATGCATAGTCAAGACTCCCTGAACTGCTGCCATAAAGTCTTTAAAATAAAATCTCAATAACTTGGAATAAAAGGATTGAGTTGAAGGCATCTGGAGAGAACTGTGCTGTGACTCAGACATTGGAGGCAATGTGCTTGGCCAGGGCAGAGATCCCAACAGAAGAGGAGGTGGAAAAGTCACCCAAAGCATACTTGTACCCTCACCTGTTGCTTACAGATTGCTCATGTGAACACTCTCATAAATAATGGCGGCAAATGGTTTTCTGTCATTGAATAAATGACTGCTGTTTATTCAGAGACAGATGAAGTAGTTTGATCTGAACAAAAGTAAATTAAATATTAGTAGCTTAACTACTCTTAGTATTGTCTGCTTTCTGGGCAAGCTGTTTTAGCATCACACTTTTATAGGATGAATGCTATACAAAAATACAGTATGTATATCTCCACTGGTGGTCTGTGTTTTTTAAGCAATATTTGATCATTTTTTGAGCATTTCGCAAGATAGATTTTAGAAGCATTTCATTTCTATGCTGTCTGTAAGCAGAGTGCATATGGAATTTTCTTTCCTCAAAACTCTGAAGATTTCTAATTTTTTTCCTCCCACTCTAAATAAGGACAAAGCCAAAATTCTCATGTTCAAAATACAATTATTTAAGAAGCATTCACATGGAATTGGTCAAAAGATTTCAAAGTTGGTTCTACTCCAATTTTAAACCTTGTTTTTCTTTAATATATAAAAACAGCTCAGCCAGAGAGTAGTTTTGAATCAAAAAAACCTCCCACCTTCTTTTCATTTTGAAAATGCTGGAATGAGATATTTCAACACAATCCCAAAAGTATTTTTCACTTTCAAATGCAAAGCATAGTCAAAAAACAGCTCTTTTCCTCCAAATTTATTAATTTGGATGAATCTACAAATTAAAATAATAATCAAGGTTTTTTAGGAAATTCTCCAAGCAGCTTTTCCTGAATTCATAAAAAGCTTTGAGGTATTACAACAGTGCCTCTGTCTCTGCACTTGTAACTGAGCCCAACACAAGGCTATGTAGTTCTTGTGTCTCAAGCTCAACTCTGGTATTAATTCATAGCAATTTTTGTTTAAAAGCACTTTCTCACTGCTGGACAGAGTGTGATAATGGTGTCTCCTGCAGCTGCGCCTCACCTGGAGTCTTCACATGGTGTTGCTTCTCTGTAGTTTGCTCGTGAAGGCCGTGTATGCAGCAATGGTGCAGGAGGTGATGAACTCTGGTTTCCCTGTCTCTGGCGGGCTGAAAAAGGTGCTACTAGAAAACAAATGACTCTGTTATCTCTAATTAATCCCCATGTGCATTTTTCCCTTACAAAATTGTAATTCAGTTAGCTTCTCCAAGAGCTGATCTTCCTGATTCCTAATGAACTCCCATAAGGGACAGCAAATGAGGCTGGAAATAGACTGATTTGGGCAAACCCTATTGAAATACCTCATTCTTGGTATTTGTAAGACTAGGTACTTCCCCATAACTGCTTTTGATACCTCAGTGAGTTATGCACAGCGAGAAATAGATATGAAATCTAATCACCTCCTGGTATTTCCAGCATCCAAATATTAGAATGCAAGGAAAAAGCTGACTCCTCCAGATCCGTGACTAATTGTTAGGGTTCATTTAGGCATGAGCTCTAAATATATTACACATAGAAAACAGAGCAAAAAGGTAAAAGGAGTTGTGTGCTACCGCCCTCTCTTTGAAATGAGAAACCAGGTGCCACAAGAGCATTTCTGCAGATCCACTAGATTTGGATTCGATCCATTTGGCTGTGGATCAAAAGTCACCAGAAAGGGTCCATTACTTACAATCGTTTATAGAGTAACTATTACACATGAGGGCTTATGATTCTGCCATGGAAATGAAGCCATAACTCTGTGAGGAGCCTTACTGACAATGCTTTCCTGTCCTCAGAGGTCTCATATGCCACATTTCATGCTACCAGCAGACTTTGCTCCAGGTAGCAGTGAAAACTGGGAGGGACATGGTGCATGCTTCAGCTGCAAGCACCTGAGGGGTTCTTCCACTGATAGTCACCTGGTTTGTCTCCATTTATCCATCCATTCATCCATCCATCCACCCACCCACCCATCTCTTTTCTCTTGGCCAGATGTGTGGTAATAGCAGCCCTCAGTAGCCCTTTAGGACTCTTTCAAATATCCCTTGAAAAGGAAGGGAGATTCAACTCCAGAGCTGTAGGTGCTTGGCTGGGCATTGATTACATGTACATTGTGCCTTACCTCTGCAAGAGGCAGAGATCCAAGCTAAAGTCCCTTATGTGTCCAAGTGCCTGTAGCCCCAGGTGCTTTAGCATTCCATGGCCATCCAGGAAAAAATAAAAGAAAGGAAACATCAGGCTCAGTGTTATATTTTCCCCTGTTAAATACTACCTATTGATGAACAAGAAACTTCAGGGTGCATCCAGCTGCAGCAGGTATCTGGATCAAAAAGATAAATCATGGAAAGCAGATGGAAAATTAGACAGAAGTGCTGTGTCTAATGGGTCAGGTTTAAGCAAGACTTTGTGATGGAGCTGAGCGGATAATAAATCTGCAGATGGAAGCTGATTCCCAGACTGTCACTGAAAGACTGTTAGTAACTTTCCAGGTCATGCTAAGCCATCTGAAGATCCACAGGATCCCGTTGCCTTTAGTATGCAGTGAGAAGTTTGAAAAGATGGCTCATGACAGGCCAAATGAAACTTCAAGCATTAACAAGGATCCGTGGCCAACAGCTGGGAAGCTGGAATCATTTTTCTTTCCACTGACCCACTTAGTGATTATTTCTGAATTTTACATTACTGTCATATAAAATGTTCAGTTAAGAAGTTTATTGGAGAGAAAAAAATCACACCATTTTTGAGGAGATAAATCTATTAATTCTAGCCATTTGTGATGATGATTTCCATGTTTTTTCTGTAGCACTAAGATAAATGAAAATCCAGTCTCTGCCTTGAAGAGTTTATAAATAGCACTACACTAATCTTGTGAAGGGCATGAAAGGGTCAAGGGAAGAAAGGAATTACTTAGGGTAGCCCAGGGAAGCAGAGCTCCTAGTGAAAAGGTAAAGCTAAGAAGTGGAATTTGGGGCTTAAACATTATCATAGTGCTTCTTGATATGTATTTGACCTGTAAGTGGTCTCCCAAGAGATAAGAGGAGATCTTAAATGCTTGGAACATTTCAGTTAGATTGGACTGAATTCCTAAAATTTGGCAAGGAGTTAGCCTTCAAAAGAGATAGATGAGCTAATTAGCTTCCTTTCCATCTCCAGCTACCGTGGCTTTGTGTGCTGCCAGTGCTGACCTTAGAAAGGAAAGTGTGGGACATATCTGTGGAGATGTACTATACATAGTGCTGCATTTTCATGCACAGCCTCAGAACCTCTGGCACTGAGCTGGATACAAAAAAAAAAAAAAAAGGATACTCAAAATAAAGTACTTAAGAATAGCAAGACTAACCTTTTCAACGGGATCTGATGCAACTATCATTCCTCAGTCACCAGCATGTCCGATTTCTGAAACGCCATTAAAAAATAGCAACACATTTTCACCCGGCTAGCTACTACTGGTTAACAGACTCATCCCAGCACATAAGCACTTGGTAGCCTAAGAAAATATGGAAACACTTCACATGCAATGTCTCACTGCTTATCCCTTGCCGTTTGTGTCACAATGCTCTTCACACAATAAATCATCTTGCCTGAAGTGAGTCACTTACCAAAAAGATGCCTCTGTATTCCTTGCCCATTGATATGTTTGTCCTTAAATTTCTGAATGGATCCAGGATTAGAAGTGCAGACATGGCCTTAATCATAAAAAAATTAATAACTCAAAAAAATGATACTGTATGACTTTTGATTTATTTTTTCTTTCTGTTTTCAGTCCCAATCTTCCCAGCTCACATATCAAAAAGGAGGATGTTGTGCTCTCCTTGTTTCATCAAAATATGAGTTAGTCTTCATCTGTTCTGTCTTCTTTCTAGAGGAAAAAAGGCATGAGAATATTGCCATTCAACTTTTTTCATGTATAGCTTGCCAATCTCTTTAAACAAAAGTTTTAAGACTTTCATCTGAATTTTCTCAGTCCAAATCAGACCTGAACTCACCATTTCAATATCTCTGCATTGGGGATGAATCTATCCCAAAAAAATGAATTAATTCAAGACCAAACTGAGGGCAGGAAACAAGAAATAACTGCTTTTTGCAGCCTCCATGTTGCTTTTCTGCACCTGGAACTTTGTACTGACCAATAAACAACTCATCAGAAACAATTTGGACAGACAGACTGCAAGCTTCATGTAGCTCTAAACATTAGTAAGAGTTTCAGCTTTTGATACTTGTTCAGGAGATGCAAGCTGCTGGCAGAAAACAATCAGGCGTTCATCATTCTTGCACCATGTATCATATGGATTGTTGCATAGCAATATACCTGGAAATGTAGGCTTCATAGTTTTGGAAATTTCCAATTAAAGAAGTTCATCTTGGGGATGTGCTAGACATTATCTTTTGGGAAGCACTGGTACAAAGTAGCCATTGACCTGAACAGCTGAGAATAAAAACTGTGACCATCGCTTCAGAAATGCCAATGATTTTTCAATCACCAGTGGGGCAAGTTCTCTGAACCCTCACCACGTGTTAGTCAGGTTTCCCTCTCTGAGGAAAAGGAGCCTTCAGGTCTTGAGGAAAAGATGGTGTTTGCAAAACGAACATTGATTAGGTTGGCACTGGTCTTTGTGTGTCCGCTAGCACATAATTATTGCCTTTGAGATACTAAAGGCTTGGTATTGGCAGTGTGCATGTTAAAATATGATTTTATGCATGTATATTATGTGACACACCAAGAACCTCTTCTAGAGTCACCATTTTTGGTATACAGTAGAATTACGGATTCTTGCTTTCAGCACAGATTTCTAGGGTATTTTGTAAGTCTCCCTGGAGGATTGGGGCTGAGAAGTCAGACATGTAGCATCAGGAATTAGTTACAGTTGGAAAATCTCTCCCTCTCCGGACAAATCTTGTCTCAATGATCTTCTTTTGCCATCACAGCCATAGCAACGCTACTAGCAAAAGATGAAAGATATCTGACAACTTTGTTTCTCTGGAACCACAGAGCTTTCTACTATAAGGATAACTTTCATGTGGAAGAGACACAGAACTTTTTCCAGGAGTGGATCCAACACTTTGAAACAAATCCTCATAGGATAGGAGAACCCTCCCAAACCTCACCACCTTCAAGTCCTTTGCACATCAAGTGATTTCCTTCTTGCCTCCTGCAGTGTAAACATGCAGAACTGCTTGCATATTTGCTTAAGCCTACCCAACTAAGATGTTCCACTACTCCCACCCCTCTTCCTGCTCTTAGCAATGCTTAATCATAACTGGAAAATGTGCCAACATTTATGAACTTTATGATGAGTATAAGAATAAAGAGTAGACAACAGAAATATGTTTTCTTAGCTCAACTTAGACATTAGGAATATACGGGGAAGGAGAGTGGAAAGAAGAGAAGAAAGGAGGCAAACTCTAGGGCACATCAACCCACAAATGAAGAAAAAAAAAGTAGACACTGAGGATCTAGTTCGGTACAGGAGATTTATGCACAGATCAAGCACTTGGAACTGACACCACCATGAAAGCTCAGAAAGGGCAAATTCGACAATTTACAATAAACCACAGCCCAAAAGCAGAAAAAGGCCCTTCCTCCTCCTACAAAATAAAAAAGAAGTAAAATTATCTGTAGGTCTCTGGAAATCAAGGATGAGAAAGTAGGTATTTTACTTCTTCTAACCAGGCTGTATTCCACAGAAGCAAGAAGTCCTTGGGTGTTAAGAAAATAGGGCATTGGACCTGAAGCCAGGGAAAATGTAGCAGTGCAGGATTAAATCAATTCCTACTCTTCTCCTGATGAAAGAAACACAGATGTCTTCAAAAATTCTGGTGAAATTTTCACCTACTTGGAGTATATCTGACTCTGACTCTCTTTCTTATCTCTTTTTTTGTTTGTTTTTTTCTTTTCTGTTTGTGGAGTGTTTGACAGCCTTTTTTACCATTATAAAAAACAATCCAGACACTCTGTGCATCTACAGTCCAGAAGTCCAGTCCCTGATACCTGTGACCTGCTTCCCCTGAGTACAGCCCTATTCACAATTTCAAAGCTACACTGTGTCCTCTTTTCCTCTCCTCATGGATTTACCAAGAGGATCTTCAGAGCATCAACAGCAATAACCTTTCAGAAGCCTCTTTCCCAGAGACATGGGAAATTCTGCCAGCTGTAGCAATCCTGACTTGCAGCAGCACTGGTATCAGGAACCATGGGGAAACTCATCTGGGACAACCACCATTCAGGGTGGTTTTAGTCCTGCCAGACTCACTCAGCATCAGAGTTGGGCTGAAGAATCACATAAGGCTTTCTAGTTTCTGTTCTCCACCCAGTTCTGCACGTATCCTGACCAGTTCAGCATATACCTGGATTTTTTTAATTTTTTTTTTTTCCGGAAGTTTACAGCTCTACATCATACCATTGAACTTGGCAATGGTTCCCTCCATCAGTGCCAGTGCCAGCAGGAGGGAGGTGTACATCAGCCCTGGGATCTGAGCAGGCTTTTATCAATGTCAGGGCAGGGGGAGCTCCTGGTACAGTCAGGAGCTCCCTGCAGTGCACTTATCCTGAGGAGCTGAGAGCTGGGGTGCTGCAGATAAGAGCTGGGGAAGTGCTGAGTGACTGTGCAGCTGAGAGAGAACAGTTCCTGCCTTATCCTGAAGTGGGAAGTTCAACCAGAATGGATTTTGCTGTTTCAAATTACAGGCTGGTGGCTCCAGGCAAATGTACAGGGGACTGCCATCTCCTGAAATAGCAGCAGCAGCAAGGGCAGCATGTTCAGATTGGGAGCACTGGGGTGACATTTAGGAATGAGGGTTGCTGCAAGATGGCCTTTGAGAGCCAAGGTCACAGCCCATCAAACTGCTGCTCATCGCTGCCTGACCCTTCACTCCATCATCTCCCCATCTTCACCAGGAGCTGGGGGAAAGCTTGCAAGGGCCAAGCCCCATTGCAGCAAGAGCCAAGTCAATCTTGCAGTCAGAAGCCCTTCCCTCCTAACAGCTACTCTTTTTCTCGCTGAATCCAAAACCTTTGGCTACATGGGAGCTTAAATATTTTGTAGCACCCTCATCACTTACAAGGATGTAGTGACTGGCCCTAATGCTTTAATCCTCCCATTGTCTTTAAAAGCTTTTTATATCGTCACCAATAAAGATTGCCTGTCTCAAGGGTTTTCCTGCTTCTCTGGCTGGGTTACAGCAGTGGGGTGGAGGTAGAGGAAGGAGGGGTACAGGGAAGGGAAGAGGGCTGGATCATTGCCAGGCTTTAAAAGGCTGCTTAAGCATTTTTCTGTGGCTTGCAGGGTTTTACTCAGCAAAGTCTCCCAAGCCACAGAATATGCCTCCACTTGTATAACATTACAAAGTCAAGATGATTAGAGTGTAAGCCTCAGCCCTCTGGAAGCTGCCCTTTCGTCTCTGGGGTGTAACGACACATTATTTGTCCTTGTCTAGTTCTTATCTTATTAATGCACTGCATTATTTCTGCTCTCCCTGCCGTCCCTGCTCCTGCACACGCACCTCCCTCTCCTGTACTTCAATTAATGGAACAATCGTGTGTCTCTAATCCTTTTCAAAGCTCTGGACTGTGACTCTGCATGTGCATGTGTGTGTGTGTGCACTGTACATGCATGTTGGAGTGAAGCCTTCCTCCTCATCACCCTGCCTTCCCTGTGCAGGTCAGCACACTGTCACCCCCACCAGCTGCTGAATCCCCCAGCAGTCAAGGTCTGTGCCCCACTGGGCTGTGTGTCGTTAGCTCAGGGCTCAAACCCTGCCTGTTCGCAGCGCTCAGATCCACAAATCCTCATCATTACATTTAATTTGCTCTTTTTCATCTTCTCACCTCCTTCTCACAACATGTCATTGTCCTACTGTCCCAGGAATTGCCTGCACCTTGCAGTATGTTCTAACATGGAAGGAGGGATCCCCTCTCATGCTTGTGGCTACTGGAAAGCACAATGGAGAACCAGGATAATGGAGGTGGCTTGTGACCTCTGTATGTTTTCATGCACATGAGAATAATTTGCAAATGTTTGGAAAGAGGATGTTTTGTCAGCCTAGGAGTCGCTGGAATGGGCCAGGAATACTCCACAAGTTGTTGACTTAGGGAAATGGCTCCAATTGAAGTGAATATCTCCACAGCTTCAGAGAAACTAATCGCTATGGTTAAAAGAAATTCCAAGATGTAAAAAAGGGAGGAAATTCACTTTGGAGTTAAAGCAAAAGGAGGAGTGAGGGTATCCAGACTCCACTTTTAGCTCTCCCAATGGCTTTTGTTTTATCTTTGTGAGCATCACATCCTCCCAAGTACGACACTGAGCAATATCCAACACACAGCTCTCTGGTGTGTGCTTACTCCCCATCTATGTATAGAACAACTTAACCCTGCTTTTTGCTTCAGCCATAAACCCCTTGAGGCCTGGTCTGTCTTTTTTCCTCTAGCATTTCTTCAGCATGTGGGACACAATGGTCCGTGGCTGAGCACCCTCCGGGTGCTCTACAAATTCAAAGCAGCCACTGCAATAAATAGCACTGCAGCAAAACAAAAGGGGCTAGGATCTAAATTTTCCTCATCATGCTGCAGGTCCTGGCCACTGAACTGGAAAAGAAATGGTTGAGTCTGTCTGCTGGTGAGCAGTGATGTAGGGATGTCAGTGGAGTTTGCTGACAAGGTGAAATGCTCCAGCATCACTTACTAGAAGTGCTGGGAGCCTGAGCGCTCAGGGACTACAAAGAGACAGTAGATCATGCTGCTGTCCTCACCGCAGCCCCTCCCAGATGCTTCCTCTGATCTTTAGCAGTGGCATCTCTATTATTTGACTCCCAGAATTTCCAGGGCTCAGTGTGGGGCCTGCAAACAAGGCTTTGATTGGTATCATTAACATTTCTGAGGAAGTGCTGCCGCTTCCTGGCAATATACCCCACAGAGCACCTCAGCAGGGAGAGAAAAGGGGACAGGACGGCGTTTCATTCTGCAACGTGCAATAGGGGACAGAGTGTTCTGTTTGTGACAGAACAGCTTTAAAATGCACGGTGGAAACACGTTTCAGAGCAAGAAAGTGAAAAAATTTGTCGCCCAATGAAAAAACAAAATCCAATCAGAGTAAGCCAAAGGAATCTGTCCCACAAAGTGCTTTCCTTGGGCTGTTCAGTGCTCTCTCTGTAGTAACTGAACACCATTGGCAGGGATCTCCTCAAAGTCTCTCTCTTCCTCTTCCAGGAACTATTACCCCCTTCCTGATTTCATTAGAAATTATAGTCTGTATTTTGTCCTGACTAGGGAGAAGGGAGAAGAGGAAGAAGAATTTTACCCAGTTAGCAAAATAAATTTTTTTTTCCTCTTCTTCCCTTCATTTCCATAAAAGTAAACCCTCAAAGTTTTTCCTCCCATGAGCAACGGTTACAAACTGGTCTAGGAGCTCCAAACAAGCACAGAAATTTACTCATTCAAATCTCAGAGGCTGCTCTGTTTTACTGCTCCTTTTCCTGTAAGTCCTTTGGGACTGATTTTAATAGCACATGAGTGTCACCAAGACTCAACTAAAATAAGGAGGAAAAGCTTTACCCAAGTTCTATCCCTTGGCTTTAGTGGATGACCAATTTCTAATATTCCCAGTTTGCTCAGAGACCAAATGCTGTGCAAAGCAGCAATCACTATTATGTTCAGTATTTTGAATGTTGCCGTGTTGCACAAAGAAAAATAGTGTGGAGAAGAAGGCAAGAGAAAAAAAAATAAAAAGCCTGAAATGAATCCGCAGTATCAACTTAAAGAAAAGGGGCATTTTTTTCTTTTCTTCCATGAAATCCCTGTAAACAGCAATGCTAATTTTAATACCATTTTCACATTTGTTGAGAGTCCACAAAACCCAGACTAAGTCTAGATGATCATGTCTGGTTTCAAGGGAATTAATACTTTCAGACTGGTAATTAATGCTGCAATTACTATAGTATTTTGCATATGGTTGAATGTTTAGCAGAAGTAGAGTATGTTCAATTTTTTTTTTCTTTTACCATTCATGGAAAAATGTAGCTTGTGAAATTCAAATATATGATTTTTGAACATATATATATATTTGAGTTGAACATATTACTTGGGAGCAAAAATATTGCTGATACTAACTTAAGCTATAGCGTTTCCCATGGGTAGCTCTCAGAGTACTTTACAAGGAGGTGAGGAACAGGGTTCTGATATCCCAGATGGGGAAACTGAGGTCAGAAGAAGTACATGCAGGCATTAGTAGAGTTAGGAGTAGAATAATTATTTTTGAGGACCGGGTCTCTGTTTTGCTCATGACCTTGATACACTGTAACTGTCCCCAGCAACTTCACAATGAAAAACAATTCCTCACCTGCAAGTCCCATTGCAATTTCAAGCATTTCCTCACTTCTCTAGTGAGAGAAGCTCTGAAATGTCAGCTACAGATCTTGACCCATAAATCCCCTTGTAGCAGACTCCACTGCTTATATGCCTGAAAGAAAATTGCATCATCAGTGGCTTAATACAACTACTAGTTTCTCTGCTGAATGTTCATAGGCATTAATTATTGTTTCATCCAAAACCTGAGCATTGGGAAGGATTGGAACTGCATGACAGCAAAGATAACCTAATGGCTGGACACAAAAGGGGATACTGGAGCCTGTGTCTTTACCTTACAGGTCTAAATATTTGTCCAGACACTGTGTACTGTGATATTCAAACTGCAGGCAGGTGACTCAGAACTAGAAACAGTTTGTTTGCAAAAAGAAACATAGCCACACAAAAGTATAATACAAACATGGGCTGATAACACCATCTTTTTTTGCCCAAGGTAAGAAGTCCTTGAACTTTTTCATAGAAGCAAAGAAACAAACATATAAATGAGTATCTCAGGAAACACCACAGAAGTCCACTGCGCACAAAGCTTTTGCACCAAGCATTCAAACCTGTCATCAACACCAGTCCTCCCAAAGACCATGTGAGTGTGTGTGTGTGTGTGTGTGTGTGTGTGTGTGTGTGTGTGTGTGTGTGTGTGTATTTGGTTGCTTAGACAATAAAGGACAGATTTCCTGGCACTTACAAAGAGGGGCAATGCTGAGCTATGCTAATCGGCATCATCTGGTGAGCCTACCCTGCCTAGCCATTTGAATGCAATCCCAGCGGATTCATGGAGTGCTGTCCTCCATGTGGGACAGTCTGGTTTCAAACTGGTCGCCTTGCTGCAGCCCAGATTCTGGTTGGCAGCCAGTTGCAGATCTTGCCAAGAATTCTCTCTTCCTTCAGTGCATTTTTCCCTAGCTCTAAAATGAAAATCTCAGAAGGGGAGGGAGGGGGTTTATTTGCAGAAAGGCTGAACAAAATGTTTCAGGTCCTTTGCTAACTGCACTTCAGCTGCAGGGCAGGGCTGCAGCTTGCAATTTGCAGTGCTTGAAGCATCCCAAACTGTTCCCCAGCATCTGAGGCAGGTGTAGAAAGTGGTTCTTGCCTGTTTCACAGGCACCAGGGGAAGCCACAACCTCCTGCTAGCTGTAAAACACATCTTTCCTGCTGGATGTGTTAAAGATTGCCCTGGCTTCTCAGTGCACGAGTGGCACTTACTCAGCTGCATAACACCCTTATGCTCACCAGAGAGACGAGTAATGGGGCACAAGGCCTTAATTAACCACTGGTCGGATGTTAGAGTTAATTCCCTTGCAAGGCAGTTACGGGAAACCCAGAACTTCAGAGATCAGAAAGCAACAATTAGTCCTTCTTTGCCAGAGGGAGGGTCGTGTTTTGCCAGCCTGGCCTGTTGACATCTGTTTGAGACCAGTCTCCAGCTTCTGGGAAGGCCAGAATGGAGGGTATTTGTAGGAGAGTTTGGCTTCCCTCTCCAGCTCCCTTGAGAACAGGAGTGCAGCATGTGCTGTGGGGGCTCATCACAGCACGCTGGAGAGGAGCTGTGGGGGCTCATGGATGGCATCTGTTCCCTCCCTTTTCCTCCTTTGTGCTCCTTCCTCCTTGCTCTGGGCAGGCTTTGTATCTCCATTCCCTCCATTTTCCTGCTGGAAGCTGTTGGCTTGTGCAGGGGGAGGAGCTCTCTGGGGGGAGGATAGCTGCCTGGCTCCACAAGAGAGACTGCTGAGCTCCATGCTGATCTAAATCTAAATGCTTTCATGCGTCCAGGAGACAAAGAAAGCAGCAATTCAAGGCTGCACTAATACCACACCTAAAAGTTGTCCTTAAAATTTTCTGCCTTGTCAGCAGCAGACAGCAAGGACTGGACTGCAGACATGTGGTTACATCCCCCTTCCTTGCTGTGCTCCTGCAGGTTCATGGATCCACTGCGCAGGAGTCATGGCAAGGCTGATGACATTTGACCGTATTGTGAGCACGTCTTCATCATTTCTCTAACCACAAAGCTTATGTGGGCAGCAGCACAGGAAGACCTCGTGTAACTACAGGCAGTGCTGGGATTTATCAAACCTCCCTCTCTCACACACACCACACACACACATACAAATACACACACTCCACCTTGCCCCCAGAAATGCGACAGCAGATTGCAAAGGCAGAATCCAGCTGAATGATAATGCCCATTTGTTCTGGGGTAGGAAAAGTGACAGGATGGGGTGGTGAAAAGGTAGGATTTCTTGGACTGACCTCTTCTGGAGGAAATCCCCTCTTCTGGTCAGCTGAAGGGCTAGGAGGAGATGCACCAAGGGCAGTAGACCGACAGCACTGTCAGTGATGAGAGGCAGGAGATCTTCCAGACTGGGACAGAGGCAGGTGGAGACACACCAGCACTAAAAGCCCTCTTTGCCTCCCCTGAGTGTGGGGCCCAGGTTTGCCAAAGCTACATCACCACATCCTTTCCTGCCTTTTGCAGGTACCATTCTGTGGTGGCACCTGGTGAACCGAACTGTCAAGGGGCAGTAAGAGAGCCACTGTACCACCAACAGGGACGAGTAAGGATTTTGGAGCGTTGTAACTTGCAGTCCTGGGCTAACTTAAGAGCCTGGAAATAGCCTTCACACTTCCATAGCCGCCTTGAAGAACCAGGTCACATTCATAAGCACTAGAATCTCTCCCAGCTCCAGCACAGAGCCAGGCCAGGCCAGGCCAGCTTTGAAACAAATGAGCCACCGAGACAGAAGTTTCCCACTTGACCCTGGAGAAAAACTCTTCTGAGCCACCAAGTGGAAAACCCCTGGCTTGCCTTTCACCTGAATCTCAGAAATCAATCTGAGAATTGCAGCAGAACTGGGTGTATCCCTTTGTTTTCTTTTTTTAACTTGTGTCACTGGATAATGCCAACTTTTCCCTCAGAAGAGGGATCCCTTCAAATTAAAATGAAACATGCAAATCTCCTGGCAATGGGTGCCAAGCCCTCCTTTCCAGAATCCTTCCAAGGGGTGACACGAAGAGGAAAGTGAATGAGAAGCAGATGGCAGGAGATATACCCCAGAGGAACAATGGATATTTCTGCCGTGACCCACCAGGGAAAGGTTTGGAAGTGCTGACACTTTTATGGCATTCTGTTTTATTGTGCAGAGCATTTTTTTCTTGTTAGTTATATTTTGGCTTCCCTGGGCAACATATTTCTAAAGGGCAAGAGACATGTACCCTACGTGCCCATCTGCAGCAGCAGAGGCACAGAGAGCTGGCAAGAGCTAAGCTGGACATTACCTGGCCTAAATCTCTCTCAACAGAGAATATATCAGTCTTACGCTAGAAGAATCACCAAAATGAAGGCCCAAGGCTTTCCATTTTCCCAGCACAGGCACGTCTATGATAAAAGACTGGCATGCCCACCTGTTGTCTGCTGTCCTGCTCTTCGAATAACATGTTCCTTTTGAACACTGGCGAAAAGCCTTTCTTCATCTGATGTGGAGTTTGCCTCAGCTTCCTCACTGATGGATTATGTGACCCTTCATGAACCAAAAGTCACTTCCTACACTTCCGCAAAACACTCACAAGACTTCAACTTCTTCCTTATCCCTTTTCTCAGGCCACTCCAAGGACATCCTAAGCCACTTATCTGAAGACATTCAAGAAGCAGTTGTCCTCTTCTTCTTCAAACTGTCAGAAGGGAAAAAATCCCCACAACCCAAACCCACACATATCTTTGGCCTCTCTTGCCTTAGTCTCTTCCAGAAGCCCCCGGAGGGTTTAGGTCAGGGATGACTGTAAAGCAGGATGGGGATATACTCTACCTGAAGCCACATCTTCTATTAAAACCTGACATAATATACAGATATCAGAGGTGCAAACCTGAGAAGAGAGGTGTGCAAAAAAAGCTTTCCAGCTCAGAGTGCAGAGCACCTGGAGGGCACAGCACAGCAGCAGAGAAGTCAGGACAGAGGAAGAGTTTTGGCATTTACCTCACAGCCAGCATCTGCCAGTGACTTTGCTAATTCATCAAAATAGCCAGATGAAAGCCTAAGGGACTAACCTCATTGTGCACGGAGATTTAACATCTCTCTGAAGAGAACGAAATAAACAACTGCTGCCTTTCAAAGCTGTTCTGGTTTTTCTCCTTACAGAGATGATAAGGCTTCCAGGATACCAAAAGAGATACTCACCTCCCTGTTTCTTTTAAATGCAAAGAGTTTCCCATAATACAGACAACTGGATAAAGGGTTTAAGGACAGTCTGACTTTTTAACCATACTTTTTGCCCACAGAATATTTTGGTTTTGCTGCATACTCATATAAGATCCTGCATGTTCCCCATTAGGGGAATGTGGAGATGCTAGCAAAGAACTCAGTCCAGTTCTCATCAGTAGCTAGTATACTCTAGCAATGTGGACATGCTGCCAATCTCCTCTGGTGCTGTGAAGGAGTCAAATTCTCTGGGAAAGACCCTTCAGGGTGCCTGTTGTTGCAGGCAACACCATATTGAGAAACTGTGGATCTGGGTGAGCATCACATGCTCAAGAGACAAATTCACAAAGAACCAGGCACAGAGCAAGCGTGTCAGGAATGTGTGTCTACCAAGAGCATCGAACCATCTGCTTTTCTCAGTACTCAAGTGATGAGCTGTCACCAGTGGTCTAGAGCAGTATTTTAACCAAGTTGTGCAAAACAGAAGAAGAAGAAGAAAAAGCCAACAAAGTTTTCCCCACTGCCCAATTGCAAAATATTTCCACTCTTAGGTTCCAACTGCTGAATACAGACATCAGGTTTCTATGGTTTTAAAACTTAAGTGACTCTGGAATAAAGCAGAGCCAGTTGCAGAGGCTTCGCTCACATGGACAGCTGATGGCACCTGATAGACTTACTGAGATATTTTCCAACCTGCAGTTCGTGTACCTTTCCTCCGACATCATTGAAAGCACTTCCAAGTCTGGAGCTTGTCCCTTCCTACCCTGGTGACCCAGAAGCTTTCTGGCATGGCAGTCATGTCACCAGTGATAGGCAGCCCTCATTGATAATTCCCTTCACTGCAGTGGGATCCTTTCCTTGTTCAAGGCCTTCCCAAGGTCTATCAGAAAAGCACACTGGTCTCTTTTGAGCCCAACCATAATAAATAAGATCTGTAAATAATCTTGAGGGCAGAAGTGTGACTTCCAGTCAGTTACTGCGGGTCAACCAGTTATATTTTCTATTATTATCTTTGACAAAGAACATAACCATGAACACGTCACTTTTGTGTTGGCATCCAGTGTATGGGGTTTAGTGCTCTCTGATGAAGAACAATGTGAACTTTGAAAAAAGATATAGCTACAGCAAAACAAGCCTGTGGGATAGATTCAACCTTTTCGGTCTTGCCACTATTCCTTTCCAGAGGAGCAAAGTTACTGCCCTATTTGAACATGAAATCCAGCCCCCAAGAGCAAAGTAGGATAGAGCAAACTCTGAAACTGCACAACATAAAAAATATGGAATTATACAGCAACCAGGATGAGAACATGGAGAAAAAGGTGCCAGAGGATATGTATCTCTATTCCACTAAATATAGTTTATTTGAAAGTATTTTACATTTTATTAAAGCAAAGCAGACAGGATATAAGCATTATAAACTTTCCCCTGAAAGTAAGCATTGCTGGCATTCCACTTTATTACTTTTTCAAGGGCTGATTAATCCTTGCCCCTCTTAGTTAAGAGAGGAAATGGTGTATTGGGTGTTTTACTTCCCAGGCCAAAGCAAAATGATGCTTCTACTGGACTAGCTCAGTCTTTCACTGGTTGATTTTTTTTTACCTTTCGGACTCTATCTCTGTGTTCCTGGCACATGACTACATCTTTTTTCATGGGTAATATCTCTTGCTTGAGGTCTCTTCTGACAAGTCACATTTTGCATGAGATATGTGATTAAAGAGACTTTACAAGAGATTTTACATTTTACCACAGAAAGTTAATTGCCACTTACTCATCTCCAATGGACTGTAGGGAAGAAAAATTCCCTTAAAGAGGAATTTGTCATTTGAGATGAAAAATGAACAGATCAACAAGCAGAAAAGATAAAATAGTGAGAAATTTGAGTATTTTTTTATTAGCAAATGCCATTTTATCAAAATAGACATGCTTTGCTGGAATATGTTTTCAGAGAGAGTAAAGAATTCTGAAATCAGACTTTCATTTGGACTTCATAGGAGCACTTCATGGAGCTTGTAATTCATGTGAACTGCATTTTTTTACAAGCTAAAGCATTTAAATAGTACTAACATGAATTTTTGAGCCTTTTTCATGTCTTTATATAGAATGTGTAGTATTATGTTTGAACTGTACCAAAATAGAAGATTCCCACATATTTACTTTGATATTTCAGAAGTCGAGAAATTCAGAAGTTGCATTCTACAAATCGTCTGAGTTTTTGATCATTTGCATCAATCTAAGATACTTGATTTAAATCCTCTCTGGAATTCTGACATGACGAGAATTGCATTCTTGACAACTTTACCTGCAAATTTCAATATTGATTCTGAACCTGGACCCAACTAAAACTTTACTCCTGCTCCAGACCCCAGTTTGATCCTTTGATCCATCATTGCATCCAGTGGCACTGTAGAAAGCTCTTCAGCTGTGTTCTTCACAGAAAGAAAAACCTGCTCCATTGATAAGGTTGTTCTCCTGTAGGTTGACATTTCAGGCTGCTTTTTCTCTCTAGCAGGAAATCTATCCAAGTGAAAGGTATTGGAGGGTGAAGTCTCCTGCTGGCACAGACACTGAGTCTTGGGTTCAGACATTGGGTGTAGGGTGCAGGTACGGGCACAGGCAGAGGAAGAGAGGTGCAGGAATTCTGGCAGGGAAAAGAGAGAGGTCAGATCCTCTCTCCTGCAAAACTGTTACATGTTTTGTGAGGCTAAAGAGGCTGGGACACCACAATCAAATTCCTTTGTCTCGTTCCTTGTAAGTCACATTCCTGGCCTACAAGCCAGCCACTATCAAGACCGGTCAAAGGCAATGGCAGAAGAGTACACACTAGCTGGTGTACCTCAGTGTAGTCATGACAGGTTTTCATTTGGCCATTTTAAGACTCTTTGGGCCACCAGAATCAGTTCTATTGGCTAGCTCTGAGGGGGTTTTTTTTTAAAAAATCCTTTTCTCTGTCTCCTTCACTGCCTGTAGGGCAGGTGCAAGCTGACAGCTCCATGACTATAAATTGCTGCTGGAGCCATTGAAGCCTTCTCTTCAAACCAGATGCTCCTCTTTTCTGCATGAGTAGCAGAGCACATGCCCTGACCGTCTCCATCTATTTTTAAAATAGAGATTTCTTCATCGCTTGTTTATAGCTTTATGTGCTGAAAAAGAAGCCAAATTAACTTAAAAGAGGAATAAAATGTCTGTGAGTCAACATGCATCCTCTGGAGGCACTGGAGAGATCTGGAGAGTTAAAAAATATATCTGGTTTGTTGCGCGAAACCATAAAGCCAAAATAAAGAGCTAAAATTTTTAAAAAATACCAAGAAGGTTTTTGAGTTAAAAGTAAAGAAGAATGTTAACAGAAAAGAATCTACCCCAGTAAAAAGTTTCAGGCCATTATCCTGCAGCTGCAGTTTTCCCAACAACAATCATATCACGTGTTCGTCAGCTATGAGGGAGCTCAGTCCTTGCCAGGTCACCCAAGGATAACGGCCTGAGTCTTTGGACTCCATTTTAAGAAACCATTTCACAGGCACCATCCTTTCCACCGCAGACTCATTCCTCCAGTTTGCCTGTGAAGACGCCACAGGTTCTGCATCTGTAAGGAAGCAAATGAAAACCAGAGGAAGCCCCCAGTGACGGCATGTCAGGAATCTGGGAGCTCTGATAAAACCAGCAGCTCCTCAATGAAAGAATGACAAAAATATGGTTCTCAGAGCTGGAGAAATTCCTGTTGCTTTTTAGCTCTCCCGCTGAAGAGGGAGGAAATATGTGGCACTGCAATATAATTATTCTTTTTCCACTGTCAGAGACCCAGGACAGCCGCATTAGTCATGTGGAGCCATGAACAAGCTGCACAGGTCCTCCCAAACAAGTGGTAATAAAGCTTCACTCCTGACGGTGCCATCTCCAGAGCTGATGACATCTTTGTTTGCTTTCATTCAGATTTATGTGGGTTTCCTAGGCCTCCCTTCCCTTTCTTTGATGTTGATCACAGACAAAATGATGTCACTCTTGGCCAGAAGCTGGCACCAGGCACAAGTGCAATGGCAAATGAATTTTATCAGTAATTCATGACATGCTGGCAGTGGATGGTTGGCCCTGGGAATCTCTTTGCCCAGGCCTGTGGCCGGGCTGGAGAGAGCAAGAACTTATGCCCAGTGCAAATGTACTTCATCTACATGTCTCTTTCCTCCTCAGTCCCATGTTGCCACCTGTCTTCCTGATCAATCCTGCACAGCCCTGAACTCCTCATGTAAGAGCACAGAATCCCTCTACGTGTTGTGGACTGTTCCACAGCACCAGGTATCTGAAACACTGCTGGTCTATAGCCTCCTGCCTACCTGCTCTGATAGGATAGACAAAACAGATTATTTTAGAATTTGCCAGAATGTGGAAATACCTTGTATTTTCAGATCGGTCAAGTGCAACTGTCGGTATACAACTGCTCGGCACCATCAGATTCTGTATTAACACTCCTTGTTTCAATATTTACTAAGACAGCTATTATAGTATCTAATATAAACCTTTTGAAAAAAACCTGAGCTTCATTCGACTGGTGGTACAGAAAAGATCTCAGCATTACTGTATCACAAAGGAACTTTAATTTTTTATTACTTCTGCACCCAGCTTTGAATGCCTGGGCATTTGCCCAGAAGTTTGCACTTTAAAAAATAAAAAGGAACAGTACTGAGTGCTTCCTTGTCCCGCTGGGGTGCTCAGTGGCTCAGTGGGGTGGCCCCAAGGCTGTGTGTGTGCAGCAATGCACATGTTCTGCAGGCAGACAGCTCCCCCACCTCTTGCAGTCACTGCAGCAGGTCTCGGTAGGGACCAAACAGCTCAGTTCAGCTTCGGGCCTGAGTCTCAGTTGCTTCAGCTCACTGGATGGGATCCAAGCGCTTGTCACACTGCCACAGCTCTGCTGGGGAAGTTACATGTCTTCCCCTCTGCCAGCTTTATCTCAAAGCTTTTTTTCTGTATGTATTTCAGTGACTTAAGAAGATGACATGGAGGCACAGGAGTTGGAGTCCTCGCATGCTGTGTGCGGCACCAGTGGATAAGGAGTGTGTGAAGGAAGTGAGTTATCCACCCACACACAATCAACACAAGGATTTTATTTCACTGAGTTTTTTTCTCTTTTATTTCCCATCATAATTAAACATTTTTGCACTACCTTGATCTCCAAGTCCTTCCTGATCTTCAAGTCCCTCTATCTCCTTCTCTGTGTGTGTCCATGTGGCTGGGTTCCTTGAATGTTTATTCTGCTGCAAAGTGCAGTGATTTCTGGGCAGGATGTCCAAAGATAAATCTGGCTTGTGGCAGGAGTTAAAAAGATTACAGTAAGGCCTTGTTTACAAAAGAGAAGGATCAGCTGCTGTTCTTGGAGTTTGTTTAAAAATTCTTTTTTTAACCATCCTTCTTTGTGTTTAGGTTTGTTTCCCTTGTTAAATAAATAACCGGTAAGGTCTCCATTGATCACCTCCATCCTGTGCGTGTGCCTGAAGAGAGAAGAAAGCGAGAGAATTTCATGCCTTTCTGGAGAGGCCAGAAAATTTCTAGGAAAACTTTGTTAAGCATCAGGGAGTGGCAGAGTTAAATGCAGCCCAAAGCCAACCAACAAGCTGGAACAGGTGAGAAAGGGGTCAGTTATGATAAACCATATACTCCTGAACATATTCACACATAAATTTTTTATCTTTCTGCCTTGGCTTCTTCCACAAGGTGGCCTGAGCAGTGACAGCTACCGGTCTGACCTGCCTATGGAGCCGTCTGCCTCCTTCCCACAAAGGAACCCCAGGACTGAACAACCAGGACAGCAGCAAGATCTCTGGTAGATAAAACAGCCTGGCCAAACACGAGGGTTTTCCCAGCCTTTTCAGCCTTTTTACCATAAAGGGCTGATGAAGAGAAAGCAAGGATGAAGAGGAAGCTAATGCTGACCTCTGTTGACAAATCAATGGAAGAAAAATTCAAAGACAACTTCTGTCCCAATCAGTCCTTAAATCACCTCCCAGTGTGACTTTCCATCCTCCTACGTGCTTGTCCTTCCCTAGATTCACATTTTGCAGAGGCCAACAGCAATGCCTGGTGTTTCTTCAGCTCGCAGAGTGCTCAGAAGTGCTGCCTCTACAGGCACATGAGCACAGTTCTCCACTTACTGCCCTGGTTCTATGGTGAAGACAGACTCATGTTCTGGGGTTCAGTACAGTTCTTTGGGACTACTTTGAAATACAGCACATAGGACCATATGTCCCTTCCCAATGGTGGAAACCATTTTCTTACACAAAGAAACTGTTCAGAAAGATATATCTATGATTTCACATAAAGGAGAACAAACTTAATCTCAGTGCAATCCTGCTTAGGGGATAAAAGCAGTGCTTTGCTTAGTTTGTATTTCCTTAATATAAATATGATTTTTCCTTAAATAAAATAAAAGCAAGGTATGAGGGAGTAGGTGAATAGAATTAATTTTAGAAGCACAGCATGAATGCATTTGAAGGTGAAGTAGGTGTTGTTTTTCAAGAAAGCAGTGATGCGTTTCAGGACCTTGAAGGCTGGTTCGTTGTTAGAGCCATAATTAACTGCAGAGAGCTGAAGGCATTCATCAGCGTAGATGACCTCTTTACCAAAGCTTACCAGGAAATAATAAGCAACAGGATGTAGATCCTAAATGAAACAGAATCTGCCAGGATTGAAATTCCTCTAAGGAAGGACAGCTCCACCTTTAAAGCAGGACTTCATTCTGCACTGCCTCTTTCCTAAAAAAAGAGCATTGCAAAATAGAGACCAACCTACCTGGTCCGGACTTGCACTACATTATTTTTAAGCTAAGAAAAACACCTAACAAGACTGGGAAGTCTTCTATAAAATCATCTGGTCACATAACAGAACAAGATCTTTCAGGCTAACAGTTTAAACCACAAGAGTTAATGTGCTTTGGTCAAGACCTTTTTTAATTCTAAGTTAATAATTTGTTCGATCAATTATTCAATCATTCAGGGCCTGCAATAGCTATACACATTTTAAAATTATATCGGTAATTGTAGCAGCTTCAAGTTGAGGAATAGAAGAATGCCCAAATATGTTATTATCCATTCCTCATGTAACCTATAGACAATTTTTTTATCCTGTTCTATAATGCTCTTGTAATGGCAAAGTGGCCAAATCAAGACATACCTAAAATGCTACTTTAAAGTCATGGCACTTCAGACCAAATTTTGCAACAACAGAAAAGAAATTTTCCCAGGAAGCCTAATTCTATTCCCATTTTCCATGCTGCCACACTTGAATTTTTGCAAAGGCTTTAGAAGGACTGAAGCAACGTTTGCCTCATGCCAGCCCTTCACTCGGGGTTAACATCAATGCCTAGATTTCCTCACTCAGTGCCAGAATGACCAATTAGTCCCCTACTTGTGATCTCCTTTCAAAATATTGCCAACAATTTTTTGCACAACTACCCATGATGTCCATTAGAAATATGGCAGCCCAAGTTTTCCAGCTCCTCTCCACCCTTTTTCCCCATGGTTTAGGACAAGCATGGCAGGGTGGCAGATGCTCAGAGCACTTTCTAGTTTCTGTCTCTAATGGCACCATAATGAAGCTGACAGACCCGTTAGGATTAGTTTAGTAGAGGAATTAAGCATCTGGACAAAAATTGGATATGATGGATTTTCCCCATTAGGGTTTTTGGTCTGAGCCCAAGATAAATGATTATCGGTGTAATTACAGGGTGATTATGCTAAGTTAATTAATGGCATGTAGCTTTATTTACAACATGTTCTCTTTCCCCAAAGATTCAGAGAGTGCCTTCCCGTCCCAGCCCTCCCCTCCTTTAGCAGAATAGTTCCGCACAGACATTGGCATGCTCCAGAGGATTTAATCAGTTGCTTACTTACAGAAGCTATAAACAGATGCATGGGCTTCAGAACTCACTTATTTGGCCTCTGATCTGAAAACCACTGGGGTTGTATCTGCTCACAGCACCTGAGTATGTGGCCCTGAGGTATTTCTCATGGTTCAGAGCGGATCGGCATACAGAGCTCAATGCAGATGCAGTGCTGATGGGGACAAAGATATGTCATGACCCGAGGAACTCTTCCTTTTCACGGGAGATAATATGGATAGTCCCAGGCTGACAGGGAAAACCTAAAGGCTGTGTGTCATGATGATACCCCATTCCTCAGTAAATCTGTTCTTTGTATAAATATGAAGATAGAATAAACCAGACACACATAAGATAAAGTGCTCAAGAGGGAAGAAGAAGAAGGAGCAAAACTAAATAAGAAATCAACCACAAAAGCCCTGCTGCAGTCACATTTGAAAACTCCCCGGGTATTCAGGCCAGCAATGTTATGCAAATTAACTTTGAAAGAACAGTTGCTTGCTTTTCTCACTCCTGCCTCATCCCAGCAAAGAGTATCCTACCCACCAGGGAATCTTACACAAAAAGAGGGTTGAGAAGGCAGCAGGTGTAAAGGCACCTCCTATACAAACACACCTGTGCTCAGAGGAGGCACTGAGAACCCCTCGTGTCCCACACCACTGCAGAGTGAATTCAGGGTGCCTTTTCCCACTGTTCTTCCCACTTGGGAAGGAAGTCAGAGACTGGGCTGTGCAGGTAACCTCTCAATCATGCGGTAGTCTTCAGACTACTGCTTTCAGGACAGGCAATGCAGAGGAATGAGAAAGGGCCTCTCTTGTAAAGCACTCTTCTTGTCCCTTTCTTCAATGGCTCATACCACTGATGTGAGTACCCAGACAATACTTGCAGGCTCTGACATGTAACAGGAGCTCTGAGTTTGACCTTTTTGAGGCACTGACTTTACTCTCCTGCAGGTCTTTGTGGATGTCTTACTTCTTTTCAGATCCTGATGACTAAAAGCAGTCAAATACATACATAAATATTTACCTCATTTTGCTAAGGAGACAAGACTTACGCGATTGAGTGGTGTCTCCTTGAGTCAATTACTAGAGACACTGAGCAACTAAGACTGGTTAGCAGAGGTCTCAAAACACTCTAAGCTGAATACAAATAGGTGACCCTTTAGAGAAGAGATACTTAGTCAATGCTAAGATATGTAAGTGCAACACTGTATTAGGCATCAGAAAAGTCACTTGCACAAACAGCATTCAAGTTTGCGAAAGAGATTATATCATGAGTCATGACTTCTTCACCATGTGTATTTCCTGGTATCTAGCAAGGGGATTGGCAGCCTGTCGTTACTGAGCTGTTATGGAAAAACAACCATCAGATAAAAAGTATTAAAAAATAAACCTTGCCAGAGGTTCATCAAAGGACCTTCTATCTTTAAAGGCCACTGAGATGGTTTCAAGCCTTCTCTCATCCCATTCCATCATACTTCCCCAGCAAAAGTGTGAAGCCTTTATTTAGAAAGTCTCTTCATACCTCGTTGCCTTTGGGCTTCTTTGTAAACCCTTTCTGTCATCTGTCCCCAAAGCAAGCCAGCTCCCATTTTAAATGGGTGGGGACATTGCCATTTTGAGCTACTTTCCTTCGTCCTTCATTAGCTGCTTTTGAAAGTCTTGGCCTAAGTGATTTGCATGTGGCAAAAACTTGAAGAGGGTCCCAAGCATCCCAACTAAATGCCTGCCCTATAGAATCATCCTTCCTCTGTGTAGGTCAACAAATCATTTTCCTGGATGCCAAAAATGACAGGGTATTCCATTAGCCTTTTCATTGCCCAGAAACCTGGCTTCATTTGGAAAAGATGCTTATTAAAATTATAATCCTGAATCTAGTTCAGACCTGAAGCCACAGGCCTTCATCAGCTGCTCAGTCAGCTTTCTCATGAGTGTGTGATCTGACATCCCTGTTCGGACACTGTTCACTGTCTAGCCTGCAGACATTCACCCATGTCTCATTTCTCCTGTCCTTGGGAAACTTCCAGACTTCTTGTCTAGAGTGAAGGGAAAACACAGCCCAGAGGCAAGGGAGAAATAAGTTGCTAGATGCAAAGATCTTGCAGGCCTCTAGCTGCTGGGAACTTGCGGAGGAATTATACTTCTTGTCACCTTGGATTTGGGTCAGAAGAACAGCAAGCATGTGACTCTTCCAGAAATTACTTGAAATTGTGTCCGGTGGTGTTGAACACAAGGAAGGAGCACAAATCTCTGAGACAGGAATTGTGGCATTAAAGCTGAAAGATTTTATGTGGGAAGAAAGGAGCAGATGGACTTCACAAACATATCACAGACAGTGCCAAGCCTATATCTAAAGTGTCCCTAACCCAGGGCAGGAGGAAAGAAGCAGTTCTCTGTGCCACTTAGAGAAACTAACCATATCTAGTGCATGAGAATCTCATTTGATTTTGTATATTCTATTCAGACTCCTGGAGTTAGGTCTGTTGTGCTGTATTATTCCTGCCTCTCAGGGAACATCTAGAAACCATTACAGCCAGGTGACCAAGGGGCACAACACTAAGGCAGAGGACAGGCACAGCAGGTGTGGGCAGGTGATTTGGAACCACCAGGGCTTTGGAAGGAGAGCCCTGCTTCATGCAATATTGATTTGGATACAGCACGTTCCCTCAGGGTGGATGATGGAGAGGCTGGCAGAAAAAAAACAGTGTCTATCAAAGGGCTGTGTGAGCTGTACCACCTCTTTGGGCAGCCAGATACATTTCCAGTATTGAGCATTACTCAGATGATGACAACTGTTGAGCCAGCTCTGAAGCAAATGGCAAGGTCTCTCTCAGGTTCTTTTGCAGTCAGAAACCAGAAAAACTGGACTCATTACTCTGTGGGTGTGAATTAGGACCTTAGAAGGCCAAACGCTTCTTAAAACTATTTGGCAGGTCTTTTTACAGAGAAACCATGAGAGTTTGAATGGTACATAATAATCTGATTTTTATTCTCCTGGATGTTCATGCAAATCAGGAGAAGTACTACATCACACCTTAAAACCCTCGAAGAACCTGGATAGATATGTGAATAAGTAAGCACAAACGACAAGTATACCAATTTTATCTGTGGCTTTTTCAATTTTCAGTCAATGCCTCTGCAAGTAATTTCTGCTGGCATGTGATTTTTCAGATATGTCCCTTGTTCATGGGCAGAAATGGCACACCTGTCTGGAGGCTGGAAAGGCAGGCTATCTGATTTCAAGTGAGGATGTATCTTAAAGTCTGGACCTAATGGACTTCCTAACAGCAGGTTGACCAAGGGCCATGGTTTTGAAGTTATTTGTCCTGTTTCCAGGCTGTCAATCTCACCAATGAACAGTTCTTTCTCTCCCGGGGCTCAAGAGCATAATTATTACCAAGGCTGAAATTATCACATGTCAATAGAGCCATGATGAATCGCATGAGTGCTACTAAGAGCAGAGGAATTAGGACTGGAATGGATCTCGGAGGTCACTACAGCCAGCATTCTTCAGTCTGTGGTCCATGGTCTGGTAGGCATCAGGCAGGAGCCAGGAAACTTTGGAACAGCTTAATTTTCCAGTATATACACTCATTTCCACATGTGGGAGCAAGCAAGGAAGTCGAGGTGGGGCCTGAGGGGGCAGGGATGACGACAGTAACACGGTTCAGTGTTTGAAATAGGCTGGAAGTGCAATCTATTGTAGAAACATTGCAATAGGTGAACTGTTGTTCCTCCCGGATCAGAAAGGTGAAGTCATCCTTGGATGAATTGGTAGAAGAGAAGCAAGGGCTAAGGAACACCAGTTGAGTCCAATCCCCTGTCCTAAGGCAGAATTCAGCTCTATTAAAACATTTCTGCCAAATATTTTTCAAACTTCTTCTTAAAAATTTCTATTAACACAGATTCCACCCCTTCCCTAGGCAATGTATTCCAGCATTTAACTATTCTGACTGTGAAAAAGTGTTTCCTGATGTCTAACCTGACTCTTTCTCAGTACAATTTAATCCCATTACACCATGTCCAATTCATAGGAGACCCAGAAAGCAATTTATTCTCTTTCATAGCCCCAGGCAGCACAAGGTAAAACATGTTAGCATAAACCTCACTAAAAAGCATACAGTATTCAATGTAGAGAGGCTCAGAGTACTTAACCCAGGGAAATTTGTGTTGTTGGGAACATAAAACAATATCCTTCTCCTCTTCTGCAAAAACAAGGTAATTGGTTCATGGTAAAAAGGGGTAAACTGCAAGTCCCAAGACATCCTTAAGCTATTCCCTGAGATCTTCCTTAAGGGAAAAAAGCCCACCTACTTGGCCCCAAAACGTCTTACATTAAAAAAAAGAGGCACTGAAAGCAAGGTGTCTCTAAAAGGATCCTGCTGTCTCTAGAGTTCTCTTATTCCTCCTTTGCTGTGCCAAGAAATCAGAAGGACCAATAAAAAGGGGGGGAAAAAAGAGTTAAGAAAAGAACCTTTGTGGGCAGCCGTTAAAAGAAGGTTGAATGCTTATTTATTTATTTTTCTATGGGGGAACACTGATGCGAAGAGAGAAAAACAAAGAATTGCTTTTGGAGTAGTCCAAAAACTCCCTGCTGACAAGTTGGCCCCACCCTCCCCTCTCCAGTGCACAAGGATGCTTTTCAAAGAGAATCACCTGGCCCATAAATTCCAATTTATGGTAATTTAAGAAAATAAATTACGAACTCCAGCGTCCGACAGTGTTTAGAAAAGGCAGGATTAAGCACAGCGATTAAAAAAGAAAAGCATTTCCTTGCCACTTGACTTTGCAGGTGGGATTTCCTCCAGTCCTCCCAGGTTTGTGGCTTCACTATGAAGAGCCTTCAAGGGGTTAAAATGGCACAGATGGGGTGGGGGTTGCAAACACTGTGAAGGCTGGAGGAAGGGCAAGAGGAAATTAAGTGGCTCCTTTCTTTTCACCTTCCTTTTTCCAGTTATCTGTAGCAAGCCCTCAGAGCACCTATATTTAGACTAGGATATATAAAGAGGCACAGATGCACACTTGACACAGGAACATTTCCCATTTTCTATTAAATTGACTAATTTTTAGCTTCTGCGCTGCTTTCTTCAGTGATCTGGGATTTGGCCAAGGACAATAAAAAGGCTTTTTAGGGCCACTTACTGAATAAAGATCTTGCCCGAGCCTTAATTACAAATGTGGTGTTCCAAATTAGATAGGCAACGATGCTGGATTCAGCAGGAAGATGCTTCAGAAATCAGGGCCAAAAACTTTGGCTTTGTGGGGCAGAAGAACAGAAAACATGGGGACGTCATAACCCTTTCAGTCCTCCTAGGAACATGTCTTTTTCTAATAAGCATGTTGTCCTCTTCTCATACAAGGGAAAGCTCCACCAGAGGGCAAGTCAGATTCTTCATCCCTACTCCTCTTCTGGGGAGGCCAGAAGTTTACTCCTCAAATGGTCAGAAATTCCCTCCTTTCCAGTTTTAGTTTATTCCTGGCCACATTTATCTTTTTGCTTTCTGGTATGAAACATTTTTACTTCAGCTTAAATAGCTCTTCCCCTTCTGGCATCTTGCTTTCTCCAACCTCAGCATAGCCACAGAAAATTTCTTGACCCTTATTTTCCTGGAAAAAAAAAAAGGCAAGAAACTTTCCCTGTCTTCTCTTAAGAAACAGGATCTCCAATGCTCTTTTTCTCCCCAAAGTCCTACTATTTTATTCCTGTTCTAACATCAGTGTTCTGTGTGTAAAGAAACAGGCTGCAAGTCTGGCCATGAAACAGAAACTGGCTACAGGATCCTACTCAAGACCACGGCACCAAGGCTGAGGTACCATGGATGATCTGGCAGCAAGTCCTGGGGGAGAAGCTCAGAAGGAGCTTCTGTCTTTGCCCATAGTGTTTTGTGGTCTACACCAAAGACCGTCTTCAACACATGCCTTCCTGGGCTGACATTTCTTCCAAAGCTCCATGGTGCACACCAGGAGTCCACATCACACCGAGCCATGTTAGCACGTCTTCCCTAGCAAGCAAATCCCATGGGAGACCCTCTCTACAGACACACACATGGTGTGGATCAGGAGTCAGACTTCTTTCACCTCACATGGGGATGACAAAAGCTCCCCGCTCCAGCCAGCATGACTCAGACATCCACATCTTCCTACCCCTACCCCACCGTGGACACCTGCTCCTATACTGGCACCCAAAACCTGACGTCATCTCAAAGTCCAGGAGTTTGTTCCTCTGGCTGCATTTGTGTCCTCACCAGTCCTGGCCCAGGCCACATTCCAATTCCTACCAGACCAGCCTGCCTGGTTTTCAGATCGTGCAGTCTCCACATCCCAGGCAGGCGGAGCGGATTCACTGGAAGCATTTAGGAGCAGCAGGCTGGCCAGGGTTGGACCAACAGGGGAGGATGCAGTTAACGCTCCTTGGTGCTGCTGTGACTACAGTGGTGAAGGAAAGGTGTGGGCTCCTCTGAGTTCAGAAAGACCAGACACTGGTGATGATACATGATGGAAAGTGTGCTCTGGCCAAGGCTGGGCTTGGCCAGAACAGTACCCTGACATCAAGTTTCCATTATGTTTTTGTTGCCATTTCCGAGTACAATTGTCTTTTTCCTGGGAGAGAGGAAGTGTTGAAACCATAACATTTTCATTTCCCACCTGGAATTTCTGTGGGTTTTTCTAAAACTTGCAAGTGGGGAATTGGGGGGGGGGGGGAGGGGGGGGAAATCTGCCTGCTTGCTTGCTTTCTTGCTTGCTTGACTTTCTCTTTCTTCTTTCTTTTCTCTCTCTCATTCTTTCAAATAAAATTATATTTTTTCACTGACACAACTCTCTCCCCTTTCCTTCCACTTCCTAACCAGACCTGACCTGTATTTTCTTAGGCATAAATTAATAATTTAAGATGGCAAATTTAGCATGCTGGACTGAGTCTATTTTCCCGAAGACAAATGTACCGCACTTTATTAAAACCTAGATCCTGGATTCTCTCTCTCAAGATGTACAACAATTATTCCCTCAATGCTATTCCTCCAAAATACGAAGACTCAAAATCTCCAGTAATTTCAGAAAACATTATCTTTGTATAGTGAAGAAAGTAAACTGAACTCTAAAACAAATGAAATTCATTCCTCAAAACACCCCCAAAAACTCAAGAGATGCCAGCATATTTATTCATAAACAAAACTTCTCTAGCACAACCCTGGACTTCCCAACAAGCAGTTTTGTGAGTGAACTTTATAGTATGACATCAGTGAACAGATGGCAGGCATAGCTGTTGGCAGAGTGATGAGAAAGCTGGCCATTTATAATGGAAAATGTCCTGATAAAATGGAATGCGCTTATTTTATTCCACGGTAATGTTTATAAAATTCCTTTCCTGAGGCTTCTTCAAGAATCTTTTCATCATTATTGCATTATTATTAATAATAAAACCTATAAAGGAAAAAATGTGCATAACAAACGACATTTTAAATACTCCAGAGAGAAAAGGAAAGGTTTTCAGCACTGGTAGGGTTGATTGCATTGCGATGATTTGTTACAAGCTTTACAGTTACAATCCGTGATGGCACGGACGTTTCTTCCAACAGGGTTAATTGTAGAGTAACACTCAATAACTGGCAGGCCTTCCCCCTTCAAGGGACAACACTGGAGTGTGAAGGCATGCACAGATGCTGCCAAATTTCTGTACCTTGAGAATCCCTGAAAGCTGATGTGCCTCAAGTCTTTCAAAGGCAGACTTTCAGCTGGATTTAATTCAGGATAAGTCCATTATGTAAGCAGTGGGGAACTAAGCTGGGCCTTCAAAAAATTGTACTGTTGAGGAATAGTTTTGGCCTTGAAAAGCCAGATCCAGGTAGTGCAATCCAATTTAAGTTAAATTCATTCTAGTAATATTTTCTGGAAATTTCCAGAGATAGCACATGACACAAAGCTGGGAAGGAAGAGATTCCTCTAACAGATAACCACTAGAAATTCTGCACTGGTGCCTGACAGGAGGAGACACAGGATGAGTTCAGGGTGGGATTCCTCGACCCACCACAGTGCTGAGTCACAGCACAGAGAAAGGACACTTCCCCCCACTCGTCCGCATTCTACCCTATTCACCTTAATTCCAGGAGCTCAAAACCAGATAAGCCTTGCTGAACTTACAATGTCTTACAAAGTGATTTCACTTTGATAAGACAGGATGAAGACATGTGGTTTGGATTAATCCCAACACATTTCCTTCATACACAGCCCCAACAAACCAAGAGAGAAATCAGTGACAAGGTTTAAGATAGCATAAAAGAGAATGAAGCAGGGGAGCAATTCATAATAGTAATTGAAGGATTATTATCAGATAGTCCTTATTAGTCCTTATCTTCCAGCTTTTTATAAAAGCAGCTGATATCATTATTGCCATTGTACAGACAGTGAAGCTGAGGTCAAGAGAGATCAAACAATTGACGAATGGTTGCCTTGCCAGACTGATGGAGCTACAAAGCTGTTCATTCTTTACCTATTACGTTCTGATACACTGCATCCATCAGAATAAAAATTTGATAAATTAGACTTTGTCCCAGGACAAAAAGATAGGAGTCAAAAAGTTTGTCATCCTTCGGAGAACAACCACCTCAGTAGACAGACTCCCTTTCCAATCTATTTAGCAACATAAAACAGAGAGGGCAGCTACGATCTCATGCTATCCACTTACAACCAACAGGCAGTGACCTTCTGGTGTGGTACGGCAACATAGTTAAACAAACAGCTTGCTGTTCCAGCCCCCCTTGGGGCAGATTCCTTGGTGGGGACAATCTATTTCCAGCATTTCCATATCCGGATCTGGAAGTCATTTTATCCACCTATTCCTACAGTGAGCCACCCTGAGTATATCTAAAGTCTCTATCTCATCCTGAACAACATGCCAGAGACCAGCTGTGCTGGAGGAGACTTGTTTTCTAGCAGATTCTCAAACTCAAATCTTCTTAGGCACGTAACACCAGCTAGTCTGGGTGAACAAGTTCCAGGGTCATGCCTGAAATCCAGCATATTACAATTTTACACTGCTTCCTGCTTCCCTCTTTTCACAATTCTGATATGTCCTCAATTTACCTGCAGATATATTAAGAAAGCTCTTATCTTTTGGGCAAGATCTCAACTTGGAAAAGCCACAGGAACTATAAACTATACTTCAGCAAATTGCCTTAAGCTCTCCAGCTCACTGTGGTTTGATACCCTGCCTAGTGGACCATTCCTAGTCCTCAAATTAATCCTCAAAATATTTTTTTTTAATTTCCTTCCATCTGCAGCATTTTCTGTTCCACCTCCTCTATACAGCTCTGCTTCTCTGAGACAACATTTTTAACAACAACAATAAAATCTCACAGCAACAGCAGTGTGCTAAATTTCAGGCTCCACTGTGGTCACTTCCCCGCGCAACATGGTAGAGAGACACGGACATGGGCACCAGGTTCCATCTCTCTCCTGCCAAGGATCCAATATCCTGTTCTCAGCTCATACATTTTGGATCTGCCACTGTTTCTGCCAAAAAAAAAAAAAAAGAGCTTCATTTTACAGGAGAGGAATGAGAAAAAATAAGAAAGGGAGAAGATGAGGAAGAAAGATTTTTAAAGGGCAGCCAAGATAATTCCTCCTGGATGTTTTGATCTTTTAAAATAATTTGTTCTTGAAGAAACTATATTCTGGTGGCCTTCTGCAGGAGAGTGCCTAGTGGAACATAATCCTATCACCTGGGAAGAAGGAAGGTGCAAGATAATATTATTCTTTTCTGACTCTAAGAACAAAGGAACTTTTGGATGAGAAAATCCTACTAGGAACAAGAAGAGATTAATTGCCTCTCAAGTCTATTGCAGTGCTTCCTCTCAGATATGGACAGATGTGCAGAGATACAAAAGAGTTTAAAAAATGGGTACAGGTAGAACAAATTCCATCAGGATCCAGAACCAGCTACTGAAAACCATTTTCCCAGAAATTCCTTTGTGTTTTTATCCCCACTGCCAGAAATCATGTTACCAAGTCGGGGCACTGCAGTGGCTCCACCTCTGTCCTCTGCTTCATCAGATCTACCTCCAGCCATCCTGTGTTCATACCTAAAAGCTCCTTTGTGCATCATCCAAATTCAGATAGTGGTCCCCTAGAGGCATGGTCCTCTTCTGTCTCCTTTCTGCTGGGGCAGGCATGCAGCTCTAGAGCTCAATAAACAAAGCTTACAACTTCAAGATGAAAACCAGTCAAGACCACACCTTCCACTTTGTTTGCCAGGGTATTCCTAGTATGAACCCTCCTAACTTGTGTGAGTGTCAGAGACCTGCTCTGGTATGCAAGGAGGTAGCACTGAGATGCATCATCCTGAAGATCCAAGTGAAAGTCATAAAGGCTCTGTAACACCACAGCTTTCATGGAATAACTTCAGGTTTACACCAGGTTTGACAAGAGCAAATAGACCCACTCTTTTATTTTTGTTTCCTGAATTTAGCACTGCTTCCAATTCATGCTCCCAGTCTGTACCCTACTAAAACTCCGGACCTTTAAGTTCTGTTTTCTGTAGAGCTGTATTATATACTCCACGCTAGTCAGGACATTCCGGTAAAGGTCTGACTTGGTTTGTTGCTATTCTCTTAGTTTCAGTTTCTTTTGGAAGTCTCAAATAGTGAAATTCATTCTGAGTTATAGAAAGCTCAAAAATTTTCTCTTTTTAATGACAGATGTTTAGAATAGATACGGGCCTTGTACCTAGTTTTCCAGTTGAAGTGATTAAACTCATGTTTTAGGTCCTACAGCTGGCTTGAATTTGACCTCTATTGCAATGACTACCTACAAGAAGAATGGAATGAAATAACAATTACGAAACACCCTGATTTTTTATCTTTGCTGAACAATTCAAGCAAAGTTCTGTTTAATAGACTGCAGCAAGATTCTGCAGCAGTCTCAGTATCCATAGGCACTTGCCCCCCCATTCCCAGGTACTTATGTTTAGAAGATCCCATCTGGTATTGTTATCTGGTATGAGAGTACATTTAATACATATTCCTGACCACTCTGAGACTGCTTTATTCATTGGCAAGAAATTTTAAAATGTTCATTCAGGAAAATAAATTCATTTTAAAAGATCATCCTTACTGAAGCAGCAGCTGAAGAGAGTGTAGTCTGAACAGCATCTCCTGAAGCTCAAAATGCAACAGAGCTGTGATTTTGGTCACATTACTGTGACAGCTGAGCCAGCAACCAAAAATTCAAAAATTAGTGTAAAATGATGCCAGTAGACTATGAAATTCAACTATTGTGCTGTTGATATTTTCTTGCCATTTTGAGCTCAAAAGAATCAAAATGCCTTTAATCACTTAGACTGTACTTCAAACACAGCCTTATTTTCATTTCAGTGTTGATGCATGAAGTTGTAATATTGTCCACGCACGTTTCTTGTCAATAACATTAAGAAAAAACCTATTTATAGATCTCCCCTGTTAAAAAATGCTCCATAAAAACTGAGTTGCTTGTTTACAATGATAATACAAACGGCTCCACTCTCCAGCTTAGATCTAGCCCCTTAAATTCAGAAGCCTAACTCTGCAAAGTTCAGTCTCCTAGCAATAATATTCTGCTCTATGCTTCTGAGCATACAGCCAGCACTGGCAATGCCTGACATAGCCTTATTTAGGCAGAGCACAGGAACAGCCTAGAGTCACTCATGCCCCCAAGCCTCAGACCAGCTGAAAGGTTCTGATATGAGACTTTGCTACCCTTGGGAGCCCTACTAACACAGCAGTCACTGCATTTGGGGAGGATTTGTACGCCTTGCACAACAGATTAACATTCTATCTCTTTCAACAGGGATCTCCACATTGCTGTGCTATTCCTTGGCCAGGTAAATGAGCTGTACACCAGGACTTTATATACACAGTCTTTGACCACTGGGCCAGAGCGTGTTTGTTATTTGTAAGCAGGCATGCAGAAGCTTATCAACAAGATTTAGCACAAGACCTGGTGCTCTGTCTCTCTGGTTTGTTGGAGTAGACAGTGGATCATCCAAAAAATCATACAAAAAAATCACTTCTTTTGCATCTTTAGGGGGGTGTCAAAAAACCATGATTGTTTTTCTGATAGTGATTGCCTCCTTCTCCATGTGAGACTGCAAAATGCCTTACCACAAATAAAAGCACAATCTATCATATCTCACTTCCTTCAATGTTCGTTCTACCACTTCTCCTTAGAGCTATATTTTCCCTGCCCTGGCTCCGGTGATGACTTCATGAGACTCACATTCAGGCCTTAGATGATTCAGCCAGGTGTTACTTGTATGTCTACATCAAAGCTACACAGAAAAGGAGAGAAATCTCTGCTTCTCCAGGGAGTGTTTTTGTGCCCCTTCCACCAAATTAGCACTGGCAGAAAGGGGAAGGGGAAGGGAGTGACACATTTGACCAGTCTGCTCTCTGCTAAGTGAACACATGTCTAAAGTCCCACTGGAGGATTTTGCCCTGTAGTTAAGGCATGGCTCAATCCAGCATTAGAAAGCTAATGTGGCTGAAATTAAGACAGGAACCTTTTCAACCCTGGCTCAGCACTTATTCTAGCAAAGTCAGTCCAGAAGGATTTTATCAGTCCACAAGTTTTCTTAGGTCTTTCTTAGAGCTTCAAGAGGTCAAAACCAAAGAGACAAATCCATCACTGGAACTGAATATTCATCCCAGCTGGATGCTGTAAAAAGTATTTCTCTATCCCATCATTCCCCTATTACCTTCTGTGTCTATAATAGTATATTCAGGTAATACAGCCTTCATTTCCAAGCAGGATTCTTCTTTGCACATTTTTCTCTCCAAGTTCAATATTCCCCATTTTACACCAGACTGTGTAAGTGTGGTAGATCATTTATTTTGGATCCCACGGAGTTTGAGAGCTCCCTGCAATCTCCAAGCAATGTTTTTAGCCCTGCATTTCCCTTTCTAAGATATTAGTGTAACCTAGCAGAGATGGGTAATTTGGGATTCCCACAACACTGTCTTGTCTTTTTCTGTTATCAGTGCTCAAGGCGAAACTTGGACAATCTCCAGCCTTTTCCCCTTTAAATTAATTGGAGTAAACTGGATAGCCTGTTCCATTGTTCTTGCTAATACTTCAAGTGTTCCTCCATCCCTCAAACGGCTTTGATGTCATCTAGTTCCACTTGAAGGGGAAAGAATTTGTTTGGGAATAATTAACAGGCTAAAAATTACTTTGTCAGAACATTTGTGTTATTGAATTACTTGCAGCTACCAGCTTTAGAGAGCTGAGACAGTGGCTGGGCACAACTAGAGCCCTTTAAAGGAAAAAAAAAGAATGGTCTTTTGCTGCAGCACAAAGTTGTCCTGAAGAGGGGCAGGTTAATCTCCTGATTGTGCCTCAAAACGCTCATGTTACCTCAGGAACATCATTTAGTCTACCCACACTTCAGCCCCTTGCACAAAATCCCCCTGGTGACTCTTGACTCATTATAGCATAAGCAAATATTAACATTACAACAGAGCTGTCTCTTAACCTGCATTCCTACCTCATCCAGCCTAAGAGTCCTGGATTTTGTCAGTGCCTCTGGGCACTACTTTAATACAAATAATTCTCAAGTCAGAAGTCTTTCTTCCCTCTTATGTAGAGCATTGTTATTTTGAGGAGATGCAATAATAAAACTGCCAGCCTTTATAAGAAGGACTGTGAGCAATCAATACAAAAACGTCAACTAACATATGGCTCTTTCTTCTGCCACTACAAAGCAGAAATAAAAGACACTTCTGTTGCCCCTCTACAGCTGATTTAGAAACTCAGATCACTTAGTCTCTTGTTTCATTGTGAGAACGAGCATATATAGAGAGGATTGCTTTAAAAGTACACTTTGCTATGGGATAATTTTACAGAAAAGAAAAAGTTCTGGCCTTAATAAATTGCATTTCATGCCTGGATTTTCAAGCATTTGAGCTATCTCACCCCTGCAACTAAGATAGCTGTTCCATCAGCTGTGCCAGGATCTAGCCTGAGGCTCTTGGAGATTTAACCTTTTCAAGCCACGGTGAGGAGCCTAAGATCAGATTTAGAAACCCAGTTCACCCTCTGCTCTCCTTTAAACTTATGCTGTGGTGGATCAGATGAGCTGTTCTGTGCCTGAGCAATTGCACAGACAAGAACTTGCACATACAACACACTTACTCAATAGGAAATCAGACTTGATAGCAAAAGATGAGAGCCTAGAGAAACAAACAAAAAAATATTTTAACACAGCCCCCTGCCTCTAGAGCCTCCATTTTCTCTTCAAGCCCCAAAAGCTTCCTACCTCCTCCTTCATCCCTTTTAAATCAAAGCTGGATCTGGCAATATTTATTGCTCAATGTTATCTCCAGTTCCTGCAGTTCACTGCTCTTACATAAACCCTCGGCTTAGGCCAACTTGTAGCCTATGAGATACTTTGTTAGAGAAGGATTGGTAGTACTTTTGAGGAAGGATGAAAATAATGAAAAGTAAGAATGCCTTTTCTTTCTACAGAGCTGTGTCAATGGTCTGTTGTAACAAAAGGAAGTGTTTCTGTAAGGAAGCAGAAGAAAGTCTGGTCTGTCCTAGATGCCTGAAAGCCTAGTAGGCAAATTTTGTCTGCTGCTGTTCTATTGCTAACTTAGTCTCTGCTGTATGACTCCTAAGGGGGACTTGCACTTATTAGTCAGAATGTTTTCTCAGACTAGTTCTTATTTCTTCACTAATACATTTTATTATAAAAGCTTTATTGTATCTGTTCATCTTATGCTTGTTTCATATCTCTATACCTTCAATTGAAGGGAAGGACAGAGTACACAATGTGAAGGAGCAGCAAAGATGAGAAATGCACAAGTAGCGAGCAAAAGAGATTTTGGCTGCAGTGAGTAGCAAAGGATGGGTTGTCCTTGACAACTAACGTAGCCAAGCCTGGTATGTGTGAAAGCTACTTGCTTGTCTTTGAGCTCCACAAAGGAAATATCTGGTGTTTGAACTGAGGCACCAAAGCCATGCACCATGATTCAGCACCCTTTTTTTTCTGTCTCTGAAGAGAACTGTAAGCTCTGAACACAGATCGTGCTGCTAAATGAGTTTGCTGTATGCGTATTATATCCGGTAGTGAACGCACTTCTATTAAGCTCAGCTGTGTTGTATTTATTCTGTTGAAAAACAAAGGAATTCTGTGCCTTCCTAAGGAGTTAATCCCCTGCCTGTGACCCTGTGGTCTGCCTCAGAAGCTATAGTTAAAGCTCTGCCTTTAACCACATCCTCTGGGTGTTGTGTGTTGAGTTTGTGCTGCTTTGTGTTTCCTTCTCTCTTGATTGTGAGGAGGAATAAAAGGTGCGAAGGAAGCCATTGGGAAGTGTGGCTAAGGAAGGGAAAATACAACATATCAGCCAGACCACCCAGTTGTTGCTAACTTGGAAGGTGTCAAAATGTTAGCTGAGGTTGCCATCACGGCAGACTTTAAAAAGAAATTGGAAATTCAATTCAGTGTGTAGGGGGAAAACAATCTTAATGGTTAAAGTGTGTGATGGGATCTGAAAACTTTGGGGGTCAGACATCATAGCAGGATGTATAAACATGAATTTCTAAATAATGTCTGTCAAGTGCTGGTGTCCTGATCTGAACCCTTAATGGTAGCTGAGAGGCAGCACAAGATGTTTGCTGTGTACCCCCCCAGCATACAGGCACCCCCAGTGCCCCCACGGCCTGTGTATAGTTGTTCTCTCTTTCTACTTTGGTTTGGAATTCTTCTTTGAACTTTAGTTCTCATTATTTTTGGACTTGTCACTTTGTTTGGAAAGATTTATTTCCACTGTTCCTTCTCTGTTCTTTCCTTGCCTCTTCTCCTCTGGATGCTTTTTTGGCAAAGCCTATTGCTATTTTTTATGACTTTGTGTACTGTTTCAAAACAGTAAAATGTTTTTGAAGCAAGATGATCCTGTGTTGCTATGCTCATGCAGTAGCTCCTCCACCTCTGCTCCTTTTTCAAAGACTTGTGCTGTACTTCTGGTTTTCAGTGCTCATTAAGAAAACAAGACACTCTAAATTGTAAAACTAAAAAAAACCTCCACTCTTCCATGTATCATGATGTTACTGAGTTTTTTACTTCCCTACATGACAGCAAGCCAGATGTCTTTTTGTGATCACATGGTTTTACTCACAGATATGAGTAAAAAGGAGCCGTCCTGATGCTTCTGCCAGGTGAAGTTGAATTTAGCTGAAGTTGGTGGTGTAAGAGGGACAGCTGGCCAGTGTAATTTCTGAATTGTCACTTCCTTCGGACACCAGGATTAAGACTAAAATGTTTGTCCTTGTGTATTTTAGATCATGTTGTAGCATCCTAGAAACAAGTGAACCGATTTCACTTGGAAGTTGGAGGCAAAGATCTAAATCTAATTTTAGTAGCTCAAAAATCATGCCAGTTTATAAATACACATGTAAATAGATTTGATTGGCTGAAATGGTTTTCCTTTAGTACTCTAGGGTGAGGCTTGTCCTGTGTCTGCAGGCTCCACAAAAAGCTCTTGAAAACTCTTCACTTTATTCAGTACACTAAATGATAGCAATAGACATTTATATCAAGATTATTTGAAGAAGCGTCTCTGTGTACTTAACCAGTATAGCTTGAATGTTAATTTTATATGGAGATGGGGCACAAAGCTGAGTTCGGTGCTTATAATGGCGATAAAAGCAACTATTTTCGTTGTATTTCTAGTGCTAAGACTTGTGCCTCTCGCCTATTTTTTTTTCCTAAATTGAGGTATTTTTTAAAATAGTCTATTTCTCTTTTCTGCCAGTCAATTTTTTTGTTTGTTTGGAGAAATGCTTTTTGAGGTGCTGAGGTTGCTACACAATACTGGTCTGCGTTAAGGGCTTGATTGCTTGGATGGCTGTGGAAAAACCCTTACAAGTGGACCTAGGTGCAGTCTGGCTGGCTGGTGGACTGACAAGATGCTGGGGAGGCACATTCACGGCTTTCCAGAGATGTGGAATGGAGGGGCCACTGTGACTCTTTAAGCAGAATTGCAACAGCATTGTCCAGAAGGAGAGTAGCTCCCTGATTTGACTGTAAGGAATATCAGTGAAGGACAGCTGAATGTCAAATTTAGGACCAGGAAAGATGCCAGGTCATAACATGCAGTAATCTACAGAAAGCATTATACAATCCAATCTGGGAAGATCTAATGCTTCTTTCAAAGGTAACAATTTTTTGCATCTTTTCTGGTCTAAAGTCTTAAAATAACTTTATTCCTCTCAGTTATTTAAACTTTCTCCACACTTTCCACCTGACATTTTCTTGTGATACAGCTTATCCCTATATCTTTCTCTGACTCAACGCTGGCTGAAATACCTCTTTTTCCCTCCTGATGAATGACTTCAATCTATTACTAAATAAAGGCTTAATTCCACTTTTAGTAGGCTATCTCCTGCATCTGCTTCCTCTTTCTTGAAGAGCACTAGACAGAACTGTACGCTCAGGTGTGACAAGTACACAATCTAAGAGAAGAGGATTGTGGACAACTCAGGAGAAAATGGTGAATTCATTCCCTTTTGGTGGAAAGGGACATCCCAAAATGAGAGCAACTCTGTCAACAGTTGTAGTGCTGTAGCAATTTGAACCAGACCCATGCACATCTGCAAAAATAATTTGTGCAGCAGCCACTGGAGGGGTAATAAAGATTTTTTTTTTTAATCCAGTCATTGGTAGAATGAATGGATATTGTCAAAAGAATCCCTTTCCTGTATTAAAAATAAGCATGTCTTGCTTCAGCTTCTGCAAGACACAAATGCCCCAATCATTTCCCCTTCCTTTCTGGAACTCAGAACAGGCTTTCACGGGCAAAACAAAGAAGTTCAAATTCTAGTGAGACCTGTGGAATGCAGCTCACAGTGAGTATTATACAGAGGGTCTTCAGGCAACCAGGAATTTCCTCTGGAAAGCGAAAAACAACCCTCATCTGAAGAAATAAATTTAAATAAGCTGAAGGTGAAAATGTTGGAGTTTGCAATGGGCTTTGTTAACGGTCTACAGGGACAGAAGCTGTGAGAGAGGAACTGCTGTCCGTCACAGTTGTTAAGGCATTCTCCTGTTATTTTGCCTTGTGGTGTGGAGTTTGTGGCTCAACCAGTTTCAAACCTAAGGAAATGTCTCTATTCCCTGCATCAAATAGGACTACTTATGTTTTTGGGAGAACATTTGCAGGCCTCAGACTGCAAATGGTGTGGCTGCCTGCGATGGAAGTGCATGAAACCAGGCAGAGGCACAGTCTGCTATGGCACGTGCTTTCCACACAGGATTGATGGATGTTTCCTGGGCACAAAGGGCCCACAGACGGAAGAGAACGTGTGTGGCTTTAGCATCTTCACTACATGAGCTAAAACCTTGAGGCTAAGTGCCCTCTTTAAAAACTTTAGAGATCAGGTCTGTGGTCTCGTCCAAGGTTTTTATTGCAGAGGAGGGGTAACTGGTCCTGAAGAAGGCTTGCGCTTGTATGTAGGTGGTGGTTTGCCTCTGAGCACCATACAGATTTTCCTGATAGATTTGGCTTTCACCTGTCTGTGCATCTCACAAGGGAGGAAGGGGATGGCACTGTTTGGGATCCAACATCATCAGTCTCAAGTCTTCAAACATTCTCATGTGTTTGCAGCATGGAAAGCTGGCATGTTAACGCTCAACTTAATAAGCCCCAAAATAGCAAGATAGTGGGTGATTAGTGCAAATACTTTTTTAAAAGGCTGCTACTTTATCAAAAATGCTTTGGAGAAGAAGAGGGTTTCCGGAGAAGAATGTTTTCTTGAGCATCAAATGCAAGTTATTCCCCGTCATACTGTGTTTCCAGCTCTGTAGATGATGCGTGGGTTTGCCCTTTGCCCAAACAACCTTCAGCTGCGTGTTTACCCTCCATTCCCACCCTCTCCTCTAGTGTCCAGCACAGCATCTGCCACCCAGTCACTGATCCTGCTTTAGACACCATGCTTTAGTTTATTTCTAATCAGTTGCAGGGAGGAGGGAATCCTGCATTTGGCAGTGCTTGTTTCAATTCTGTTTGATTTTGCTTAGCTCTTATAAAATTGATCCCGAAGGGCCCTGTCCATTGCATCAGCTTGCTGCTTGCTTTCAGCTTCCATGCCTTTGCTTGCTTGCAGGCAGTCACCCAAGAGCGAAGTCAAACAAACTAGGCTACCAGGAGGCCAGCCAGAGGCTGTTCTTGCAAAAGAAATTTCACCCATCTTACCCAGAAAAGGGTGGGGAAAGAGACAAATTCTCTATTAAACTGCTGGCCAAGGGACATCCTGAATATTCCCGTCTCCCTTTTGAAACAAATATAAATAATTTATTTTTGTTATGGGGGTGGAGGGACCTGTTATGGACAAAAAATTTTACTGCTTGTAGTTTCAATCTGAATTTCAGCTGCCAGCATTTCAGGGCTATGTAACAGCCAAAGTAGAGGAAAAAAATATAAATAAATAAAATAACCACAAATTTAACAGTAACGCTGCAAAACTGAAACACTCATAAGTTAAAGAAAGCCAGGTGTAAAGGCGTTAGAGGTGTTATGGTCAAGCTATGTCTCTTCTCTTCTCTTCTCTTCTCTTTTCTTCTCTTTTCATTTTTTTTTGTGTTGTTGTTATGCATTATCACAGTCTTCACTTAATGAAATAAGGCACACTATCTCATTTGTATTTCTTTCACTTGTGGAATCTGCTTCTCTTCTCATCTGGGTAGATATTAGCAAGAGAAGAAATGGGAGCAGAGACAATGCTGTCTACCTGCATAAATAGAGTGCCACAATGTTCTCCAGGAGCTGGTGCCAGCAGGTCTCACTCGGCCCTTGGCACAAAAAGCAGTAGCACAGTGCATGCATAAGAGCAGGGAGGGGATTGGAGCAGGCTCCTTGCATGTTGAAGCTGCTTGAGAATTTAGTTGCCAAAAACTGGCAAATTTTCTATTAAGCCTGTGGGGTTTTTTTAAACTTTACAACTTGACCATATTTATATATATTTTTGGTTTCCACATTGATGGTATAAGTGCCATCTGTGAGACCATGGCAATCCTTCTGTCAAATTTTACATTCCTATTCTAAGCAAAGGTGTTACAGTTTTTCAATGGAACTGTTGTTTATTTCTTTTTTCACTTGGATAAAAATATGTCTTTCTTCAATTTTCCTTGGGAATGGAACTATTTTAGCTGCAACTTCAAATAAAATTATTCTGAAGCAGTATCATGGAAAACTTCAGGTTGAGCCATTTCAGTGTGATAGTTTTAAAAGCAATGATAAAACAGAAGCCTTTCTTCAAGAAAAAAAATGTTAAATTCTATCTGCATTGCCTGTGTTTACAGAACATGGGGTGATAGGGCTTTTTAGGGAACCCCGTGCAAATGTTCTCCCATTTGTTGTGGGAAGAACACCAATTTCACCTCAAATCCTGCCACCAATTCGTATGCAGGTTCAAGAGCCCTCGACTCCTTCAGGGGTATTGAGTATGTTTAAATACAGACAACCTTGCCTGATGCCAAGTGCAGGAAAGACTAAGGTCCATATTCATCCCTCGGTTCCCAGGAGATACCAAAGGATGGCGTCAGGATGAGATCACCCAGGTGCTCTCCACTGACCTCAGCTGTGGCTTGGTGACCTTCATCAAGTCCTGTGCAAGCACTGAGCCTGAGCAATCCCTGTCAGCAACCCAGAGCAACACAGTCTTGCCATCTCTGCTTGGAAAATTCCCTTGGCTTTGCTTCCTCAGAAACTTTTAAAAGCTCCATAGAGACTGTAACTCCAATGGCACAAGTCAGCAAACCCACGCTGTTCATCCATCTCCAAACACATTGCTCATTTTGAGAAAGAAAATGGAATTAAGAGCTTCCTTTAACATATGAATATATTTTTTTAAAGCAAAAATAAGGAAACAAGCATTTGAGGCAAGATGAAAATATTCTTTGCCTTTTATTGCCTCTGCTTGAATCAAACCATTTAGACTAATATTACTCTTTCCAATATATTTATGAGTATGCTACTGCCGTGGCCCATTTATGACATGGGAAGTGTGTGAGGGGCATGTGCCTCAGAGCCCATTGCCTGTGGGGTCTCTGCTGTTTGGCCCAAAGAACAGGCTAATGGCCTTATTTTGTCTGCATTCTCATGGAAGCAGAAATTGGATTTGAGGTGATATCTGGCTTGTTTGGGGTAAAAATTATTTATCTCTTCTTTCCCATTGCCCTTTCAATTTTTTTTCCTTTCTTTTCCTACACTATAGAACTATTCCGCATTTTAGAGTAAGGTCCTTATTTGAAGCCACTTGGATTCTTCTATCTGCTTCAACAAGACCTTGGACCAGGCCCTAGATACCAATACAGATTTCTTTCCACACTCCTTTGTAACTGTTCTTTTGTGATCTCTAGTGGAAATGCCTCGTGCATTTCCTGAAATGTTTGTCATATCCCTTCCTGCTGCATGTGAACGTGTTTGCTCATTCATGAATGTTCCATTCATGCCAGCAGCATCCTAGATAATATACAAACATTTTTGGGAGTTTGGATGGGCCATTTCCGCAGGAGACAAAGATTTTGGTGGACTGAGGCAAAAGGGCTGCAACACTGATTTTAATGTATTGCAGCACTGCCAGGGACATGTCAGTTGAATATGAGAATTCAAAGGAGCCTGCATTTTATTAAAGTCTCTACCAGACCATTAAGAGCTCAAAATATGCAAGAAATTATGTCTTCCAAACCTGCATGTGATCTACTGGTTGAACAAGTTGCCCAAGGATGTGCTCATGGCCCAAGTGACCAGGACAGCAGCATTACAGGCTGAATTTCTTCCTTCCTGAACAGCAGGCTTTGGACAGAAATTTAATGTTTAATACCAGCACTACTGGCTGACAATCTCTGGCATGCAATGTGCCTACAAACCTAGGGCTGAAGAAATTTTTCTTTTGCTTCAAACAATGGCATCCTCTACATATTAGCAAAAATAAATCTTGCATGTCTGGTATTCAGAATGGCTTTCTACATCCAGTATTTCTACTGGAAGACAGTGATTCTACTTAAACACTAATCTCCAGCCAAATTTGGTTTAAATTTGCCTTGGCATTCAGTCAATAGCAGGGTGGATGGACACACTCTTGGGCATATATTGCTCTGACCATACAAGGATTCCCTTCAAGATAAGGACAATTTGGTCTAAATTAGTAGAACTGACTGTCAAAATCAGACTTGGTTTCTAAATCAGTTGTTAAAATTCTGTTCTTGAAGGTTTTGCTCTCTGTGTTGGTTCACTCATGGTCTCTTTCTGCTTACTAAGAGTAGCTCTGAAGCTTCGAACCCAAGTCCTCCAGCTCCAGCTTTTAGCCTTGTTCCTGTATTCCACCCCCTCCTGGAGAGCCAGTAGATACTCATCTGATGTTGTAAGTCCATGCAGAGTCTCTCTTTACTCATCTGCATGTAAAGCCTCCTTTCTTGTTCCTCTTTATGTAGCTAAGGAACCATTTCCTCTCTGTGCTAGCCTTATTCAGGGGTGCAGCTTAGATGACTTCTCTGGACGTTTAAAAAAGCAGAACAATCCTTTGTAACCTGTAAAGATTTACTCCTATGACAGACAGATTCCTGAAAGCTGCACTGGATCAAATAGCCAGTAGGAATACCTGCAGGTTTTGCCACTGTTCACTATTGCCAGGCTACCAATGTACAAAGAAAAGAAAATCATTATGCACTTCAAAGTGAGTCAATTCAGTGGGAGTAAATGTTTTCAGAATATTCTGTCCCTTCTTCCTTGCCTGTCAGCATAACTGAAGCCTGGAGGAAATTTCTAAAGCATGTGGAAATCTAGCAGTCAGGTCTATGTGGAAAGATCAGTTACATTTTCACATAAGCCTTTGGTTTATTCACTAATTTCTTTGTGCAGACTGTAGGAGTTCCCTGTCTTTCTTGGTTTTGACCCAGGTGTACCAGATGGCAATAATTGAACCCTAGGCTGTGGAAACTCACACATTTTTGTAGAAGGAGCTATCAGCAGAAAGCAATGGCTGGAGCTGCCTTGCCAGCCACTGTGATAGGAAAGCCCTTTCTCTGCACAATGCTATTTGGTTTCCTAGAGTAAGGCACTGAGGTAGGGCATCCTCAGGAGTGCTCATGAGCATCTGGTTTTAGGAAAATAGCCATTTCCATCCTATTTCTCCCAATCAAGACATTTCTTTTTAAATAACTTCCCTCTTTCTTGGCTTTAAGTCCATCTGGTTTTGTTTCCCTCGTCCAGAAGATCTTATAGGAGGAAGTGGGTGGTCATCCAGCTAGAAATAACACCATGCTGTCACACCATCTGACTGTTTTCTGAGATCCTCCCAAGCATATTGCCCAAAAGTGACCTCCAGACTACTTATGTGCTAGTGGGGATTAAATGTTCAGACAAAACGTGTGAGCAACAGATGAAGCTGTATGGTAAGAAGCTGTTCTCCAAGGACATTCCTCCACTTGTCTCTTGAACAAGATCTGAAACAACATCTGGACTAGGGTTCTTGTCACATGACTTTAAACGTGCTGACATTTGACTTCAGTTAATCAGTGACACATTCTGATAGCTCCTACCAGCTAAGGATTTTATCTATATTTAAGATTGTATTTATTGTCTATTAATAAAGTACTTCATAATAACTCAAAACACATTTATTGAGACTGTTGCAATTATGTAACAGGCTGTTATGCTTCTAATACTTAGCTGGAACCACTCAATTACATATGAATTAAAGACTTTTTCTAGTTTACTAAGAAGCCAGGAGTTATTAACATGGATTTGTTGTTGGTAACCAGAACAAATTCATGCTCTGGAAATTGTGTTTTTCCTAGGTGACAGCTGCCCACAGTTTTGGCTCACCTTCTCCTTGCTGACTTGTACAGATCACCTGAAAAAGGAAGAGGATGAAAGGTAGAGAGTAGAGGCTAGGAGAGGAGGCTGAAGAGATTGGCCCAAGATAACACAGCAGGAGGTCTGAGGTGGATCAACATGTGAACATGGATCTCCTGAAGTCATGCTCTCATTTCACATTGCCTGGTAGTGAAGGTGGAAATCCTGTCCCTGCTGCTATTCCACACCCCAGGGGAATCTCTTAACTGCCTGGCAAGTGTTCCCCTGTGGTGATGGAGTCTGTTTTTACCAAAAAAAATCAAAAACTTTAAAAAGCCTTTTTTTTTCCACCTTAATGTGGAAAGGGAACATTTATGAAATCTGAGTTTCATGGGGTGGAAAATCGCTTCTCTCTCTACTCTAGAGCAGATTGATAAAGGACTCATGATAGCAATTCAATGCTGGGGGGGTTGATCTGTGCAGCTGTGTATAATTCTTATTATTTTTACAAGTCACTGGAGGCATTTGGTAAGGTCAACATGGTAAGAAATCTGGACCTGAAAGTGAAACACGGTGTCTGTCAGAGGGGCCAGATTTTAATTGGAAACTAAATTTCATTTTGGAGGAAGAGGAAAATACCACACTTCTAATGAGATCCAGGACACTCCAAAGAGCAGCCTGCAAGGAATATTTAAATAAAAATGTCCTGTTTAGAAAGACCTTTTGTAAATGACTCCTTGATACTGTAGGTAGATAAATGCACTTGAGCTCATTCCTGACAAATGAGAAACCACATATAAAACATGCTGATGACTTAAAGTAAGATTTTGAGAGTTGTTTTAACTTTAACTAGGAAAAGTTGATTATTGTTTTTCAGACTGCTCAGAGAAACTAAAGTTTTCTTTTCTTAAATATTCAGAAGGGAATTCTTTTTATATAAAAGTGGAAAGCAGGGCCAAATTAATTGTACATGAAAAAACAGAGTTTTCATTAGATGCTTTCAATTAAGAGACTAATTGAGGCGAGGCTTTTTTGTTTGGATTTTTTTTTCCTTTTTAAGTTTATATTTCTGCACCTTAAAATAATTCAGGTAGTTCAAAATATAGTACAAATGTTGGTACTTATAAATGAGCTCTTAGAAGTAGTAGTGAGGATTTCATTTAGGTATTTTGCTCAAACCAGGTGAAACTGTGAGCTCAGGTTTTGATCCTTAAATAGTCATTTGATGAGAATAGAGATTTTGTGCATTGTGCATTGCAACAGCCAGAGGATTAGGGCCTGGGAAGAAAGAATAGTGGGTTCCTGCCTCTTCCAGCATGCAGGAACCTTGGTACAACCTGGGAAATGGAGAAGGATGCAGTGATCCTAAGAGCACCAAAGCCAGAGTTCACCACCTAAAGGACAAAAGGAGGCAGAGAAGAGATTTTGCTTTCCTATTTCACCAAGCGCACTTAAATATCTTAAGTAAGCTGAAAGTTCTTTTGGTTGAAGGATGAGGATGACATTCCTTCCTTCCTTTCCCTTTATTATTCCTAACCTGTGGCCTCAGCAGAGCCTTGAAGTCAGAGATCTCAGAAGAGAAATGATGGTATGTGGAAGGATGCAGTGGTGCCCTCATCCAGTAATTAAAACTAAATCAGGGTTAAAGAGTTAAGTAACCAGGTCCAAGAGGAAAAATTGGGTGAGGAAGAGTTAAAAATGTCTCTTTCTTTTTCTTGTGTGAAAGTGCAAGGCTGATAAAATAAACAAATCTGTTGAAATCAGGCATTTCAAGCCAGAGACTGCTCATTCCAAACTCTATAGGGAATAAGGGCAATACCTGTCTCCATACCACACATCAAATCACACTGGGCTGTTTTTCAATTGGATTGCCCCGAGTCCAGTTTGAGTGGGTTATCACTATGTGAAGGAGCATGGCACAACCCCAAACCCCCTGAACTAACAGATCCACAGTAACTTCTTTTGCAGCTGGGTTGACTTTGTCTGCACTCTGGGTGGGGGGAGGCATAAGGTTAAATAGAGGAGAAGAGAGACGAGAAAAAGAAATGATACATGAAGAAAACGTACTTTTGCCTTCTCTCCAGCATATATCAGTGGATAATGAAATTTTTCAACTGATTAGATGCCCCATTGGTTGGAAAATTTGGAAGCAATCATGCAATTATATCGCAAAACCTCAGAGTCATGTACATTCAGCCAAGTAGAGAAACCAACTATTAGCAAAAATAGAGAGAGAGAGAAGAAAAGAAAAAAGACTATTTATATTGCAATACTGGTCCTAAAAAATGGAAAAGAAAACACAATGGAAAATTTTCTGCAAACAATTAAAGGAGAGGGAGAAGGCTCAGGATGGGTCTGGTGTTTCAGGATAAATATAGAATTTATAACATAGTAAGAGCTGTTTTTAGTGGGCCTTAATTGAAACTACATTGCTTGCCCCGCTACTGCTGCATCCCGGTGCTGCAGTCCGTGAGAAAAAGAGGGACTGGGTGACTTTCCTAGTAAGGGACTGATACATCTCACCAGAGAAAACAATGATTGGCAATGCTCATCGCAAGCACTTGGGGCACTTTTCTAAACAGGGGCATGGACTTGTGCTCTGCTCCACGCCACAATGTCTCTGCTTGTGACAGGCACTGTTCAGCCCCCATCTGCTCCAGGAGCTATCTGACACAGTTTTGCTAACTGAAGTCAGTTGCCCGAACTAACACTTTTTTCTTTTTCTTCTAAGAGGGTTTTTTGCTCCTCTTGGTGACAGGATGAAGGGAAACAATGCTTTTGTGCACCTCAAATCACCTAGACAAGGACTCAGAAACACAATGTTTTCATTGGTAGGAAGCTGGAGTCATTTGAGGGGGTGAAATCTGACCCCACTGAAGTCTCAATAACATTGTTTTGGTCTTGGGGATTAGAAACTGACTTCAGCATTTGCAGCCTCTGTCAACAGCCTCCTTCCTTTCCAGCTGCCCACTCTCTCTCCAGGGTCTCTGGTCACCTTGCAGTGAAGGCTGAGGTGACATTTACAGGGGAGCTGTGCACCAGTGCTGGAATGGTGTGAGTGGCAAGTCATCAGAGCAGGATCAGCAGCAACTGAAGAAGGGACAGGTGTCTCCAGCATGTTCTGTAGCAAACTGAGGACCACATCAACTTCTCAGAATCCAGAGTTCCAGCTTAACTTATTAGCCAATGATAGAGCCAGTCACTGATTAATACCTGGGATCCGGAATATGGTCAAAGTCCACCCTTTTAGTCTTCTTTTTCCCCTTTGAATGGGCTTCAAATCGATTTTAAATCCTTTTCCACTGAGTGACAAAAAGGAAGAGAGAGGCCAGGATGGGGTGGGTAGAGGAATTAAAAGAAATATTACCATATTGTTGGCACATATGAATGGGGAAAAATTGTTGAGGTGACCCAAACCATAAATTGAACCTGAACTAGCTACTTATCTGATTGCTTTACCTTTTCCCCATCCTGAATGTGACAATTGGTTTCTTCTCACAGAGGGATTTCATCCCATACTCCCTGCTGGGATTGGAAATGCTCCACTAGGTTTGATGTCTCGGTACTATTCTATTAATGGAAGAAAAGTATCCCTTCCCCTTGGCATTACAGATATGTGACATTCATGAAAAACTAGAAATGCTTTTATTATTTAATACTATTATTTTCCAAGATAAAAAGAAAATATTTGGCAATTCCATGCTTGTTGGTGCTGTGGTTTGATCTGGTTCCCCAGAAAAGTGGGAGCTGTTCTTTGGATTCTGCAAAGCCTCCTGGGGTGAGGGGAAATTGGTGGCTCTTTGGGAGCTTCCTGGAATGTGAAATGCTATTTAGCACTGGCTTTATTTCCTCAGAGGCTTGGGAACTCCGGTGTCTCAAAGGCTTAGGGAATGCCGGGGAAGGATGGACAATTAGATGGGTGAAAAAGGGGGACTCATTAGAAGCACGTTCAGATCAGAAACTGCAAGAGAACAGTTACATTCTTTGCCTTATTCTTTACATGAATGTTGAGAGCCAGTGGAAAAAACAGACCATCCCAGGGCTGGATCCAGGCCTAGCAGAGTCAGAGTTATGTTTTTGTTTTGTTTTCCACCAAAAACTCAACACCCCTATTTTCTCTTCTTCTCTTGCAGGGAAAGAAATTTAACTCAACAAAGAGCTCTTCACCCACCAGCTCCCACTGAGTCTTTTATGATGTCTAGGTGCCAGCAGGAGCAGGGCTTTTTTACAGGAATTATTTGCCTAGTCTCTGGATGGTTGTGCATTGAATCTGTCCCACAACATGGGAAATGAATGCTGATCTCTAATCTGCTCACACTGAAGAAAAAAGACCCTACCCTAGGCAATCAACTTGTGGCAGAGCAAGGCTTATGCTGGGAACAGTTGTGAGGAATCTCAGGTTCTTCTATGCAAGGTGCAGGGATGGCTGTAGCCATCAAGACTGAACAAGGCTTGAGGCTTGAAGGGAGATCAAAATGACAGTGTTTTCCCATATGCTGAAGGACCTGACATTGTCTTCTGTAACTCTGTGAGGCTGACTTTAAAATAACCTGTTGAAAAAGAAAGGGAGAATATATTTATTTGAGGCTTTCACCTACATGTACTACTTTAGGAAAAAGTGGACATCTGTCTTGAATCTGTCCAACTTATCATGAAAGCACCAATCAGAATGGTTTCTGGTTTGAGAAGAACTAAATACTTTTTGCATACAAAAATCCATCATTTTTTATAGGAAAGGAGAAGAAAGTTTATTTTCTCTCTACTTTTCTTGGGTGGATGATCTCCTGTGTTTGCTGCAGTCTGGTCATTGCCTTTGACTCCACTAAGACATGAAGCACCAGCTTGAGCCAGATTCTTTCTAGGGACCTCATGAGAATCACTGAATTGTGTTTTCTCTTTATATCATGAACTGAGAATAAACTTTGGCCTCCACTTTCTAGATGTAGAAGTTTCACCTCTGTGCAGAGAACTGCATGCCATCTTAAACACATTATAGTCTTGGTTTTTGTCTTTTCATCCAAAATAATCATCATATCTTTTGATCTGGATGGTTTTTTGGAGTTTTTTAGGTTTTTTTCTTTTCTTATTCTTCTCAGAACAGTGACACTCAGTATCCCAACAGCAACTGTGAAGAGAAGCTCTTGCACAGTCCTTTAAGCCCCAGATGAAGGTCTGTAAAATAAATGATTGTGGGTTAGTGTTCCTGTTCAACTGCTTCACCACTTTGTCCTCAGAGTCTTCTAAACTGTGATTTAGAAGATATGTTATCATATCCAAAACTCAGACTAGTAAAATGAGAGGCCTGGGAGAGAACTAGTGAACTTTATTATCTTACTAATTTCTCAATCATTTAATTCTCTTGGCATGATTTAAATTGTTGATTGGAGTCGGAAGGCAGATCAGCTCTTACAGCTCCAAAAGTCCTTTAACTTCCCTTGTAGAAAAGGAAGAACCCGTAGGTAGATCATCCACTGTCGCTAAATTTGTGTCCGTTGCTGCATCTCTGAAGGTCTCCAGAGGACTGATCTGAGATCAAGGTTATTTCACATAAAACCAAATCTGATGTGAACTCCTACTAAGCAAAATGGGAATCAATCCTCAAGGCTGTTTGAACTCTCTGGAGTCTTTTTGGTGATCAAGGGGGTCACTTTTGCCATATGGAAACAGATTTGTTGAGGAGAAAATAAAACGACATGCTTGCAAAAGACAGCAAAAGTCCTACAACACTGCGCACACAAAATGTTCCTCTTTATATATAAAATATCTAGTCATGAAACCAGTTTGAGCTGACAATTTTGCATGAGAAGCCAGTGTCACTAATCACTTGCAGCATAAAACTAAAAAAAATTGTAGAGGAGTCCAAACTCTGTTCCATTACAGACTTTGGTGGTTCTTTCGTCCACTTACATTGCTTTTTGTGGGATCACTTCAGCACAATTAAAAACACTTCCTTTGACCTATGCAATTTATATCAAAAATTTTTTGGTTACAAAACCAAACTGAGCACAATTCCACTTTTAAGAATTAAATCCTTCAATTACCCATGTACAAATCCTCAGTAAAGGTTTTGGCTTTACTGCTAAAGCCTTTATAACCCACAGAGGAGAGCATGCACATAAAAACCCATGAAAATTAATGAACATGGACTTGCAGCAGTGAGAAATTTGGAATTCCTGTTCCTTGGGAACTTCCAGCGTGTCAAAACTTATTATTCTAAGCTGAAGCAAGTACTTTCAACATAATAAATTTGCACCAAAAAAAAAGGAATTTCTTATAATTTCTGTAAAGAATTGCCAATACTTCAATTGTTCTTGAATATAAATTATAATGGAGAACTAGTTATATTGAAATATTTCCTTTTATTTGCTAGATTTGACACACATGCTCCATTTGCCTGAAATTCAGTTAATACTGGACTTCACATTTTGTGAGGGTCTCTATTTTGACTTTGTAGTTAAAAGGCCAGAACCCCCAGGCTTCCCTACAGGCTAAACTTTTCTGTCCAAATTACATTTCTCACGCAGCACTAGAGTCACATGAGTATCAAACACAGTACACAATTCTGGCTAAGCCAAGTGCATGTTATTTCTTGGGAGCCGAGTCCTCCAAAGGACTATGGGTCCATAGTCGAGAGAACAAAGTTGCCAATTAAAACTTCCATAAGGCAATGCTCAAATAATGAAACTAAGCTGAATGCCATGGTGAACCAAGACTAAAAAAATTAATTATTTTGTATAAATAAAAAGAAAAAAAATTCTTTTATGAACCTGGATTGTGTTTCATTTGGATTGCAACACTTCATTTTGCATCATTCCCACTGTGATTTCTAAAATTCTTCACTTTGGAAGATCAGTCTGGTGAAAATTGCCATTCCTGTTGGAACCTTGCACCAGTGTAAGTAAGCACCATCTCTGCTGTTGGTAGACACCTTCTCAGCTCTGACAAGGATAAGCACAATCCAGCGTTTGGTGAATCAACATAGCAGGAACAAAGAAGCCAGAGGAAGCTAGGTGCTGTAGCCAAATGTCACCAGTAAAAGTACGTAGGGCTGTTAGTCATCTAGAATGACTTCTCTTTCTCACCCTCTCCCTGCCAGCCCTATGTCCTTTCTGCTGACAGATAACTGCTATCCTAAATGTTGTGTTACTCCATAGCACATTAGCAGGAGTTCCACTGACGTAAGGGGATGATTCTCTCATATAAAGAGAGAGGAGACTGAAACCAAAGACATTTCTGAGAAAGAACTGATCTTCCCAGTGTACTTGCTCTGTTACAGAGCAAGAGACAGCAGTTGCAGTAGACACATGTTCCTATTTTAGCCAGAATTTGAGCTTCCTGTTGCAGTTCAATGATTGTCTTGGGGCCAGATCCCCAGTGGGTACAAAACAAAGTAGTTCCTGCTGCTTAAAGATTTTGAAATGAGAAAAGAGTCCCCTCTCCTGTGGCATTCATTGCACTTGTTCCTGTTGTACATCATACCCACGATGCATTCAGCATTGCCCTAAACACCACTCAGAAGGCTCCCTCTCCTAATCCAGACCACAAAATCAAGAGCTCGGGAATTGAATAAAAACCAACTGTGCAAATGCATTTTGTAGGTCACAGGAAAGAAAAAAATAGGTTTCATAGAGCACATTTTAGTTTTCATTGGTGCTTCTGGCAACCTTCTTCCCCTACACATCATCATCGAAGAGACAAAACCCAGGCTCCCCGTTGCATACACAAGAAAGGGAGACTTCCCTTGTGCTTTGCTGTGCTGCGAGCTGTAAATTTCTGAAGAGCTCTGCTGTAATCTTTTACAGTCTGTGATCCCACCCTTCAGCTTAATGAAATGGAATGGTACAAATGCTCTCTGGACATTTCACTGCTGACAGTTACCCAAGGTTTGTTTCAGCTGTTACAATATGGCTATTTTATTGTCTTTTTTTTTCTCTTGTACAATTTCATGACTAACTATGTGTAAAATGGAAGGAATTTGACTATCCTTTCTTCATCCAGTTGGACACAAACTGGACTGGTTCCTTTAACTCACTTTTCAGCTGGCAGGGTTTGCTTTCTGTTTTCTTTTAAATGTCAGAAAAGGTTAAATAGGCTCTTCAAATCTGCAATAGATTTGGAAGATCTCTAGGGGTAAAACCTTCACAAGAGAAACGGTTTATATTAGTTCAAACAACAAACTCAGGTTCTGAACCTGGAAGGCAAGTAAAACAAACCTAATGCACATCTCACAAAAAATCACAGGATTTGTTTTTGCCCAATCTCAAAATATAATGAAATCTTTTGAATGGTTTGGATCTCTTTAACTCTCTTGTTGTTTAGGGCTTTTTTGTTGTTGTTTTTGATTTGATTTGATTTATAATACAGTTATATTTTACAGCTTGGAAATACTCATGCCGATCAGGGAGCTGGACATGAGAAAGTGGCTCCCACAATTTCTTGTGTTTGCCTGGTATCCTGCTTGGCCACAGGAATTACAAAGGGGTCAAGGCCCTAGCTAGCCTGCCTCATCTCTTCCTCACTTGAAACAGAAAGTAAACACAAACACTGCATCTAAAAACTTGAAGGAAAGTTGGCGAGGACTTCAGCTTTCACAACTCGCTGAAAAATTCAGCATTCCTCATACCACTGAAACACTACCAATCTCAGCTCAGCATTTCTGAGATATTCATCATATCTCATCATACAATCTTTACCTCAGGTAAAGGGCAGGAGAAGACAGTAAAGTGGTGCTTGGGTCCATAGAGCTGCCTATCAGACATACGGTCTCAAGATTCTTTAATTTTGAGGTAAGATGGGACCTTGTATAGGACAGAAAAACAATATGCAGAGATTATGAAGAGTGGTGTTGTGTGACTAAGGCTTTATGCTTTCTACATCCAAACACAGTCCACACTAGAGGACAGATACATCAAATTCCTGCTGATTCAAAAATAGCTTGTCTTCTACTGCCAGCTACATGCAAGGACCTTACAAATTCAGGGTAACCATTGTTTTAAGATTCTTTGGATGCATCTTCTCTTGTTTCTCACTGCCAATATTGTTCATGAGGAAATAGAGAGAATTTGGCCAGTGAGTAAGAGTTCTGGTGCAAACAACAAGCCTGGATTTGTTGCACACGCCCTGGGGTATTTGGAGTCAGAAACTCAGAACATGGCAAGCATCTCATGAGGCAATACTTCCCTGACAACTGATCAACTGCAAGTGTACCCCAAAGCAGAAGTACCTCTGCTTCTTCCTAAGGTTTCCCACTGCAAATGGAAAAGTTCAGGTGGGACATTAAACTGGAGAATCCCTTGATGCCATCATTGGTAACTGAGGTTATTGATAGCTGGTAGTCCCTGTCTGCTCCATCCTCACCTTGCTATGGAGAAGCCAACCATGTGTCCAGACTCCAGACAGGAGCTTGGGTAGGAAGTGGTGGAGAGAGCACAGAGAGATCTGAGCAGAGAGATCACATTACCATGGTGCTAAGCCACTCACCTCAGCAGTCTTGCCAGTGCCAGGATCCCTTCCCAGCACTCTCCTGCTTTAGAAAATATGTGGAAAGTGGTTTAATTGGCCTCAGGCCTGTTATGACAGAAATGATCAGCAACAGAGGCCATTAACAGCCTTAGTATTTACCTCATACATTCACTTACATATAGAGGGGTCCCTGTCTGTATGATTAATGTCACCTCAACATATTCCATTAACAAAAATATGAAGTGCTTTGATTTTTTTCCCCCATGTGACTGACAATATAAACACATTGTCAAAACCACTGAACAGATGGCAAGGCACTTAGGAAAGTTTTCTACCTTTAAAGAAGTCACTGGCCTTCAGCGAGCACTTAAACCTCCACGGGTAGTAATTGAAAGAAGGCTGTCCTTCAGTTCCAGAGTGACATGGACTGAATCACTGCATCCTTCATACAACTGTAACTCTGCATTCGGGTGATGGTTTCTAATGGGAAGCCACGCTCTTATCTGAAGCTGGTGGTCTATCAGTAGAGAATGGCACAAGGAGCAGAGGATGGGGCAGAGTGTGGGACAGCAGCAGGCAGGGAGCAGAGCTCCAGTACTTATAGGAGGGAAGCTTGCCACAGTGTCAGCATTCACTGTTGGATCACTTACAGCTGCCTTCTCCATCCTTCTTTGCTGGGAAGTATGCTCAATTTCCATTTTCTACACCGTAAGCCTTACATTCTCACCTGACAGTATCCTTGGGTCTGACTGTCTTGGCAATCAGACGAATCTTTCTCATAATTTCCTAGAAATCATCACCAGTTTCACCCTCCCCAGTGTCTATTTTCACTTTTGGGTCTTTCAACAGCTTGAGCAATGAGCACTGACAAACATCAACTTAACTCCCACAACATGAACTAATTATTTCTGCAGAGACCTCTTACCATGAAGACAAATCTGGAGGGGACTTTGTCTTCCCTGCTGCTACCTGAGGGAGTTTCAGATTTTTTGTTCTCCTCATCTTCCTGTGACATGGATTGCCTTGTGCAGCCTCTTGTTCTAGCAGCTGGTATAACTTGCAACATATCCAGGGCTAAAAGCTGATAGAATTTGCTAAAATCTGGAAGGGACCAAACTATTATGAGAAACGTGAAACATCCCTTTTCCCACTTCTGTTTTTTACTATGCAAGCTAAGTTATCCTCATTCCTCAGGCTTTACAATCACTTTATGAAATCGTGCATCCAGAAGTGAGTTTGTTCAATTTCTTCTGAATTATTTCCCACAGATATTCTTGTCGTTTTCTCATTCTACTACTATGAAGTCTTTAAATATAAGGATTTTTTAAATTCTGAATAACACTTGTTTGAGAGCTTTCTAGTGCTAATATATTACTATAATTTGTTTTACTATGCCTTTTTTAAGGTAGCTCCTTCATCCCCAATGGAAATGTGTTGTCTTTTCATAAAGTAACTTGAATACTCTAGCATTTTTTCATGTACAGGCACTGTCTTGATAGCTTTCTTCCTTGGATCCTACTATTGATGAGCTGCCTGAACCTGTTTCAAACCCGTTTGCCCTCAGATGGCTATTAACTCACTAGAGAAGTTATATATAAAATAGCCTGATTAAAGAAATGTGGAAGAAATATCATGAAAGTAAACCTTGGACACACTTTGGACAATTTGTCTTGTCAAACAAATTTGATACCATTCTGTAAGGTAAGCTATTGTTCAAGTCTGACTCTAAGGCATAAGTTAAGTAAAGTTAGCAGAAAAAAACATTCATATTCCCACCTATCTAACCTCTCATTGCCATGCTACACCCTTTGTTAGAGTGTGGTGGCAAAGATTTATGATTTGGTATTTAACACAACAAAGAGCCAAGTATGGTCATGGAGGCTAGGCTGCAGGACCTCCAGAAATATAGGTATTGATGCAACACACTTCCCCATCCTGAGAAAGGAACTATGTTTCCATTGAGGGCACAGAAATCCTTCAAAAATGTACCTAAACTTCTAAGTTAGTATGGCTTCCAAAAGCGGCAATCACTATCCAGTTACTGCTTAGCAACGTTAATTAAACATTGCTCGTTAGAGACCTCATTAGAAATGTTGTATGTTTGGATTACTGTCATTAGTTTCACTGAATTGCTAGGGCTCCATATTTTGATTTAAAGCAAATGAGCATGAACATTATATAAAGCAGGAATGAATTAAAAACTGACTGACAGATCTCAAAATTTCAATCAGGGGAAAAGCCTGAATGACTGTATTTTTAGTGCTGCTGTTCTAGGATGAGGCTCATTTTGGATCTGCACTTTCCTCACTGATTTAGTAATGGGTATAAAATCCCTGCTAATAAAAGTTACTCCATGAAACAAGCATTGCTGGAGCAATGATCTATAATTAAAGCATTCAACTGATGAATTCAAATTAAATATTCCAGTAAAATTTTCTAAGAGAAAGGCAGTTCATCATACCTACAGAAAGACAGGTCCTCACCACAGATGTCTTAAGATAGAGTTTAGCAAAAAGACTGTTCATTCTGGTTAGGAATACACGCTAAACAGGGCTGATGAATTCATAGGATATGTTGAAAGAGAAATAATAACCTAACAGATGACATTATTACCTCTGCAGATGACATTTATTGATGCCAGCTGGTTGCATCCTGTTCTGAATCCACACCTAAAAAAGGATACAAAACCACAATATTTAGCATAACAGAACCACACGGTTGTTTTGGGTCTGTAGAAATCCCCTCACTATGGGACAGTTAAAGAAGCCAATCTGTTTAACTAATCACAAAAGCAACAAGGGAGACAAGAGGTGACTTGATCACTCTGTAATTACCTTCCCAAAGAAAAAATAGCAGTTGCTAAAGAAGTCCTTAATTCAGCAGAGAAATGCAGAACAAGAACCAGTAGCTTGGAGTTAACTTAAAACTTGGCACATTATTTAACTGGGAAGGGATAAGAATCAGCTAATTAGAGTAATCTGCTTGTAGAAACAAAGAACATGCCTTCTTCTCTTGTTCTCATGTTCTCATGCCTTGTTTTCTCCAAACAAGACCTGAGCATCTCTCTAGAAAGCACAATTTCACAGGGCATTGTTAATGGATTTTATTAGGTGGTGATCGGGAGAAAAATTGCACCTAGGATTCATGAACCAGTCAGATCAGATAACTCCAATGGTCTGGCCTAGATTCAGATATTTTAGAGCTAAGAAATGCCTGGTACTGACCTGGACTATGTGAGAAGTTTCGTAGTAGCACAGTAACATTTCGAACTAATTGTGTTTGTCTTCTATCTATTGCAGATAATCCTCTTGGGAAAAGTGCTTGAAAAGGCATTCGTTGAAAGTTTGGCTGCCACTATATTGATTGGATTACTGGTACCAGGCTGAGACAAACCTTGCAAAGTTATCTAGTACAACTAATACTTATTTATATGTTCTTTTTACTTCTTTCTAGGTGAAAAAAAAAAGTCGGAAGTCACACAAAGCCAGCAGGTTCTGTAACAGAATTTGTATGACACTGGCACACTGGACTGCACTCATAAATCAAGCCAAACTGAACCTTTAACAACAGGAGTTTTTATCTGATGCTAGTAAGGCCAATGTCTCATAGAAATTACTATTTTTTCTCTGTTTTGACTGCTTTTGGGTTGATGAAAACCAATACCAAGTAATTGGCAATTTCTGTGGCATCTATCTAGACAATATTCATTTGTCTGTCTTCTCTTCTTAACTAAATTTTTGTATGTATATCCTCACAGTAACCTCCTGCAATGGAGGAATAGGACATCTTGGATTTACCTCATGTAGGAAAAGCCCTAGACCATGAATGGCCTTCTTGATACTCTTGCATTAAAATCACCATGTTTGCTTGGCCCATGTCCACAGACATCCCTCTTTCCCAACTTTTGGAGATATTTGGAGTATATATAACACTAATATTTTTGGAGAAGCCACATTAGATGGACTTATCTTTACCATTGAAAATTTTCTTTGTATTCTCTAGAGTTTCTTGAATTCTCACACCAAGATACGTGCTCATGTCTCATCCCTAATATCCTCAAAGTGTTATTCATGACCTACTAATTTCCAAGGCATATGAGAGAAATAAAGTGACTGATTTCACTGATGTTGTTCCTTCCTAATCCATTCAGAACATTTCGAATTTGAGAGAGGAGTTGTTTTCTTGAGCAATTTAGTTTTTTCTGGTTGTTTTCCAAAAACTAGGCAATGTTGGATAATCATTCATTTTCCAAGTACACCAGTGCATGGTCAGACTGTGACCTGTCTGTCTGGAATAATTTGCAGGATGCATTTTGCTATTTTATCCTGCAGATGTGACACTAAGACACATCTTCCATTAGCACTTGTTTATGCACTGTGATACACTGATAAAACTAACCAGACAAATTGCTTTATTTTAATCATCCACAGCAGTCAGGTATGGACGGGTAGACTTCGGGAAGTCTGGAGCTAAGAATACTCCTAATACACAAAAAATCCAAGTTGTGATTTCAGAAACTCTCATAGTTTACAGCCAGTGAACATATTCCCAAACACTGGAGTCTTTTCATGAATGCCTGAGCTTGTGATTTGGAGATGGACAAGATCTGTCCTCCCAGATGAAGTCTGCTGATCTCTTCCTGTATGATATGCATGCTGCCAATGTCAAAGTTGTTTGAAAACACAGTATATTTCATCCATACTAGAAGGATATTCAATGCATGCATCTTCTGCTTTTAACACTAGTATCTCCACCCAGCTGTTAAAATTACATTTTCTTTCAGCCAAATGTGTTAGATCTTGACATTCTCCTAAAAAAAATGTATCCAATTTTTGGCAAACTTCTTGCAATTATCACTGACTCTTTTCTTGTTGGTTTAGTACTTTGGATTGCTGGAGGAGAATTTTCCAAAGCAACACAGCGAGGGTTTTTCGCTTTATTTCTCTGGAAAGGTCAATAAGCCAAGGTAAAATACGTGCAGTTGTTTTGTGAAGAAACTAAGATATTTTGGCCCTGAAAGACATTGAACAGGACAGAAAACAGCACAGAAGCTTGTAGCCTCAGGTCTGAAAAATACGAGCAGTCAGTTGTGCTAGAAAATAATTCAGTGCCATGCTTTAAAAGGTAAAATCAAAGAATTCTGTGTGCCATATAAAGTTGAAAGGAAAGCAGAATCCAAATGGGTTGGGTGACCAGTTTTGAAACACTATTTGAATAAGATGGATGGATTGGAGCTTGCCGTACTTGGTTTGAAGCCAGGAATAATCTTTTCAAAGCTAGAAGTGCTTTTGATCTCTGCCTACTCCTCCTCATCACTGTGAATCTCCAGGGATACAACCCTACAGTGCAATACAAGGGAAAGAAAATGTGCTTCAGAAGAGGGAGAGGAAAAAGGACAAGGAAGCCAATGAAATAGTATCTGAGAACAACACCGCTGCCTGTAATGACACTGACCTGCTGGTGCCAGTGGAAGAGTTTTGTAATATTTTTCCAGGTCTGCTCTTGTTTTTGATACTAGGCTGTGGAGCTGGTTCTGTGACTCTGTATCACCCTCAACATAGTTCCAGGGGTATTGGGAATGGTTCTTATGAACCTGTGACTTGGAAGTAGACCCGAAATAGAAGGGGAAGTAGACAGGCCAAAAGTCCAGTCAGGCAAAATTGGTCTGACATCAGTGGGAGCAGATACACTGAGGAGCGGGGGCCTGTGCATCACTATCCCTATCCCAGCTAGGAGCTGGCTGTGTTGGAGGTCAAATGCAACGTGTTTGCAGTGAGCGGCAAACCCAGGGAATAATTTGGGAAGAAATAAAGGGGTATAATCCACCAAATGAGTACAGCAGAGGGCTCAAAGGGCACATGGTATTGTTTATAATGGAATGCACACTGCTCAGCTGGAATGCCATTGCAGCTCTAGTTTGAAAAAAGTAAGCATCTTGTCTTTCAAAGACCATCAGACCTCTTAGTTACACAGTACTTCCAAAAGAACCTTGGCATTAATTTTGGTTTAGACCATGCTTGTTGAAAAGGATGTGTCCACGGAATTACTGAGGCTGCAGACCTCTCCCTGGAGGTCTCGTCGTATCCTGTAAACACTAGAAAATCAGAATGTCCTGCTGGGAGCGTAGCAATCCAGTAATTTCTGGATGCCTCTTCTTCTCTACAACTCAGATGGTGCTAAGACTGAAACGGAATCACTACCTCCTGTTGGGTGGCATATCTTATGATGCATGGGAGATTTTAATAAGTTTTTTCTGTGAGTAATATAATCTCCCGGGACTGTGGATACAGGCTTGAGCCATGGAATAAATGTGGTTTTTGGGCTTGCACTCGTCCTGAGCAACATGCTCCACTCCAAACCGCACCCTGCGCTTGCTGGCGGGAGAGTATAAACAGTCAGTTGGAAACTTCCTCTGGTTTCTTCCCATTAGATTTAGAAACCCCTGGTACAGAGGTACCCAATGGCACCTCCGGCAGTGATCAATAGGCAGACCGTTTCTGAAAGTCACCATAGTCATGGCTCCAGAGAAGCCTGAAAAACTGCTGGCTTCCCTGAAGCCGTGCCAGGGAGCCAGGCCCTCCAGGGCTATGGGGCTGGGCAAACCCAGGAGGGACACAGACCATACACCATGTCAACGGAGATGGATCTCTGCCTGCTGCGTGGTTGAAGGGCTGCCCAAGCCCCACTCAGAGCCCACATTCTGATCAGTTCCTTTACAAAGTTGTTCTCTTTTGTTCACCACCCTGCCTCACGTGCGTACTCGCTCATGTAGTTCTTGGAGTGCACAAGACGAATGTGTATTGCTTGGTGTTCCCCTTGCTTGTCTCTGCATCACCCAGCCTCACAATTCCTGTCAATTCCCCTTCACCAGCTGTTTGCCAGAACATTATTAATTTTCCAAAAACAGTATCTCCTAGTGTTTGGCAGCCTGCTGTGCACAGGGGGGGAAAAAAGTAAACTTTTCTGAAAAAGAAAAAAAAAGAAAAACAGAAAAATAGAAAGAGGGGAGCAAGGGAGGGAGAGAGAAGAAAAGATGAAAAAAACTTTTCTTTGCCCTCAAAGGCTTTTCTTTTAAAGGTTTTACGAGTTTGCTGACAATGTTAATTTACTGGCATCTCCTTCAACACCCTACCTACTCCATAGAAACTTTAGCCAGCTTTTAAAACCAAACTGAATTCTAGGGAAAACACACAAGATGCACAGAGAAGTAAATTTCAGCTTGTCAAGTGTTACACTGATTAGTGGTAGAGTAAAACAAAATCTTAAAGAACAACCTTCCCTCTCACTTCTTGTCAAAACCCACATCCTCCTGTTTTCTCTCTCACCACCACCCTCACCTTAAAAATAAAAGCAATAAAAAGGAAAATAAAATAACCCCCTTTCTAACCACTTTGGAGAATGAAAGCTTTGAAAGCAAAACAATTCCATAAAATGATCCAACTGCAATTCAAAATAAACTGGTCTCACAGAAGAAGTTTGGTTATAATATTTGGAAAAACCACTGCATACGTTCCTACCCGAGGTCTGGTAAAGGGCAGCCGCAAATTGTCTGATCACAAAGAAGGAATTTCCCCCTCACTGGTTTGTGGCAAGTGTACATGAGGCTGAGAGTGATGTTCAAAGAAGACAAGCTGAGCATAACTTCTGCTGAGTGACTGACCCCTTCTCAGTCTCCATACTAAGTAACAGTAAAAATGGAGTAAAGAGAGAGGAGGAGACACAGCTCCATACATCACCTGTGGTGAGAGCCAGCATAGACACAAGATGCTTAAGATCAGCAGTGAGCAGGAGGGAAGCCCTAAAATATATTTTCAGGTATCCTGATTATGGCTGATAGGAACAGAAAGCCCAGACATTAGCATGAAGGAGTTTCTCACCCTCTCCATCTCTGAAGAACTAACTCAACAGGAGAATTCACAGTATGATGCCCTTTTGTGTGCTCTCGGGTACAGAAGACACTGGATATCTTCAATCCCACTAAAAATTCACTGTGTCAAGGGCAGCTCAGCAGCAAGTAAGAGACCCTCAGTTTCTCACTGAAATAATTGGTGCTGTCAACATTTATTATCTTTCAAATTCATTCAGCACATGGAAAAAGAAAAAAAAATGAAAGAAAAAATAAAACAAGTTTGCCTCCATCCTGTCTTACAGATCTCTGTGCAACCCCAGCAGCCTTCTCCTAGAGCTTGTATAGGATCAACTGATAAAGCAGAAATGAAATGAAGTGAAACAAAAGCTGAGGAGAAGCATCATATGCATCGCATTTGGAATCCTTCACTGTTTTGACTGCTAAATGGGAGGTGCTGTGATTAATCTGTGATTATGTGACTCACCATAATTATGTCTTGTTGAAATTGAATTTATTGAAGCATGAATCATTCCACCCAAAGTAGAACCTAATTGCACGATTGCTGTGGCAGGCATTTAGGGTTTAGAGGAGAGGTTGCTATGTTGGGTGAAGACTTCCGCTCAATTCAAGCAATGAAAAATTCTGTCTTGTGACTTGCAAAAGGGTGAAACTTGTCTCTGAAATGAGAGGAGAAGAATCTATCCCATGAAGTTCCATTTGAAATGCTGGAGAATGTTCAGCCAACCTGATAGTGAAAAACTTCCTTAGGCTGAGAAGATACCTTAAAGATCAGTTTGGGTCTGTGAGCCTGTTGTCAATATTTGAATGTTTTATTGCTCAAGCCAGAGACCTCCCACTACTTCACTGTTATTTCTGGGCACATGCTCACCAGGACTGGTATATATTCACAATAAACCTGTAATTTCATCAGTAAGACTAGACTAGAGAGAGATGAGTCTGGCACTCCTGCTTTGGATGACACATGCAGGAGGTTGAAGTATGTGGTGTGTCTGTGGGGTTTCTCCCAACCAGCAGCTCTGTATAACAGAGAGAAAACTAAGGTCAACTTGGATTTTTTTTCCCCCATTTTAAAGAAGAGATCCACATTTTCTATTCAGCTGTTTGGATTTTTTGGATGGAAAAGACTTTTTTAAATGGGAATTTTTATGGGTAGACTTTTTGTTCCATTTTTTTACCAAAAAGCCACATTTAATGAAACAGTCTTTGTATTCAGTTTAGGAGGAAAAAACAATTTACATTTTCTCATCTGATGTAAGATGGACCCTTTTTCCTAACAGACTTTAGTATAATTATTGCTAGCATGTATGAAGGAGTATAAACAATGACTCTCCAGAGTAAGGAGTTTTGTACAGTTGTTAAATTTCCTGCTCTATTTTTAAAATTCTTACTGCTGCTGCTCTTGTCTATAACACAGCAGTAGCAAAGGCCCACAACAGCAGTTAAGGTTGAAAGGGGGATGAAAATTGCAATGAAAAACAAAACCAAAATTAGCAAATATTTTGCAGTCCATAATGGCCAACCAGGCAGAAGAATTAGACAGGGAAAAAAGGGTGAAATTTAGACTTTAATTTCCTATTTAATGCCCATTCAGAGATCTGTCACTGGGTTCTAGGATAAAGGGAACAATCCTGCTTCATATCATTCAACCTCAGTGCTCTGTGTATTATTGTTTCCCCCCAATTATGTTTAGCCAATGGGAAAGGGATGCAGGAGTCCCATCTGGCACAACAGAAGATGCCTCTTTGTTAGGATCACATCTGTTTTATGTTCACACTGAATCTTGGAAAGGAGATGTGGAGCCAGGGTATTTGCTTGTCTATTACAAATTTGTTACTTATTTCTAACAATGCACCCTTGAAAGCTAATATTCAGTGCAAAATAGCTGGGCTTTATGGATGGGGAAAAGGAAATAAATATGACGTTTTTTGAGAGATACTATATGAGTGTGTTTTTCATAGGTGTTGCATTAGTCATCAGGAAGCTCTCCCCTTGAAGAGGAGAAGCTGCATAAGGTGTCAGCTTTTCTTTTCTGTATCCGCCTCTCCAGAGAAGGCTTTCACTGACCCTGTCAAAAAGCTTTCCAATTTCCAATCTGAGACTAGAAACACTGGTTCTTGTGTAGGTCATCCATGATCCCTTTTTTTTAAAAAGTCTTGACTTGTTCACCTCTATGGCAGTCATTTTATTCTTGGGCTCTTGCAATCTCGTCCATAAGAGATTCCTCTTCATCATGGTTTTTTTTACAGAGACTGATTTTGTTTGCTCTAAGTTTGTTTTGAAATTGAGAGATAGAGTCACTTCTTGTTGTTACATTGCCAAATACAGATTTTTCAAAATAAAAGTAAATTGCAGTAGTTGTTTTTTTGCAAGCAAAAGTGACAAGACGAAACCTTTTGCCTAGAACTGAAGTGGCACTCAAGGCTTAGTCAACAACTCTACATTTTCTGAGGTCCATTCATTCATGGTACAAAAACTTTTGAAACTCATCTTGAGTTTGGTGCTAGATCAGTCCTGTTGCCACCTTCATGTGTCCATTTCTGGCTTGACATTGCTGAATGCTTAATGTTTAAAGGAAAGCATGCAAAAAACCTTGCTCTGGGATGACCCACAACTTCTCTTCTGGGGCTTGGAAACCAGTCCCTGCAGTCCCTGTGCATGGAATGGCACACAGTTCTTGCAAAATGGACAGGTGAGACTTGCACAAGAAGAAGCAACAGAAATAAGTCCACAAGGTTGGAAGGAATATATGTTCTTTGCCTCGGAAGAGCCCTTGATCTTCTTTCTGGTTCTCTGCATCTGCCAAGTGGAGTTAGAGCTGCAGAGAGGGATGGATGAACATGTGTATGGACGCACAGCAGTACTGCAGGCCACCGAGTCAGAGAGGCAAAGATGATAATAAAACAGAGCTTTCACAGTCATTCTGCTACTTCATCCCTGAGCAGATATGTGGATGTCTGCCCTTTCCAGAGTGAGAGGAATGGAAAAAACAGCGATATTTCAAGATCTAGGTAGCTTCAACCATTTTGCCACAGTATTCGGTGATGGCTCTGACACCTTAGCTAAGAACACTAGGGTATGAGTCTTAGTCTGGTCCTGATCCACACCAGCAGAGTCATCTTCTCATAGAGCATGGGGCCAGTCTTAATTAGATGGAGAAATGTCATCTGACCAAGAGCTGTCTACTCTCTCCATCTCCACAAGAGTCAATCTGCTGATCTCCCAAGCAAGTTGCAGTTATTGGCATAACTTTCATCCTTTCTCTCTCTCTGTTAAAATTTTATCTCTCCTGTGTCCAGGTATAAACTGTTCGGTTTGTAGTTCTCAAGTTTCATGCTAGGTAAATTACACCATTGGTCCCACAGAACAGTTGTCTGTTTGCTGGAATCAAATACTTATGTATTTCTTTCTATCTTTCTATCTTTCTATCTTTCTATTTTTCTATCTGTATGTATTTGCTGAAAAATGTATAACCAGACATTTTGATGAGTGTTTTGCTGATTTTATCTGCTCTCCCTTCTTCTTTTCCAGTACATTTTTTAAAAAGCATTTTTTTAAAGGAAGAAAAACTCCCTCCAGAAGACATTTACAGACAGAAAAAAGAAACTTTATGTTCTCTTCAAGCCCCTACTGTTATTCATCTGAAAGTTGCTACCTTCCTCCCCACCACCTCTGCAGATGTCTTCACCAAATCAAAACTTTTACTCTAGAGTGCTTTTCCTGGGAAACGGAGTTTAATGTGATCATGTTGTTTATGTGTCAGCCCGCACGACTTCCAGCTAACAGCTTTGTAACCTGACAGGCAGGAAAGAATGCCTAAAAATATTGTGACTATCATATTTCATCAAAATAAGCAAGTGGAGAAAGGAGAAAGACTTTCTTACTCAGGGATCACACCTTTTATTGAACACTAGAGAATCCACACAAGTGAGAGTCTTTGGAATGAGCTTTTGTTTCTTCCTCTACTTATGGAATCACTTTGTCTGTGAGTTGTCACTGCTCCCCTTAATTACATTCCCCTCCCCTGGGCTATATCACTTTTTCAGCAAGTGTGAAATATTGTCTTGGAACCCATCATCCCACAATTCACCTTGGGTCTGGCCTGGAGGATTGTGCAATTTCTGCGGTCTGCTCCAGTGCAAACAGGAAAGAGAACCCGAGCCCCAGTTTTTACAATGTGCAGCTTGCGTGCAGGAAACGGACCTGCTCGGCAGCATCTCTGGGATGTTTATTGCTCTGCACTCCCGCCAGCGAGGCCGGGGCCATTTGCTCTGCTGGCAGAGGGATCGGAGCCATCAGCGTTCATTGGGCCTCTAATGGCCCGTCATCCTGCTGGAGGTCAGCTGGAGCAGGCCAGGAGATGGTTTCTTCTTTTTCCAGAGAGGTGATGTGAACAATTGCGATGGTCCCAACCCCCAGCCCCAAAAACAATGAGGTCCAAGTTACAAGCCAAATTTTTTCAGTTGTTTTCAACAGCAACCCTGTGTCAAGTGCTAATGGCACAGTTATCTGCAGCACAGTTGAGACCACAGGTGAATCCACCTCTGCCCAAGAGATCTCCTTTCTTCTACATTTTCTACATTTTCTACCCAGCTCCACTGCTCTGTCACTTTGGTTTTGGCACCTTCTGGAGTTGAAGTTTCTCTCTCCGGAATAGAGATGGAGACTTGGGGAACTGGGTTGAAGTCTTCAGCCTTTTTGTTAATTCATCCCATGTATATCTACATGGGATGAAGCCCCATCCTCCATGCAGTGCTGTTTCTAGTCATTACTACCACACAAATCACTTCTACAGTTCACTAGTGAGTAGTTCATGCCAGCTAAAACAGACAAGCTCTAAAAAAGCCTTTCTCCCACACTTTTCATGTTATCCAAATCCATCAAGGAATAATTTATTTTTCTGAATTAATTTTTATATCCATTGACATGTTTCCTTCACAATTAACGTTACTCAAAGGAGGAAATGGCCTAGTCCCTGTTTTTTACTGCAGACAAGGAATTTGCATTCTCTCCTCTAATCTTTCACGCCATGGAAACAGATGTGTAGATGTGGCATGATATTTTGAGACTCCTTCTTCTAGCTTTCCAGACTCTGTGCCCTGTCACTATGTTGCTGAACTGGGTCACTCTCTCTGGTAAGTCACTTTCTCCCTCTACAGACCTTGGTTTCTCTACGTTTTATATATTGCATTTGTGTTCTTGGGTGAGAAGAAACCTCAGAGAACACAATATTAATAGCAGCACAAAAGCTACTACCAGGTGTACACTAAAATTCAGGAGATTCTTACCCTTGCCTTGGTTAAGGCAACCTTTGTGGTTTGTGGTTTCCACTTATGTATTCTTTTGACCCTTGAGCAATGCTGGGAGATCCACATGTGCTGGGACAGAACACTGCCTTCTGCATACCTTGAGCATGTAATCCAATCCTGGAGAGCAGAGGGAGCCACCACACATATTTGTGGAAAGCGAGTGGTCCTATGCGCAGCTGCAGATGTGCTCCTGCATGGGGGCAAGACCTAAAGTCCAGACATCACTGTCCCAGGGCTTTAGGCCACACAGCAAAACTGCATGTCAGCCAGACATGAGCGGCAATGAGCCCCCAGGAGGGGCTAGGAAGTGAGGATGTTTGAGACACACAGACACTTTCCTCAAACGAGCACTGAAGGAGCTAGAAGAGAACATGCAATCTCTGAAGTGTTGAGCTGTATCAATCCTGGACACCCACGACTATGGAGGTTTTAGAGCAATTGCTAGAAATGCAGCAAGCTCTGCTGAAGGCCAATAGAGGGGCAAGGTTTAGTATGTGACTGCAAGCTGCTTTATGCCACTGTTTCATTATTACTTAAATCACAGTGTTGACTAGAGGAATGAACTCAAGAGATCTTCTTCACTTCCCTCTCCTACCCCAAATTCATGTAGTGGATGACCAGAAGCAGCTGAACAGTAGCCCTGCTTTACTAGCACAAGGTATGACATGCTGCAGCAAAAGCTTACCTGCACTGGAGTAAGATGGTTTTCCACTGGTATACAGAAACATTAAAACCTTCTGCAGAAAAACGTCATTTTAGAGGTAAGGGGAAAATCTGATTGGATTTCAGTTGCCCAAACTCCAGCCCAAATGTGTTTTTCCTTACAAGATCTCAAAGTGCTTTATTTCTAAATCTGTATCATGGTGTGTATCTTTAAGGTGCTCTGCAAAGATCAGGCGCCCATTCTCCCTCGTAGGACTGCAGATTTCCTAGAAAACTACATATCCCCCAAGGCAAACAGAAGCTGGAACATTTTTTGACACTTGATGCCACTCCTGTTTGGGTAGTTTAATGGGATATGTATTCAATCTGATTACTAGCTTATAGAAGACAACACAGGCTTGGACAACAATTCGCAGGAGGCAACATAATGATGAAGCTGAAACTAAGTGCTAAAATTACCTCAGAGGAAGGGATCCTCTGCAGGCTGTCTCAGATATGAAGTGCTTCCATTATTTACATTTTAAATGTCAAAACAAGATGTTTTGACATTTGCTACTAATAAAAAACACTTTTGACATTTTCTGCAGATTAGAAATTCTGGAATTTTTTTCTTTTTTTTTTCTTTAACCTCATGTTTGGAACCTAAAACAAATTTTAAAATGTCAGATTTTCCCTTGGGATGGAGATTCATAATTTTTTCTCAGCTCTAGTTGTGATGCTTGGAATTACCTCTGAGAGCCAAGGGACCTACGGTCCAAACAGTGAAACAGTCTGCAGGCTTAGGCAGAGGAGAATTTCCTCCCTTTGTTCTATATTTTGAAATAGTAGTCTTTCTTAATTCTACGCCTTCCTTATCTGATATAGTTTAGCAAAGTAGACAATTCCATCTAATAACTTTCTCCTTTACTATACAGCAATCCCCTTTTTATTTAACCCTGCCTTAATCATGTGTGCAAATTTCCTAGGAAAGAGAAAAGGAGCTTGGTGCTGCAGTTGGAGCCTGTGGATGATATTTCTCTTTCTGCAGTTCAGGCTGAGGTTCTGTACACCCCATGGCCATTCCCTGGACAGCCAACAAAGGTCTGAATTCTGAAGATTGCCGACACCTTGTCTGGATATCCCACATCCAATCCCAGTAAAAGACCGGGAGCTGACCCTTACTATCTGCCCCGTCAGCAGGAAGTGCATTACACCTGGGAAAAACTGAAAAGCAATCAAAATATGCTGACTACTGCACACTAACCAAGACATGAGAAACACACATCTTTTTCCAAAGATTCTGCTAATATAGTCAGGTGTCAAGCCCCTGTTAAACAAGGTTTGGATGTGATACTGGAGGCCCAAAGGAGCTTTCATCTGACCAAATTTTGTGCTTTTAAATAAGAGGAGGGTAGATGAGGGGAGTAGAGCATGTTGCTGGGACAACATAAAAAAGAGTCTATGAACAAAAAATGGGAAGTGTGTTCGCTTGTGCTAGCAAACCAAGGCACTGAGTTGATTGCCTTTGGACTTGGCAGTGCAAGGAAGGCATGTCTGAGCCTGTGAACGGACCCAGGAGGGACTGCTCAAGTTCATTCATATGCCTTTGCAAACAGGCCGTTCCTCCAAGATGTGCCGCAGAAAGGGTTAAGTGCACATGATTATAGTGTTAGCGTTGAACATGAAATAAGACAGGCCACTCACCCACAACACAAAGCTGTTGATACTGAGGACTGCTCTGTCTAACGATGCTAACCAGTGGCAGCCTCTCTAGGGTAAGTGCAAGAAACCTCATGACAAAAGTCATAGGTTATGTGAAGACTTTTGATAGTCAGAATAGCTTGTATCCTACAGTTGTAGGATGTATTTTACTTTTTGTTTAGAATTAATTGTTGCAATCCCAGACACTCAAGCTCTTACTGAACATGTCAAATGTTTGATTGACTATATCAGTGAACTACAAAGAATCATGTTCTCTAGAACATATATCCTAAATAGATACCCTAAATAAATCTGGCAAGGCATATACATCCTAAAGAAAAAGTGAGTAAAGGTAAAGCAGGTCTGATGGCATGCCAAAGAGTGAGCAAGGAATCATCAGAAGGGGTGAGTAAAGGGAAAAGTGTTGTCACCAGCTTCCCTTTACAGAAGAACAGTGGCTTCAAAAAGAATCTGAAGTGATCTTGATGACTACTTGAAAATTTACTAGTGTTGGCTCCAGAGCACATTCCTCACAGGGTGTTAGCAGCAAAGGATGCTTTTGGACTTCAACGGACTGTCAGAAGGTCCCGTCACAGCTTTGCCTGCACAGGGCTATGCAGCATTGTTCAATTCAATTAACTGGGGGGCTGATATAAAGCTGATGTTTAAACTAAACTGGACCCCTGGTTAGACTATCTCATTTGGTATTAATGTGGCTTCAGTCTCATTTACCTTAATTCATTCTGGGAGCAAAGTTGATGACTTAAATCTTAGGAAAATATGTGTATTAAAGATAGAATTTCAATGATCTTAGGGACAAATGAACTTATCCAAGTTATTTTGGTTTAAAGAATCTGCTTGGAAAAAAGGTAATTCAGATTCTTCTTTTTTTCTTAAATGTTTCTTTGCAAATAAATCTGTGCAGATAATGGTTTTCTCATCCTGTGAAGCTCTCTGAGACTTCAGAATTTTTTCATGTCCCACCACAAGATAAACCCAAACTCTTTTGTAGTGGTTTTGGTTCATTTAGTTGGGATTTTTGGGGCTTTTGCTCTCTCTTCCCTTCCTCTCCCTGAACAAACAAACAAAAACTATCTCTTTCTGGAAAAGAGTCAGCTGACTAAAATAGCAGAGAGATGGGCTGGGGAAGGAGCCATTGCTCTCATGAAGTCAACACAAGCCTTAAGACAAACTTTCAACTTTTTATGCTCATGAATGAGACCCCAAAATATCATCCTCCTAATTGAGACCAGGTCATACTTATTCCAAGACATATATCCCCTATATTAGCAGCTGTTCTGAGCTGAAACAATCTACATTTAATCAGAAATTTCACCATCAAGCTGGGAAACCCATCTTTATTGAATGTTTGGATTAAGTTTATTTTATAATGATGCTTTCTTGTAAAAGGATGTGCCGTGAGAAGGTTGGAACAGAAACATTCTCTATTGAAAGCCCTTGCAGTCAACAGTCCTGTCTGTCTGCGAGCTGTATTTCCTTGGTCTGTGACCTTTGTGTGCTACTACTGTCTATCTCAAGGGCTGTGCTTACATGTTTGATTTTTATGTCCTTTCTTATTGGACAGCCTAAACAATGCCACCCTCTGAGAGGTTTAGAAAGTACCATGTCCAAGGGGCTCTACTGTCACACTCTTCAACTGACCCAGACTCAAACAAAGAACATAACAAAAGTCTGAGGAAACCCAAGATACGGAACTAAGTAATGATGAGTGAGTCTAGACAAAGGTCATCTAAACCCTTGGGCTTGTTTAAGATTGTGGGGCTTAAGACTTGAATCTTACTCCTAAATTGCCACTTATTTCTCCAGGACTGATGCACACAAAAGCATTTGAGGAATATATTTCTGATAGCAAAGTTCCTGTCAATGTCTGTGTAGCCAAAAGAATCAATGCCAAAGATTAACATGCGTTTTCTGCCACGAATGAAAAGAACTAATATGGAGTCTAGTAATCAAACTTATTTTTCTAACTGCAGTGATGAAGGAAAAGAACTTGAGAGCATTTTCATTCAAAACTGGAATCTGCAAGTAACAGTAGCAAAAAGAACATATCCAATATAATTCATGACAACTTATGACAAGTTGTTGATAGCCTGGTGAATGAGGTTGTAGAAACTCCATTTCTCTCCTCAGTGTGTGTAAGGAAGCAAAGATGCAAGCATACATGTCTAAGAAGCATCTTCTTACTAAAGATGACCAAGGAGAGCAGCCTGCCAAAACCACTTCACTTGCCAAAGCCAATAGCTTGAAGTCAGATGAGAACAGGCAGCAGGACAGCTCCTTGGGTTTTTGATTTTGGGTTGTTTGGATTTTTATCTAGAGGAATTAGTATTACTTCAGCCTCACTACTTTGAACTGGTGAGTCTTTGTCAACAGGATTGAGAAATAACTAATTATTGCTCTGAAACTACCTTGGTGACAGAGTTAGAAATGGTGCCAGTAAAGGAAATCAGTCAGAAATTTGGTCATTTAATACTTCACTGGTTTTGAAGAAGATAGCAATGCCTTATATCCAGCAACATCTGAACAGCATTGATTGGAGCTCTGACTTTTTATGGAGTGGAGGAGCTTGTGGAACAATGTCATTTTAACAAGGTACTTTAATGCTGTATTCCTGATCAGGTCCAGCTCCAGCTTTCTGATGGAGCAACACCTATGTGGCATATCTTTACATATTATCCCTTGGTAGTCCAGATTAAAGTCCCTTCTCTGTCCTAAACTCCAGGAATATGGGTCAAAAAAAGACCAAGACAGCTGTGCTAGAGTGGCTTAAGCAAAAACACCAGCATCCCTGGTGAGAAGCTCACTCGGCCAAGAACTTTTCAGGGATGCAAACACATTTACTTTATGTTACATTGCACCATGCCCTCATTCAGTCATCCTCTAAATTAGCCTATGACTACATCCAGCTGTGTGTTTTCCTCTGATTTTTCACTGGAAGAGATTTTGGGTCACTGAAAATTCAACCAGACTAGAGCATGAGAGCGCCTGTACTCAGGGGGCAAACGCAAAGGCTCCCAGCATGGGCTGGGAAAGGGGCAGCTTGTTTGGATAGCTGGGACAGTTGCTTATTCAACTTATTTCCCTCTGTCCATGGTCAGTTTGCACTGTGCTATAAGACCCTCAGTAAACTTGATGAGGAAGCAGGAATAGAAACAAGACTGAAATTCCCAAGTAGGTCACAGAGGGTAAAATTTCAAGCTGCCTACTTTATTGGAGAACACATGAAGGGACAGGACAATATTCATGACACAGACTTGGCAAATTCAGAGCCAAATTAACAATGTTAACAACATAAAGTTTGGGTGGATTTTCTTCCTTTTTTTTTTTTTTTAAGGAACATTTGAAGCCAAACTGCTAGGAAGGACAGCAGTGAATTAGACTTGCAACTCCTGGTAATAGGAGTCTGGTGACCCTTCCACATATACTGGGGGTTATCTGAATGCTGCCAACAGGAAGGCAGCTATACATTTGTCTTGCAGCAAGGACAGAAAGAGAAATGAAGCAGGATTTTTCTTCTCCTCCCTGTAAAACTTGAGCAGAGTAACTGCAGACAGCCCTGGGACCTGTAGAAAAGACTAGCAACTGGCAGTAAGCACCATAACTTAGAGCACATTCCTCATTAAAATGAGGAGATCTTAGGAAAAATAGAAATAGAATAATAGAAAGTGCCTCACCAAGCAAATTCCCAGTACCCAGCTCAGAGAGAGGTGAAAAGTAAAGGATTGAGAGAATGAATTGAGATTTCTGAGGCCAAATGAAGAGAAAACATATGGGAAGAACAGGAGTGTATAAAAGCACTTGATGTCTTCCAGTAAATCTTGCAATGTTTGCTTCTCAGGAGCAGTTCTGTTCTGCACTGCTGATGTCTGTAATCTTCCCTTTTCTCTTGATGCTTCCTTCTAGGGATGCTCACTGAATGAGCTCTTCTGTTTTCCAATGGCTTATGCTTAGGAAGGAAAGCAAACATATCTTCTGAAATTCAGTTATTGTGGTGGAGAAAAAAAAAACAGTATTTTAAGCTTTAAGGCAGAAGTAGCATATTTAGTATCCTGTTCTGGAAGTGATCCAGATGAAAACTCTCCTGCATGTAAAATATTTGCCCAGGTTTACTTACATCTCACCTCAGGTGTCTGCCTGTTCCATATCCAGCTGATCTATGGTGTGCGATCATGAATCTTAACTCTCTGCAATTTCAGCTCATGGAAATTGAAACCCATCATCTGAAAATTTGATACTTTCAGATCAGCTGAAGCTTCTTGGAAGCCCATATAGGACACAGCTTTAGGGCATCACATCCAAACTTCTCTGTATTTCTAGAAGGAAAGTTTGGATTCAAGACTGTAGAAGATTGACTGTACCTCATAAGGAGCAGGTACTTAAAGATCTCAGAGGCAGCAGAGTCCTGTCGGTGAACATTCACTTTCTCATGTGCCACTGAATTTGAAGAATAAAAATTATTCCCAGATTTTGTGGAAATTCTGCTATGAATCTGGGAAAAGATTCTCAGATCTTGCATAATAACATAACAAATTTTCCAAAATTATGATCACAGTTTTTGTAACTGTCCACCAAATTCTGCTTCTCTCTTTGGTTTTTGCTCTCCTGTGAGTGTGTATTAACCTAAAGAGTCTAAATGCAATAACCCCAGCTAGGGGTTCCCTCTAACAATTACAGTCCTACAAAGGAGACTATCCATTCTGCTGAATGTGCTCCCAACAGTGTTTTCCCAACATTGTTTGTAGTTCATTTTCTTTACCAAGAAAATCACTGCAGCTTGTTTAACAGGAGAAGGAATGAGAGCTCTTTCTTGAAATCTCTTATTTACAAAAGAACAATTAAGGATATGTCCATATAGCCTACTTGTGTCCTCTCCCTTCACAACTAAAAAAATATTTAAGTCACATTTCTATAGGAAAGTTGCAATACAGACTTTTGAACCCTGCAGTCAGACACCGTACAAACAAATAAGAGTTCTCAGCTATCATCACCTCCAGCTAAAATTATAACGACTGAATTATTTCCAATTTACTCAAAGGCAATGTGAGTTGGAAAGATGAAAAGAGTTTATTTTTGTCTTTTGCTTTTTTTATTTAAGTTTTTTCAAAGAATAAATCTTCATTTGCGGAGGTGGAAATTCCTTCTAGCACTTAGTTTTGTAGATACAAAGAAAAAAAGCACACTTGGTCTATTTTTATTTTTTAATAATTAATGTGGTTTGATTGGTCACTTCCCAAGAATGCTTCAGCCTGTTTGATGCTGATGAAATTGTGGTAAAGTTAAAGAAAAGAAGAGGTTCAGCACTTACACAAACTGTCCAGTTTCTAAGGCATCTGGTGTTGGTATGAAAATTAAATATGGCTATTATGCATCACACATGAGGAGACCCACTTCTACTGTTGTGAATCCAGATGCTATAAACCAGACACATCCTGGAAGCTGATTAAGCACCACTTGGTGAGCCTAACTCCAATGAAGAAAAGCATGATGTTGTCAGAGCAGGAGCCAGGCATTACTCCTGTGGTCATTTTCCAGTTTCTTTTGAGAAAAGACTGATGTTGGGGGTTTCATTGGGCAGAAAAAGGTCGCGCCATTGCATAAACATGTAAAAATGCATCTTTTTGTGCCATCTGTAGCTTGAGAGTGAGTCAAGAAGTCATTGAAGAGTGAGGGAAAACTTGGGAAAGGTGTATGTAGCGGCACCAGGCTGCAAGGTGGTGGGTCTGACAGACTGGTGCCCAGATGTGAGATGTGAGCCCTGTTCCCATGGGGGTGCGATGCAGCTGTGCACCATTAGCCTTGCCCGGGAATGAGTGCCCAAAGCCAGGAACACTTATACTCCAGAAGCAAAGTCTGGCGGTTGAACACCTCCAGATGGATCACTTGAGTAAATTTCTTCCAGTTGAGACTTGACCTGGGCCAGGTTTTAAGCACATTCTTGCGTAAGCACAGTTTGCAAGCACAAATGTGTGGGTTTGGGCACAGTGTGCTCTGCACATGGGTCTTTTCAGGGTAAGACCTTTTAATTGCTGCATTACTTTCTAGTGAGTCTGCTGCTTCCTGAGAAGCATTTGCATCTATGCTACAAACTCTCAGCTAGAGTCCTCTCCTGAAACATTGTGCTTGCTGCAGGGTCAGTCTCTCCTCAGACAAGAAGCCAACAAGTCCTGAGTGAGTTTTAGACCATTGTATACCAAAAAGGTTACTGATGTCATCACAGCCTGTGAGGTGATTTAGTGAGCTGGAAGGCAGAAATAGGTACAATCTGCAGTGTGCCCATAAAGAAGCCGTGTGGGTCAAAGGGATGACATCGTCTCAGTTGCTCTCTGGGCTCAGGGTCTGAAAACAGTGCAGATATAGCCAAAACAGTACAGGGGACAAGCTGAAAGCTGCCCACCAGCCAATGGGCCATGAAAAGCTATCAAAGATACCAAGATGATTATCTGCAGCCCCAGCAGCACCAAGAGAAGCTGAACCAGACCTCGATCCATCATCTGTCTATCTTAATGAAAGCCTGAGGGAATGGGCATTTAGCATGTCATTTCAGGTTGCTACTCATGATCTCAACATCTTTTTATTGAGTTCATCTTTGCCCTTAAAATATAATCTATAAGAACCTAGTAACAGCAGTATCCTTTTGTCCAGTTAAGATATCTGGAAAGTCTTCTGCATTTAAAGTAGGTAGTAAATTGCTGTGATATTCAAAGGTAATTTTTCATCAGTAATGTCTTTTTTCCTCATCTGTATGTCTCATTTTTTCACCCAGCTGTAATCATACGAGACTCATTTATATTCTTCATTCTTGGGTAGATACGGCACATTTACTGTGTAAAATTTCCTGATTTTCAGACAAGTCCAAGAGTGTCCATCAGATTTCACAAAGGTACTTTTGGGTTGTCAGGTAAAATCTGTTCTTCCGCAGCTTTCTAATTCCATAGATTGTTTGTTTCAGTGCAGAAGAGACAATAAAATAAAGAACCAAGCCAAAAAAAACAAAAATAAATACACTCCCCAACAACCTTCCCAGTGATATTCCTGGAGACAAAGAACATCCAACCCTCTGGTCCTCTACTGTCTGTCTAAAACATCTATAGGCTCAAACACAGTTGTCAGCTTTACTCTGCTGGGTGACAGCTCAGGGATTTCATGTGGCATCATATTTCTGGTAGCAGTTTCCTGGAGAGTAGACCTGAGCTCCTGAGAGAAATGATTGCACTGTGTGCTTGCTGTGCTGCAGAGAAGGTGTCTGCTTGGGGCTGATCCAGGTGTCCATCGCTACTCAGACTCCCTGCTCCACAGGCAGTTGTCTCCCTGGTTTTAGGAGTTGAAAGATCAGTGTCTCCATGAAGAACACTCTGTATGAGTGTTCAAGCTAATGAACTTCTGCCTCATTTTACAGACAGGTGTTACTGACCCTTCTGCATGGCTCACACACAGAGTTCACGTGGCTCCTGCTTCCCAGCCATCCAACATGAGCCGTGTGGGATGTCCAACACTGGCTTCACCCACAGTGAGCCCAGCCAGCAACCTGCCTAAGGGTAAGCCTCCCTTCTCATAATTCTCAAGGCAATGGACCCTAGCCACAAAGGCACTCAAAATATAACTTGGTGTGTGTTCATCCCTCGAGGGACAGGAAGGCAAACAACCATGCTGGTTTAGCTGACAAGGAGCAGCTCTGTCACATGAACACAGCGCCGTTCTGCAGAACAGGAGCTTCCACACATGGGATCCTTTCAGGACCGCGTTGGATTTAGGCTGGTGTTATGTGTCTGCTATGAACGAAACCCATCCGTGTTCCAAAACCAGCCTGCTTTTATGCTGCCATGGTAAAAAAGGATTGTTTTCTTCCTGCAGCTTGATTCAATTTTAAACCAAATTTTTATAGCTCCTATCTGTATAGGCTTCCAGTAAGACTATTCTCATCTGAGCAAAAACTGTTTTGAGGAAGTTTTACCACAAACCCTTAAATACTTTGATATGATAATGTCCATTGCACTGACAAACTCAAGGTTAAAAATAGAGTTTATGGGTTTAAGTTTGGCATCCAAGCTGACTGCAGTATTGCAAAGCAATTTAAAGTCAGCAAAATAAGGTTTAACGTGTCCCGGATCCCAGATCTCCTTGGAGAAGCAAGTTTTAAAAAAAAATAAATAAATAAGGAAAAAAAGCTAAACAACCACAATGTCAGGTCAGATGGTAACATACTGCTGCCAAGCCTCCTCCATACAAAGTCATTGCAGATGCTTCCTGGTCAGTGACAGTCTAAACAAGCAGTGAAACACTTACAGCTCTAAGTCTGCATGCCTATCCAAAACAGCCTTCTGGAAAGGAAGGTGCATGGTTTCAGAGAAGACTCTGATGACGTTAGCATCCTGTGGCAGGATAAGGGCAAACCCGGGGTTAAGAGAAAGAGTTGCATGAGGAGATGGATGGGTCTTCCTGCATGGAATGATGAGAGCAGTTTATTGACACTTTGCCAGTCCTATTTGCGTTGTTTCTTACAGAGTTTGTAGGAGATTCACATCAGCTAGACAGAGGAAAAAGGAGGATTTTATTTCCTGTAATTGATAGGCCCACTTCTGTCCCTTTTTATTCATTATTCTCCCAGTGCTTTGCAGCTGAGTTGTAACTAGAGACAGGGTGTGGGACAAGCATCCTGGTGGTGCCAGAAGTAGTGAGAATTTCCCCTGGAGCCCAGCAGGTGTGAGGTACTCATGCCATCCAGATAAATCCCATTGCCAGATTCGGCTTTTTGAAGGATTTTTTTTCCCATTGCTCAGATCCGGCATGGATTATTTTAGAGATATTTTGCTTTTCTCTATGAGGTAGGGATATAATCTGTTCTTCAGGACTCTCATCATAATAAAGTCCTCCCTGAAAGAGAAGGTGTCAGGACCGCACTTTATGCTCTCACCCTGAGTGTGTGATGGTCCTCACATCCTTTCAGAATTTTACAAGGTCTTAAACTTCAAAAGCACACATGTGGATTGTGCTGGGAGAAAAGCACCAATTCTGAAGATGCTTTTTGACTGCAAGTTTCTGCATGGTGGCTTGAAACTATCAAGATGGGCAGTTTTTTCCATCCAATCTGCTTTTTTTCTGTCCGCAGTTTGTTGTAGTTTGTTGTAGTGGCATCACAATATCACTGGAAAGCCTCAGCAAAAATCAGGTTGATGATGTGCACAAAACTCAGTGACTTTATCAGAGACTGACTTTGCAGCACTGGCCACTTGCACAAGGCTTCTATTACAACACATGCTGTTTTCAGTTGTTTATGACTTTGCCAAAGCTGAATGTTTGGGTTCAGGTTTTCCATGCTGGATATATCCCTTCAAGCTGAATTGCTTTTTGTTGTTCCTCTTCCAGCCTCCAAACACTTTCCTCTTCTAAGTTGACCTGACAAACATCTAAAGGAAGAAAAGCCACAGAGTTCCCATTTCTCAGGCCTGGGTCTGAGGAATTCTGAAGACAGTGTGTCAATAAGCATTGCCACACAGAAGGAACTAAGCCCCTTGGAAAACATCAGGAAGGAAATTCTTGGAGAAGCCAAGAACCACAATCAGGTTTCTCTAGCCTATAAACTGTGTCCTAAATCTCAAGCTTTTTGTTCTTCTTGTCCCTTGCTGTAGGATTTGTGATTTAAAAGTTGGGATGACATGGGTGTCAGAGGAGTCAGAAACTCTGGGTCAGTTGGTTAGGGGATCTTTGTTCTACAAAGAGCTTCCCTTGCAGGACTTGTGTTGGAAATGTCTTGTAATGTGGTATTTCTGTACACTAACCCTGTTCTCATGTGCTGTCCCACAGTCATCTGTGGTATCCACTCTCCCTGCCGAATTTCTCAGAGATGAGCCCAGAGCCTGGCAAAACAAAACAAAACAAACAACAAAACTAAACAAACGAACAAAAAAAAGAACAAAAACCAACCAAACAAATAAAACCAAACCAAACCAAAACACCTTTCACAGGAAAGAGTGATTTGACAGCAGGTAGGGGACAAGGACAGAAAAAGGAGGGTGACGTGAGGATAACAGAGCACAGCCCAAGGCAGCACCTGACCTCTCCATGCAGGGCCCCAAGGTGTTTAACATGTCTCAGGAAAATTGATAACATAGGCTCCTTGGTTGCCTTGATTTCTCTTCTTCTGTGCTCTGGGGATAGCCTCCTTGGACCTGGCCTTATGATTCTTACCGTGACTTCCTGGGAATGGGGCACAAAAAACACATCCAGAACCCTGTTGGAAGGTCTTAGGGAACTTCGTGGGACCTACAGAAACCCTTTTGTGGTAAAACTGAGGCCTCAGCCACCTAAACATCTAGATGGAGGGCTTTGAGAATGGCTAACCAACTGCTGGAATGAGGTGCCAAAAGTTTGGGTATTTGGGTATTTGAAGAGACCTCTCCAACATGTCAGGAAAATGTTGCCAATTGAAAGTGTTTCAGATGGGAAAGTTGAATAAAGCTGTCTGCTTTCTTCCCCAAATACATAAGATGTGATTTGGCTTAGTTTAGAAATCCGTAATGACCCACCATCCTTTGAAACCAAAGCAGAAGTTTCTTTAGAGGTTGATTCAGAGCAGGAGCCTGATTTCTTGTGCTCCACATCACCAATCTCCCCACTGCATCTGACAGATGAAGGCAGCTAGATGTCTGTACATGTCTAGCTGGATGCTGGGACATGAATGCTCTGTATAGATTAAGCAGGTCTGTTCTAACACATTTCCCACCAAACTATACTCTTCTTGAGGCTGTAGTGCCTTTCTTCTTCCTGCTCTCAAAAGTTATTGTAATTTACACATAGATAAAGGGTAGAGGCAGGAAGCCAGCTCAGTTATTTCAGTCACTTTAAATCAACCCTTTTGCCTAGGTCATGTCTTCATTATTATGGTCAGGAAGCCTTGAGGACTCAAGGTCCATCCACAAGGATACCCAAGTCTGTACATCACTGCACAGAGTGAGGAGGCTTTGGAGGGAACAAGGGATTGCCCCTAAGAAACCAGTGCAGATGATGGTCTTACATGAATTGCAGTCTCTGGCTTGTTCCTTTTGCCTGGTCCACCAGGTCAGAGGGGGTGTTGGATACATCTCCCTGTGATCTAGTGCTGATGTGGCATCAGCAGCCATAGGGAAAGCTTCAGCCTGGCTCCTAGTCAGAATCACCCAGCACAAACTGAGGAAGACAGTCATGCTGCAGCCACATGATATTTAAGACTGGAAAGCTCAAACAACTGAAACTGAACTGCTTTTATCCTTCTACTAGTTTTCAACCAGATCAGTTTCCTGGCCACATTCATCATGGGACCACAGGGATGCCTCTGCTGCTATAAGAGCAGAGAAGGGAATGGGAGAAACGTGGGGTAGGTGGATTTACCCCTGAAGATTAATGCTGGCTTTGCTTGCCCTGACTCAGAGTAGTAGTCAGAGACAGACACGTCTCTGTGACATGCTCTAGCTCCAGAACAATACAGTTCTGTGAAATTTCTTTACTTTGAAAATATATCAATGAACTCTTGGTTCAAATTTAAAGTGATATATAAATCACAGCATTTTTTGGCTTAAAATACAATGCCTCACCAAAAAAAAAAAGTATGTTCACTAATCCAGCCAAGAACTGTAATAAACTGTCAACATCAGTCTTGTTCACTTCATTTTGGAGTCTTGATAGTCCTTGCAGGAAGGTTCTTCAGCTATGATGTCCAGGCTGGTGGTCCATGGAGATTTTTCTGTTCCTGTGATTCTGTTTTTTCTATCTGAATCTGATAAACCTCATTAAAAGGAGTCAGAACCCTACGGAATGAAATGTCAGGCTTGTCTTCATGAAATATTGTGCTCTGAATTGACCCAACACAGGACAGCTCCATGTGGGATCTAATGCGGTCGTTTCAGTGCTTTGCTGAGCCCAGCTAATAAGAGTTTTTGAGAAGCAGATTATATTAATTGACACTCAGCACCTTGTGATTACATTTCCATGCCTTTTGGACCAGTTTGGAGTGTGGGCAAAACATGTCCTGCCTGCCTGCTTGCAAAAGACTGTGTGGATCCATGTGCATGTATATCTAATCACATCAATGAATTCTCTAGGTGACATGAAAATCCTTGCCCGTAGTACAGGAAGGATGTAAGAAGCTGCATAGTCTTTGCCTTCCTGAGGTGCTGGGGCCACTTTGAATATAAATCTGAACATGAGAAAATTTCCTGAGGGAAGGCAGGGCCAAGTCAGGGTATTTCGGAGCTACACAAGTAATATAAAACTGCTAGAAAGCCATAAAAATTTACAGACAGGGTGTCCTCTGTTCCTAGGTAAAGGAAAACAAGTACTTCTACAAGAAAAGGAGGAGGAAGGAGAAAAGCATAATTCTTGCTGTAAATTTCACTCAAATTAGGGCTGTGATACAGAGACAGCACATGTGGCAGCTCACCTTGGTTTTCCACAGTCCCATACCTTGTTTGTTTGATTTTGGTGGGGTTTTTCCTAAGATGCTGTTCTCTCCTGAGCCACCTATGCCCTAATCATCCCTGTGACGTAATGCTTCTATGTTAATCCGTAGTTCCCATCCCACATATTTGTGCCTGCTTCCTGCACCCTGTGCCAAACCTACCTTGGTTTTTCGGCTACATGGTTTCAGCCTTCACTCAGCTACACCAGTTCTTGCCAGTACAACTTGTCATCAGCTCTAAGGTCAGTTCCTCACCGACATCCCATTCACACGTCATCAGGCAGCCATGGGCTCCGAGCTAAATCCAACCCTAAAAAAGAAAGGGCTTAGCAGCGCTATAAAAATTAAAGAGCTGCCTTTGTTTGTCTTCATCACCTCCCAGGTGACACTCTATTGAGAGCAGCAGCTCCTAGTGTGAGCCTTGTGCCCATCAGGAGCACTACATCGCAGGCAGATCTAGTCCAGGAGGCAATCAGCATGGAGTGAAAAGACCACGCTGGCAGCTGCTGTTGCAAGAGACATCATTCTTCTTCAGGTTTTTTTCTTACAGCAGGCTGTGTCCATCCAGTGATATTTCATTTACCACTTCTTGATTGTCTTAGGAATGTTTCAGATGGGTGTAGTTGGTTGTCAAAGAAGCCATTCCTCCTTGCCAAGGTTTGACTCCATCCCAGCAGACTTGATTGCTCCTCAAAGAGCGCCAGATATTTTAATTGCATTCACACTAACAAGAGGTTGTGGCCACCCCAAGTTAATCTCTGACTTGCAGGAGCCAGGAAGGGTGCACCAAGAGGAGACAGTGACAGTGAAAAGATAAAGTGTGAGTTTTTGTCACAGGCATCAGACTCTCCAGGATATAGTTTACAGGTTGAGGGAGTCTGCAGTGATGTTTTCTTCCTCTTTGTTCCTCCAGGAGAGTGTCTTAGTCAGAACAGACATTCAAACTATCACAGAGCACCAAAGGGCTCCGAGTACTTTGAGACAGCAAATGGATTTTATGCCCAGAACACTTCTCCTCATGAGGTGGAGGGAGACATTCATTTCACCAAACAGAAGAGAAACCAAGGACTGACTCGTTGAGACTTTGGATACAGATTATGAGATAAAGATCTCACAAAGTGCTAGTCTTCCATCACCCCAGGATCCACTATTCACATGTCTCCCTCCCCTGCTCAGCAGGGCTCCAACTTTGGATACTATGTGCAGGATTCTGGTGGGGTGCAAATTCCTAATCCCATCACCTCACAGGTCTGGCTGAAACAACTACTCCAGTGGGAGTGATGGAGCAGCTGCTCCTTTCTCTTCCTTCTTCCTTGAGCCCCAGGCAACAGAGCTCATGTCAGGGTCCCTGAGCTCAAGCCATGAAGAATCTATTTTGCTGCTTATGGATAGTTCCCTGTGGCACGGAGAGGTGACTTTTACTCCTTACAGCTTAATCAAACCTCAGATGTGGCACTAGCCCTAAAGAGGAGGCATTTCTTCTCAAGGCTAAAGATTAGAGACTTCGGCTGCATCCTGGTGTGGAGGCAGTCCCTACAGGTGACCTCCCTCCATGCACCAGCTGGTGTAAGCTCACCAAGCTCTGCACTCAGATGCCGCACATGGTTCTGCCACACAGACCGGTGCATGCCTGCCCCGTGCAGCCCTTTCTGGGTGGGCAAGCAGATCTGAACTTCTGAGTGACCTAATGGTCATGTTAGGCGATGCATTGTGCCTTTGCTGACATACCATTGACCAAGTCACTTTGACATCACGTGGAGGACAGAGAGCAAACAACCTCATCATTTCCAGGTTTGCTTGGGAGTGATGCATACCTGGAAAACTGATTTGACAACTACAGCAATCGGAACAAAATACAAGGCCCCATAACCTGAAGAAGATGGAACCTCGTGAATCAGACTCCTTAGTGCCCCACAGCAGGGGATGGCCTCTTATTGCCCATTTACAAGCACCATTCTCCACCATGCAAGGGTCTGTTGCTTCTGTGTGCAGTTGCCGGTCACTGCTGAGCTCACTGCGGGAGTGTGGCTGTAAACGTGCTGAAAAGCCAGCTTGTACTCAGGAAGCACAGGAATGCCTGCAGAATAAATAACAATGTAAATTAGACAGGAGTGGAGCTCACCAGCCCCAGCAGGAGTTATCCCCTTGTCCAAACATTGAGCCAGCAGCTGATGAGCTTCCTTGTGTGCTCAGCAGGGCTCCTGCCAAGCTGAAAAGATTAAGAAGGAAAACTTGCCCCAGCTGAACAAATAGCCCAAAGGTCTGCCTGAGGCTCAACAGATGATTGGGGTGGCATGGTTAGGCATTAGTTTCTGTAGCCTGAGAGATAGATGCAACGGGCACGAGCACCCCATCCAGCAGCAGCTGCCACACTAGCCTGCAGGACCTGCAACAAGCCTGAAATTGTGCCCTCTGGAAAAGATCTTCACTCAACAGGCGAGAGCAAGGTTCAATTCCAATCATACAAATTCAAATACCATCCACTCTTAGTCATGCTCTTCTCTTAACCACAAGAACAGATACCTGGGAAACCAAATGCCTCCTACTTTTTTTCCCAGCCCTAGCACAGAAAAACAACTGGTCTGTAAAAGGCACATCATGTCTTCCAGAAATATTGACAGTCCTCCATGTTTCACCACTATTTCTGAGCCCAAGAGTCAAGTTCTTCTTGGCTTATCTCCCCTAGGATGGTTGATAGCTCAGCAGGGACTGCAAACCTCTGTCTTACAGCTAGTGAAGCATGGCTCAAGAACTTCTAATTTACAGCCAAGCATTTATGCAAACATAAATCCAGTGTTGATCCATAGGGATGAGCGCAATCATACATTAAGAAAAACAGAGCATTTTGAAACTCTAGTGACAGGTTCAACCCCACCTTCTTTAAATCACCTTCAATGATCTTGGCCTCATCTTAGCTCCCAACTGAAATTAAACCTGCTGTCACACTACTTTTCCTTAATCTCTGCTGCACCTGAACTCATCACCAGAGACTGACAGCAGGAAAGAGAGGGGGCTGGAGAACCCAATGAATATTATCATCATGGGGGGAATTTTTAGTATGTTTTCCATCATAGCCATAAACTGAATGATCTGGGGACTTTTATGATACTATCCCTATGGCATCCCAAAGGATGGAAAATAAAACATATTTTTATTAAGCCTCTTGAAAGATATAACCATTCATTTTTATCTGTTGGAACCCTACAAATGGGAGACTTGACAACTACTTTGCTTTCTGAATGCAAGAAAGTTTGTGGGGTGGTCAAACTGAATGTTACTCTCATAGCTTAACACCAGGACACCCCAAAACAATGTAGACAGGGTTTGGCATCTCTAGACCCCCAACGGTCAGTTTTGGCATATCCTGGAGGTAACCTGCGACTTTAAGAAAAAAATTGAGTGATCATTCTCATTTTCTCTGGTAAAGGAACAAAAAAAGTGAAGGTCTTTGCTTGATGACATTTGATACAAGCATATGTGACTTTGCTCTGCTTTCCTCTGCAATTCTTCTTTCACCAGAAATTGCTCACAACTCTATGCTGCTTGTGTTGCTCTCTGCCTGCATTCATTCACTAGAGATTAAAATTAGACCTAGTAATGATTCTTCCAAAATCACAGACTCTGGAGGGACAGGTAGGTTTTCCACCAAACACGTAGAAACCACAGAGTTTTGCTCATGGGAATGGTATGTGACAGGAACCCAGTGGAAAATACTGTTGGGTCTCTGGGAAGTCTTTTTGTACTGTCCTCAAAGGAACCAGAGAAACACAAATTCTAAAGGGAAAGATCTTAACATGAGAGAAAGTACTGACACAGCTGATCTTTCCAGATGATGTTATGTGAACAAGAAACAAACAGAAGTCTAACTTCCATAAAGCATTTTGTGAACCTGGATTCAGCATGTCATCTCTGAGACGCTTCAAAACAGAGGTAGCCATGTCACGAATGTTATCTAGTGTGGATCCTTACCTGGACTGTGGAGTGATATTAACACTTAAAATTTGGTCTTAGATCTGTACTCCTTAGGAAGCACCCCTCTTTTGCTCCTAAATATATGTGCAGAATGTCTACAGTGATTCTGATCCTCATATAAGCACCCAGAGTTAGAGAAGGGCACTTAGATGTGTTTTCACATCCCCAGTCTCAAGGAGTTTCCATCAGAGCATCTACAACCCATATTAGCAGTCTTGTTGTTAACACTGTCCCTGTGTAAGAAACAGTAAAAAACATGATCCATGGACACCAAGAGATTTACAGATGCAGAACACAGAAGCAGGACAGTGGTTATGGAGCTGAATACATAGCACCCAAGGATAGGAGGTGATTTAAAGTGACCTATAAATATCCAGGCACTTTTCACTGGGGATGGTTTAGATATATCACCTCTGAAGCCTTCAACAAATCACATAAATAAGGAAGTGACACAAACAAAGGTAAATCAAAAAGTGTTCTAATAATCAGATACTCTGGAAAGGCCCCTGATGTGGCAGAAAGTTGATTACAAAGTTTAGAATTGTCAACTTGGCAGGAAAAAAAAATTGCACTTTTCTCACACTGTGCAGTTCTTTTTCTTTGTCCTGGCATCAGACCAAAAGTTGCGTAAATCTTTGGAGGCATCTCACAGTACTTGCATGGTTTCTGGACTAGAAATGGTGTAAGTGCATCTTAGATGACAGAAGTGCCCATTGCTCCACTACAAAAGGTACTATAGAGAAGTGTCCATGACAGGAAGGCCTTTGGGAAGGAAGGTCACTGTGAGCAGCTCCCCATGTGAAGGTTGTTGAAGTGCTCATGTCTTGCCTATATCTGTGTTCAGCCTGTATCACTGTTCACAGATAGCTCTCTAATTTTTCATTTTAATCCTTCAACTGTGGAGATACCTCAAATTACCAGGCAGACAGTTCAGAGCTTCACTCCCCTTGCCATCTTCCCAGTGCAAAACTAACATTTCCCATGCCTTTTCAAGCCTTCAGTCTCTCTTCTTTTGCACCACAGAACCCAAGAGCTCTTCAGCATTTTCCTCTAGATCCATTCCTCTTTAAAACACGAAGGTAGAGAGTGGGTTGGACACTAAAGTTTTCAGTCTTTCTTTTAGCTTTTTCTAGATACTCAGTCATCCTCTTCTTTTTCCTCTGGATCTCACCAGTTGCTATGTCCCTTTCTTGAAGTGTGAGAGCCCTGTACGTCAGCTAAGACTTCACTGATGCTGAATTGGAGATTATTGTTTTGACACTTTGCTAGGCAATGTCCTCCTTTATACACCCCTTTTTCAGTGCAGCCTGAAACCCTGTCTCCCATTTTGTCTGGTCTATTTTCCACCCCCTCAAACTCATAGTGGACAACGCAGAACTTCTGCTTTGCCATTTATTCCCCCATCTTGAGTACTACCCTCTTGAGCCATTGAATATCCCTTCATAAGCAGAAAATTTTATGCCTGTCTTTGTGGAAGGAAATCACATTTATTTCAGTCTGCTTCTGCAACTGGGAAAGACCTCTGCAAATTCCCAGTCTCCACCTCATCATCAACAGCTGAGATAGAGTTTTAAAGTCCTCAAGGTTCAAGCTAAACTCACTTTTAACCTTTTGACCATTGTAAAAGATGCTTGAATGTCATGCTCTGTTCTCCAGCTGTCTTCCCATAGACGTAAAAAAATGTGGCCATTCCCATAAATCAATATGCCCTTGACTTCCATGGGCTTCAAATCAGTTCCTTCTCTTTAAGAAAATAGTGATTTAAAGGATTCTCTGTCTGTTACTGAACCACACCAGACAACTTCTCTTCCTTTTCTGAATAGTAAATGAATATTTAATAAGTGTCCTGCTGCTTCCAGTATCTTATGTGCAGTCATTATGGTCTATAGATCAAACCTAATGATTTCTGATAAATGTCTTAAGTTCTCCTGGTTGCTTGCATGGCTGTAATAAAATCACCAGGCAAAGGTATCTGGCAAGAATTGCCTCAGTTCCTGACCTCATTACTCACGAATCTGCATACAGCTGCCTCTTACCCCCATCAAATCCAAACCCTAGAGGCCTGAAAGATTATTGTACACACTTGAACATGCCAAATTCCCAGTAGATTAACCCCCCCCTCCACGCACCACATCAGAATGCTTTACCCTTGCTTCGAAGAAATAATTTCCTTAAAATGCCTCTGGTTTAAAGCAACAGATGAGTTCACCCTTATGGCCCAGTTTTGGCCCTCATTCTCTGCTGAGGCTGACATTTTATACACAAGCTGATGTCTTCTGAAAGCTTTAAGGGTTGCAAGAGTTCCTCCATCCATCCTTCATGATATACTCACACTTCATGTGCACTGTGCCCCCATCAACAGACATATGTGGTCACTTGCCCCTGGACCCAGGTTCTGTCTGACTCTTTCAGGTACTTCAGGACCAAAAGCTTTGTGGCTCACTAACCTCCTGAGCCAAAAATTATTTTTTTTGTTAAAACCTTTTGTGTATTTTACTCTTGTGAATTTGTCTAAATATTTTTGAACCCAAATAAAATTTCCCCAACCACAGGAAACTGCAGCGTGAAGTTCCACAGGTGAGTTGCAAAATGCATGGAAAAACATCCTCTCTTCCTTTCTTTGTCCTACCACTTAGCTTCTTTTGGTATACCCCAGTTCTTGAATTCAAAGAGACAGTAAGAAATCATCCCCTATTCATTCTTTCAAAGATATTCATACAGATTTCTACCACACCTTTCCCTGATTGTCTTTTTTTCCTGGGCATCTCATTAGCTTCATACGGATGGACAGATTGTTCCTTTCCACCTTTTCAAAGATCTACTTTTCACACAATCAGTTTCTGTGATGGACACATACTCTTCAGAAATGGGCTGAGAACCATCAGCTTTATTGTACATCATCAAATGGCCCTTGCAGTCACTACTGAATGTGCTGCATTTGAACTCCCTCCTTAGACCTGTAAGTGGTTAAACGCCTGTAGAATAATGTGGCAGAACTGCTAAGTACCTATTGTTTTCCATTCCCATCAGTGTGAAAATGCCTGAACTTCTCAAGTGGCCAGAGCTGAGTTACCATGCCTCTCCTCAGCTCGGGCAACTCCCTATATCTCTTCTCTTTGCCTGTGGCAAACACACAGTGATTCATTTCAGCTTAGTCTGAAGTGTTAAATTACATTATTCTTCATTTGCCCAGGGATAAATTGACTCAGCATTTAAGCTAAGCATTTACTGTAAGGTTTGCATCCAGACAATTACCTCAGCTTAGCTGATGCTTGGTAACTTGTTAAGCCACAGCATCTTAATTACAAGACCTAAGGCTCTCATAAAACAGATTGGGATTTTGAGATAACTTCTGCTTCTATTTTGGAAAGTTGGAATAAATTCCAGGGCAAAATGATTCTAAAACAAAGCTCTGCATTACAATCTCCCATCATGTAGTCAGAAGAGTTTTGTATATAAAACAGGAGTTGCAGCCATTTCTTCTCTAATTCAAACTGTCCACCAAATACAGAAATAAGATGAAAAACTACCCTTGGCATAGCTAATTGCAATTAGAGACTTTTGAAAATTCAAGCTCTCATTGCCCACTTCAAACACAATTCAGCAAAGTGTTTAAGCTCTGACTTGAATGGGATGACTTAAGTGATTAGAATTAACCACGTGCTGAAGCATTTTGCTGAACCAGGAACCTAAGGAGGAGAATAACGCCTTAAAACTATGACAGTTCTTCAGCTGAAACAACACAATAGACCCTTATTCTGGGTACCAAAATTATATTTCTTACACATTTTTTTGTCTAGATAAAAAGGCTTTTAGCATGGCTTGTGCTGCAGCCTTTGGACAGGGATAAGTCTAGTCTTTTGCAAGCCGCAAATAACTTCTCAAGGAAGATGTCTTCCCTTAGCCGTGAAGAGATAGTACACGAGTCTGCAACACTGACGGCAACCCTTTAGCCCAGATATTTTTCCGTTGGTTTAACACGTATTCAAAGGTGTCTTCCAGCAAGGAATGCTAATTTTTGTACTTTGAGTATTAGGATCAATTCTGACAGCAGCATAATCTGAGTAACTTCAGCACTTGCTCAAGACCAACACAGTATAATTTAGAGTAGTTTTTGGCACAGTATAGCTCTTAATACATCCTCTGTACTAAGATGCATTCCCATATGTTGCCACTGAATTTGTTAATACTCTGTACTTAATGGACAGGTATGTTGAATAGGCCTTTAATTAGTTTTAATCCGTCCTTGAAACAGGGATGTGATGTTTTGGTGGGGTAACATCAGAGAATGTACTTGCTCCTCCTCAACCATTCACCATGTATGGCACGTACATCCACGATTTTTGTGACCTTACAAATTCTTCTCTCACTCATTTGCCATGGTAAATGCCAGTCATTTGCCCTGGTAAATGTGACTGCAATACCAAGGAAAGAAACTGTGAAGGCTGCAGTACAAATTCAGTTCTTGCAAATATTCCAGGCATTCATGTTAGGCATCAGCTGCGGTTGAAATACAGGGATTTGGGGGGTTTTGTTTTGCTAGATGATTGCTCTGTTATCACTGAAGCACGGCCTTGAAAGAAATGCCTTTACTTTGGTTCTGAGAGAACAACCCTGCCAGTTAAGGTCCACAAGTTTAAGGGTGACATGTATAGTCCTGCTTTTGAAAGAGGAAGTGGTAACAGGAGCATTTTCTTCTCAGCCCACTTTCCTGTGCTTTTTGTGCTTTGCAGGAGCGGTAAGTTGGCTTCCACAGTGCATCTATTCTAGTATCTCACTGCTACAACCTCTTTTTGGTCTCATTATCAGCAATGAATCAATTCCGGCCAATAATCCACTCAAAGATCAAAAATAAACTCCAACAGCACATTAGAGGAGCAGACCTCATGTATCCTGTGTCAAGCTTATAACTGTGTTGAGGACCATGTACCTGTCAGCATGTTATCCTGACTTGTGCATCAGGCTACTGAGAACCAAGGCCATTCCTAGATAAACTGTTCCGCTGTTAAAAAAATGTGCCGTTTATATTTTTCTTCAATTTGTCATTCATCTTACAGTGGATAAGTAAGGTCTTCATTCAGTAGATCAAAGTCCTCTATCAATAAAGCACTTTAGGCATATAGAGCTGGAAGAAATTGCTAGCCCATCTCGCTACCCTAAAGTAAGACCCACTCTGCCTATGCCCTTCCTAAAACCTCCTGCAGTCTCCCAAGGCCTTGCAATCTAGAAATCTCATTATCCTTCAGGCAATTTTACGTATTTCAACTGCTTTGGTGGTGTGGTGACTCTTTGCGGAAGAAGCCCTACCTCAGATGGTGCAGTTGTGCTGTGCTGGGCTTCTGTCTTGGGTGTCAAAAGATTCCTGCTTGTTGCTCTTTGGGGCTTGCTTGTCCACCTTCTCACAGAGACACATCCTCCAGAGCCATTCCCCTAAACAGCACTGACAGACACCTATGTACAAAACACTCGAAAACCTTCAGCTCATAATCCCCTCTGACAGCAGGTGGGCTCCTGGCTCCTGTGGGGAGTCCAGCAGTTTTGCCCTGGATGTTGCACTTCTTATCCAAACGCCTTCGTTTCTAGAGGAGCTAAAAATGCCTGGTTCATGCAGCCCTTGCACACGATGTCTGGCAAATGCTGCAGATGAGGTTTCTCAGTCTAAGGAAAATGCTGCAATTAACACTACATTAATTAACAGAAGAAAAAGCCAGCTATTTTTGGAAGTAGGGCCTGCCCACTCAAAAGCATTCAGAAGACCCATTGTACCCTTCTGCTAACAAAGCCTCGTTAGCCTCCCGGAACAACCAGTCCAGAGATGGGGAAAGATGATTTAAACTGGGACTACACACTGTGCAGATCCAGATTTTGAGAATCCATTTTCTGGCCTATGTCCCAAAATTCTGCTGCATTGGGAAAGGAAACCCTGGGATGCCAGTAGAAGCAGAAGCTAAAAAGTAGCAGGGACTGCCCTGCTTTTTATAATTCTGCTGTCATGGGATAGAAGAACCAGAGCTCCAATATGTGCTTGGCTGAGAGATCTAAGTCTGTTTTTGGAAATCCATACCCAGCTCTTTTTGGACAGATAGTGTCTCTTTGAAGCATTTAAAAAAAACGTGCTTACAGAACCTGGATTCTCTAATTTACCAGTGTAAGAAGAGGCAGGGGCCTGCCTGATGTCATTTTTCACATCCAGATGAGAGGACCATACCTGGGCAGCATTTTAGGTCTCTGTGGTCAGTGGCATGGTGGCCTCATAAGGAAGCTTCCTTGAGAAAAGAGATAAATAAAGGTAAACCACACGGAAGTCAATTAAAACAGAGGGAGAATGAAACTATATGCAAAAATATGCCCCCAGAAATCCTAGGTTCTTCAGTTTGGTCAGACCTGCTTATGAAGATGATTCAGGTGGTGTTTGAATGATTTAAAGACCTCTGTGTAGGCTCACCATAGGTGCAAGTCAGGAGCAAGGGCAGTGTAACACTCATGTAGCAGTGACACAAAGACAAATTGCTGCCATGCACGAGTCCCAGTGTGGCTGCCGTCTTCCCGGCCACAGTCTGGGTATTGCTGACTCTGGGAGCAGCTCTGGGGACTTGGAGAAGGAATAAATTAGTGCTCATCATTGAGAACTGGGGAGGAATTTTCCGATGGAAGTGTTTGTTGTCGGAAAATGTGGGTTCATTGACAGCTGCACACGTGGCAAGGGTGGACCGACTTCAGTGACACTTTTTTTTTAAGGACAAGAACAGTTTTCGTGTCCAAGCATGGAATTTTTATTCAAAAACAGAGCCGAAAACAGCAGTTCCAGAGTGCCCATTCAGCCAATGATTGCCATGTAAATTCGGAGATGGAAAGCATGGGTTTAAGTCTCTGTTGCATATTATTTGATTTCCATATCCTTGCTTCTATAGCAGGTCCCCTCACTCTGAAGGTGGTTATCTGGGGAGAAGAACATGATCCCTCTTGCTGGGGAGGGCTGTTTCTGTCTTTGTTTTGCTTTGTTTGTTTGTTAAGAATACAGCATTATTTCATGCAGTAAGAGAAAAAGAAAAACAAAGTTCTTGAAATCTCAAGTGATGCCAGAACATATTTTCTACCCAGCTACTTGCCATAAATAAAACTGACATTTTATATCTTGGCCATTACAGCTAAATTACTGCCATGATTATTTTTTTTCTTCTTAATAAAATAGAAGTCATGTTAACACACACTCGCTACCAGAAAATTTGGTCTTGTTTCAGTTGGTGCAAAATGCAAATAGCGAAAATATCAGTTTAGAAAGACATGAGAGGCTTTTTTTTTCCCTACCAAGCTTAATTTTCATTTGGGTGACTCGTCTGCAATCCAGATGGTATCTGTGAGGGGAGAATGGAGACAGACACTATTACTTTTTCTCTTTTTCTTCCAAGAACCACATTGGAAATAAATTTAGAAAGGGGACCACTTAGAGAAGACCTGTTCCAGGAGATCCCAATTTTAATTCCGCCATAGTGATTAGCACAGTTCTATTTCCATACAGTTCTTTAAATTTTTCTAAGTCCTCAACTGGACATTAAGTGAGTCACCAGCTCTTAGAATATTTTTTTTCAGCTGAAACATTTCACTGTGCCCTTTGGCAATGGATTTTTATGCTGCAATTTTATTAAAAAGTTTGCATGAGAAACTTCAAGATTAAGAAAAAAAAGGCTAAAAAGTTTATGTCTCCATCTATAACTGCCTAGTTCTGCACATCTGGAGAGTACCTGGGGATGGGATCTTTTCCTTTCCTGGCACAGATCTGAGTTTGATCCAAAGCTTCCATTGCATTACACGTTTTAATGCATTTCTCTGCATTCTCAGACAGTGATTTTTATGAGTAAATAACATTAACAATGAATAGCTCAGAATGTTAAGCTCTTGAACTCAGAATTGGGTTGCACAGTGAAGAGTGGAGCTCACTGTCTCAGGATGAAAATAACAGGCTTGTATCTGACAGAACCAAGTTAAATTCCTGCCATGGACTTTTTCAGTCTTTGTGATGCCTCTGGAGCTAAGACTGGGCTTTGCACATATATACAAACACACTCAATGGTATGCTGCTTTTAGTAAGACCCTTTTATTTCCTCTGAGTCCTGGACTCTGTTCATGCAATGACTCATGAGCAAACAGCTTTGCAGAACTTATCCTTTGATTTGTAATGCTCCCTGCTGTGCCTCTGCAAAGTCTTTTATTTCTTTGCTAAGTTTGCACAGAACACTTTCATAACTATAATCTCCCAAAATCTGAAATCAATGAAGACTGTATCCATTACACTAAGGATGCATTTGTCTTTCCATTTTCAACTTTGAAAATTGGAAGCTTTAAAGCATTTAACATTGAAGACAAGAACACATTCTACTACTTAGGAGCCCAAAACCTGTTAGCTTTCAGTAGAGTTCAGGTACTAATGTCAGCTTCCTAAACACTGCTTTTAGCAGCAGTCTGAGGTGGTTGAGCCTCTTTTTTAAATCCAGACTATGTTTGTGCTGCCTCCAGTAGAAGTCCTGGAGTTTAGAGTAAACCAAATGCCTTGAGATGGTGACACTTGCACTGAAGGTGAGACCCCAAGTCCCATCCAGCTCCACTACTTCAGAAATTCATTCACCTGTAAATTCTGAATTCAGGTCAGAAGCCAAACCTGGCTTGGCTTTTTAGCTCATGCTTCTGGCAAGCAAGGGAGGATGACAAAACCCATTTTGGCCTCTGCAGACACAGGCAGGGTGAGGGGATATGTCTTAGCTGACATTAGGTAAGAGCACTAGGAGAAGCTGCCCAGAGAGATTGTGGAGTCTCCTCTGGAAATATTCAAAACTCACCTGGACATGATCCCATTTAATCTACTGTAAGTGAACCTGCTTTAGCAAGGGGATTGCAGTAGATGATCTCCAGAGGTCCCTTCTAACCCCACCCATCCTGTGATTCTGCTTGATTATGTGAAAAGGTAGCCTTAGGTGCTTTCCATAATGTTCACCCATCTTTTCTCCCCAGTTCTCATTTCAGTGGCATTTTCATAACTAAGTCTCCCAGTTGCCCTAGACAAACTTTGTAATTGCAAACAGCACTGGCAGCAGCATATTTTCTCCCATCCTCCTCAACAACGTCTGAACAGTTCACAAATGCTGAGAGATGCAGGCTTTGCAATATCTCTGTGGAGAGCAGGCTTGTGCTACCTGCTTTTATTGACAGATGGAGAGGTGAGCGATGTGACTATTTAGCAGAGGTTATAACAAAAATTTTCAGGTAAGTGATGATGAACATAAATTGTTTTATATTTCCTTGGAAGTCTCCTTCTTCTCAGAGTTGAAGGGCTACTAAAAGATTAACTGGACAGTGAGAGCTAGATGGGAAATTTTGTCCCATTCATCTTTTATTCTCTCTTACAGGACAGTTTATCGTGTTGGGGACTTCAAAGGACTGCACCAGATAAGCAGAGGAGAAACACAGATTAGCTGAGACATCAACAAGCATTGGATGAGGTCAATTAAAAGCCAAATTAAACAAATGGAGCTTTCAACTTCGATCCAGACAGGAAGAAGCAGTCAGTTGCAAGGTTTGGAGATGAAAAGAATTCCAAAGGGCTGATGCAGAACAGAAGCATGGGGGTGGGAAGTGTAGAAGTAGCCAGGGGCAACATGGCAGTATGGGGCAGAAGTACATTTCATCTATTGTCTTCAGGCAGGACCAAAACTCAAACTTATCTGAATCAATGATACCTGAAGGAGCTGAAAGGGAAAAGCCCTGGCCAAGTTAAGAACTGTCTTGGTGGCTACAGAAAGGAAGATGAAGCAGAGTCCCAGAGTAGGGTTGGGGTGATTGAGGGCGAGGACAAGCTGTGCTGCAGCAGGCAGAGCCGTGGACCAGCAGTGAGAAGAGGCAGATTTTGTGCCAAGTGGATTCTGGGTCACGTAACTGGAGCCAAGCTGCTGAGTCACTCTGCAGAGCCTTCCAAAAGTCACTTTGCCCACCTCCTGCTGCCTCAGTCAAACTCGTCTGAAAACAGGGGTCAGGACAGTCAGGAACTGTGCTGTGAAAACAAGGTGCTGGCTGAATATGCCAGAGGTGACCATGTGTCCAAGCCTACAGCAAGACCCTCTGAGACAGCAGCAGAGGACCCCCAAAATGCTGGGATAAAAAGACTGACTTTGTCTCACAGAGGAGTGTTTTCAAGTCTTTGCATTATTCTTTACCCATCCAATTCACTCACTTGCAATACTTTCTGTTCTCCAAGGCTCGTTTTGAAGTCTAAAGCAAAAGCCATACTTAGAGCAGTGATAGATTAGAGTTTAAGCAGATCATACCTAGGCTGCCTCAATGATATTTCTTCCTTAAATCTCCTGGCCATTAAAAAAATGGTACCTTTATTCAAATAACTGTTCCAGACCACTTTCCAGAGTCATTGCTTTCCCTGTTTTAGTCTTTCAGTTCCCAAGTTTGCCTAATACTTGTAACCTTGCTTTCTAAAAGGAAATCATCTTAATGATCTCAAAATTACTGTCTTTTGGCTTACGCTTCCATGTGGGTCATCTGACTCCATCAAGAATCTTCAACCAGTGCAGTATAATCTCAAAGACATTATGTTCCCCAATTAACAATGGCAGATTATAGAAGCTAGAGGCCAACTAATGCTCTCTTGACAAGTGAAAAGCTACAGTGTGATCCCAGCAATTCTCTATTGTGCTTGGCCAGAAGGTCCCAAGTTTGAAAATAGATATGTGATCACTTACTAAGACCTAGCAAGAAGAGAGGAGTTGGTGAAGCGGCGACAGGACATACAAATACGGCAAGAAGTGAGACAGCAGACAGAGGGTTGTTGCATAGTAAGGAATGACATGGGAAATACTGGGCACAAGTCCACGAAGAAACAGTTTTCATGAATTTTTATGTCCAGGGACATTACCCTGGCCTGGATCAGAACATGGTTTACATGAGCAACCTTTTCCTTGCAAAGCAATCGAGTTCCAGTAAGACACACAGCATTCCTTTTTCTCTCAATTTACTGGCATTGCAAAGACAAGATCTTGGAGGTCCCTCCAACAATTTCCCTTCAGTATCTCAGTTTATCTTCCTTTTCTTCTCAAGAATCCCAGGACAAGCCTGACGTCAAATTCTTCCCTTGAGGCTGATTTCCATCACTCCCAGAGTTATGTTCAAACACTCATATAGCCTAGTAATTAATACAAACTATCATGAGCTGACATGTACCTCTGTCTGTGTATCAGTATCCTCCGTGCCTCCAGAAGATGGATAGATTTAAATAGCATCTTTGAAGACAGCTGAAGCAAGTTAACTAGGGATTGACTAACACAGGAAAGCTATTTTTAGCAGTCAACTGATATCTGGTTACCTTGTTACGGGAAGCTTATGCAATGCTAGTAAATTCTTAACTAAGGAGATAGATTGGACACCAAAATTATTTCACTCCGAGAATGCCTATAGGACTTCAAGAAGAAATAAATTTCACAGAAAGAGATTTACTTGCCTTCTGGTGTTGGAGCTGTAAGGGTTTTTTTTTTTCTTTCAAGGTTTCCACTGGAGCTATGCAGGCTACCAATAAAAAAATGGAAATTCATGATGAAATACCTGCCTTCAGGAGCAACTTATTGAAATACACTTTCAAATCTCACCATCATCACCAGTATTTCATATGACCTAGTAGCACTAGCATTTTGGGGCACGCATTTTTAAAAGACTGGTCTTTTAGCACACACATGCAAAATAAACTTTTCTGGGCAGCAGGGAAGCATCAGCACGGCCACGATGATCTGAACAGTCCTGGGCTGACCGTCCCAGAAAGCGAATAACTTTGCACAGATGGAAAACACCGGGCAGAGCAAGCTGCCATTAATCTTCTGCCTCTCCTCCCTGGAGAAGGAGGACAGAAGAGGAGGCACAATTCTAATTTTGTTTTTACCTCTGCAAGTCCACTAAGATTGTCCCTGGATCCAAGTAAGGACAGAGTTTGGCCCGTTGACTACTGAGCAGGAGTAGGGGCTGATGCAACTGGACCCATGTGCAGAGGCAGCTGGCCAGTAACACAAACTGTCTTGGGAGCCAGGGCACGATGCTGTGAAATGCTTGATCCAGCACAGCAAGATGTTTTCCTTATTTGCAAGCCATAATATGAGAACAAGGCACACCAAGCTCTGGGGATCTGGATGGAGAACTTTCGTGTCCTCAGAAAAATTATAAATAAATGATTTGATGGACAAAGGGGGATTGCATTGCCCAGCTTGGAAGGAATCGCTTTTTTTAGAAGGATCAAAGGAGGGCAAATGGCACCAAGCCACTTCTAAAAATTGATTAGGAGGGCAAAGCATGTGCAGGTTTCCAAGCAATGAGTAAGCACCATGACCTCAAGGAAAGGTTTTGTCAGTGGAAGAAGAATTCCCACCAGTGATGTGTTTTGGGGATGCAGAGCCAGGCAAATGGATGAAGCTCCCTGGGGAGAGACTATTGAAACATATCACATATCCTAGAAGATGCAGTTCTGACTTCTCTAGAGAGATAGGGCAGATTATTTCATAGGATCACAGATAATGGCAGAACTGAAGTCTATCTATTGCCATGTCCTGGTTCAAATAGTTAGCAGCACCAGGAGTGCCCCAGAAAGCCGTAAAATGTTAGAATTTACCCTCGTGGGATGAAACAAACCCAGATCCTAAGTTAGGTCTTTGTCTGCTCTTTAATAATCGATATTGGCCTGCAGTAGGTACCAATGAGTCTAACATCTCTTTCAAAATCATGGTAATTCATTCCAGTTACTATGAAAAGCTTGTATTCAACAGAAATTTCAGAGACTTTCAGTTTTCCCTTTAACCTGGCTAAATGTTCTTGTAGCTACATCCCATGGCAAAGTTCTTGAGTTTGCCTATATGGTGTGTTAAAAACACACACACACGTATTTACTCTGTCCCTGGTCTGAGTTCATGTTGCTACTTAAAGTCACTGAAAGGAGTCTGTTCCCAGACTTTTATGCCCTTTGATCTGTGAGGGCGTGGAGGCAAGATCAGTCCCATACCCTTCCATGGCAGCAACTTCCCTGCTGGAACAGACTCACCTCTCAGTTTCTGGCCTCCAGCTGCAGGGATCAGTTCTGGTTTCCAAGGAAAGCAGCCCTGCCTGCAGCACCTCGCTAATTGTGCTCCCGTGTGGGCGTGTGGATGTAACTTGACTCACGCTGCCAGTCAACGCCACCAGGCAGGAGGCACAGGGCTCTTGTAGCGATTATCTTATCTGCTGGAGCTGATGGGTGCTGTTCTTACAAGTGAAGTACCTAATCCTCTTTTCTTTCTCCTAAGCACTGGGCCTCCAGGTAGCCTCAGGCAAGCCCAATCCCAGTATTAATTATTGGTTGCATTTTCTTAAAGCCGTTCTTCTTTTCTTTTTTCTTTTTTCTTTCTTTTTTTTTTTTTTTTACAGATTCAGTCACTCCTAAGCGAAATTCCACCCGTCACCCTTCCCTCATAACGGGTTCACATCTGTTTCTGTAGTCTTTCAGTATCACAACAAGCTCTGATTTTGCAACAGTAGGCAGATTTGGGGGTCTGAGGGCATTTTTGGGAGGGGAGGTTTGGCAGATTAAACTGAACAAATTGAATAAACCTTCGTGATGACATCAGGCTAAAAGTCAAGCTCACAGGGAGCAAAGCTCAGCTCCTCACCTCCAATCTTGCATCTCACCTGCATTTACAAGTGCATGCTGGGGCTTTAAATTGCCAAATGAACAGGAAAGTAATACCATGTGTGCATCTGGCCCAGAAAACACCTCCCGATTCCCCTTTGCTGTCCTACCCCTAGCAGCTTCAAAAATGAGAGATGGTAAATGCTGGGGGAGGGTTCACAAGCCTGTTAAAGGAGTACCATGCTACTTTCCATGGTAGCACAGCACAGGTGCAAGTAAGAAAGCAGCAGGCATGCGCATTTCTTATTTTCCAAATGTAAATCATATGATTTGCAATAACCCCATGCCCAAACCTGTAGCAGCTCCACTAAATGAATCTTTTCCTGTGCTTGCGTCTCTGCCTGCACCGTCAGCATACAGGAATCCTCAACTTTATACCATCTCCTGTGTGGTTTTTATCACTTTCCAACCAACCTCAGAGAGGACACATCACTGTGCTCACTATAGTAGGGCCATTTGTTCCAGATTTGGAATGGATTCTTGCCGAGTTTTCCCCCATCTGCAGATCAGGCAACCAGGGCCACCTTGACTGTTGCTAGCTGGAGCTGGATTTCCAAGGGTAACCTTCATCTGAAGACTTTGATCAAATCACCTTCTTTCCTCTGCTTCCAAGGTGAAGAGGTTGGAAACCTCTGAGGCTCTTGAAAACGCCTTCAGTTTGGAGAGGCAACCCCACCTCTTCTCATCTACTTTGTGCTGACATTGACCACAGCAGAGGAAGTCCTGCTGAGCAGGGACAGGCCTTAGTCCCTCCTGTCATTTAGCCCTGAAAAAAGGCTTCACTGAATTTGTATTGCCTGGTGCTTCTACTCTTGAAATGGCCTCAGCTTTATCTCCCTCCACTGGCTACTCTCACGCTGAGTCATGGCTCTGCACATCCTGGCCCCTCACACATGTGCACGAGGCAAACGTTAAGTATGACATGAAGCTGTCCATCCTCCATCTCCAGAGAACTTCTTAGTGCTATAGCGGAGAGGGACAAGGAGTGGAAATGTCCAAATGTTCACAACTTTTTACAGCACAAAATCCAGAATATGTTCTTAGTCATCCCCCAAGATAGGCTGTTAGGGAGCACAGCTATGACTGAGGTCAGAAAATCTACTTGAGACAGGACTTCAGGAAAGTCCCAAACACAGATAAGAGCAACACAGGTGTGCACCTCCTTAAACAAAACAGAACTCAAGTAATTTCCCTTACCAGAGCTTCATGTCCTTCAGTTTGCCAATTCCATGGCTTAAAACCTCTTCTGTTCTAGTTTACACTTCTCAGTTCCACTAGGATTGTGCTGGTTCTTGAGATGTCAGACCTCAGTATGAGCTCATGAGTGTGTGTGCTTCAGGTTTTAGAGAGCAGTGCTGACACATGTTCTCAGAATATCCTGGCTTTGTACTGAAGCAATTCTAAAGAAAAAAATCATCCTCCTCCTCATTTTTGCAGCAGAGATGTTGGGTCCCATGCTGTCTATTCTTAATCTGTAGCACCATCTTTTGAGGGCATGCTGTACTCCCAAGCAAATACACTGAGCTCTCCCCAGAGGATCCCCATGGGCCCTTGCTGGCCACAGTCAAAGCTGGCTGAAAAAAAATTGTGACAGAAGCTGTTTTCCATTGGAAAGGGATGTTTCAAGGCAAAATGTTTCCTGGGAACATGTGACGCTGAGTTAATTTGTGACTGAAAAATGTCAGGCTGCTACAGCAGCAAGAAAAACTTACTTTGTTCCAAGTTTTTCAATTTGTTCACTCCCAGCTTGTTTTTGTCCAGCTTACATTTATATTTGGGCAGAGGGTACCATGTGTATTGATATTTTCTATTCCATATTTACATTGTTACATTTAATATTTTAGAATAATGTTTTGGCATTGATAAAATGTGTCATTTTTGGTGCTTTCAAAGGGAAATTTTAATTGGGAGGGGGAATAGAGAAATGTTATTCTTCCTCATCCATTCTCCCTCCCTGTTGTTAATGGCATCATCATCGATACAAAAACAGCTTCACTGTTCTGGACCTGTTACAGTTAATAGCAAAGAATTGCTTTTGGTCACACTTAAGTTCTGAAGGACTTTGCAAGGAGGGGAGTGAATGTCTGTGTGCAGTGTGTGCTTCCCTTCACTTCATCCTGGGTTTCAATCCAGGCTGAGGGAAGACGCAGCAATATGTGCAATGATGTGTTAGTAACCTGTGGTGATGACAGGGCTGTGCACTTAGTGACTGTTCTATCCATACAGTGCTCTGGGGTGAAATATTCACACCTGACACACAACGGGGAAACTGGAGCGTGGGGAGGGGACCCGATCCTTCTATAGCTACTCTTCAATATCTTCACTTTTTCCTTTCTGAACTATATGAAAGGCCATGGAATAAAAGCGGTCTGTTTCAGGGGAGTAATTTCTCATTCCCATTTAGGTAGGCACTGGGTACAGGCTCAGCAATGCTGCTCTGAGCCACTTGCAAATTGCTACTCAGGCATGTGGAAAGAGTGGTCACCTGCTGAGCTGCAGGAGATGGGCAAGGCCACTGAAGCCAGAGCCTGACACGGTGAAAGCTCATGGATGCCATGGTGCAGATAATAATGGCAGCATCTTCCAAAGACTAGCCATGTCTAGGGAGAAATATAAGCAATGAAAAAAGTTTCCACTTTCTCTTTATTTTTATTTCAACCCCTTTTATCTGTCTTGTTTTATAGCTTTACATTGGAAGACAGCCCATTTCCTGGTACGTACAGCAGCTTGACTGAGCATAGCTTGGCAACAGTGCCTGTTGCTTTAGGGAAGAACAGAGCATATTCTCATTGTGCATGTTTTCCCTTGGAAACATTTCATCCTGTCTATATAATTCTATATATGGCTTCCAGCCATGCCACTACAAGCTGCAAAAACACCAGCTCTTATACACTAACAATGTCAGGCCTATTTAATGGCTGGATTCAGGGCCATCAAGAAATTACCTGTGATTCTGTAGCTTGTCTTCCTTGGGCAGATTTGGGAGGTTTTTTGCCCAACATAGAAAATGGAGCTATTTTGCCTTTTTGGAGGAAATCCTCAAAAATCCTCATTTCTCCCATGCTCATTGCATGCCTTCTTTGCTGCTTTTCACAATGGTAGATAAATTAATTTTGGTGTCTCAACTAAATTTCAGTATCAGTAATTTTTGTGGTTCTCCCTGTTCTACAGAGTTTCTTTTATCCATCTCAAACAGATCGTCTGGAATGCCTAGGTCGCACTCCCACAATGGGGCTACATGCTTCTTGGGTTAAACAGGGTATGACTGCACTGAAGGACCAAATTCAGTGCCATTCTTCTGCTAACAAGCTAAATGGAAACAAAAGGGAAGGAATATCACTCAGGAAGACAGAAGAGATTCTTTGGAGTCCTATCTCAGTAAAATTTTTTTGAAAGTTACATGTTCAGTTCAGGCCTTTTATCATGTCTGCCCTAAATTCACGTCTGTTTTGCAGTTAATAACGATGTCAATGTCAAAACAGGAAACAGAAAGTTTGCAAACTTTCTTAGTGTTGAAGTCATAGCAGCTCTCTCATCCATGTAAGCATTGTTCAGAACAGCTGCACTATTCTAAGAAGCCCTATTTCTCTGAATACTTTTTGGCCCACACCATCTGAAGTCACTTACAGAGCTAAGACCTTTTACTTTTGTTCTTTACTGCATCATACTGAGTGCCCTCAGCTCCCGGTATTACTAATGGGAACTCCACACTGCTCCAGAGGTGATCTCTGTAGGAGCTGTCAGCATAGGGAACAATGACTGTGTTAGGAGGACCTTTGCTCCCAAAATGGGCAGGTTCAGCTCCACATCTGCCCTTCACATTGCAACCCTTGCTTGACTCATGCCATCCTCAGGCATAACCTCAAGTGTCTGAGACGTCCTCCCTCTGGCCTCTTCTCTGCTGAGTGGAAGAGTGCTTCAGTTCTGAGGTTAGCCTAATTTTTAGGTGTTTTTCAGTTCCTTGACTGATCTGTCTCCTCAAACAGCTTGTGCAGCAAAAGCAAGAGGAAAGGACCCCTCAAACATTTCCTTGATGTCATCAGTACTGTCTCTCTGGCAGCTCTGTGGATGCCATGCTGTACTTTAGGATGTGTTGTTTGGCTGGAGAACACCCTGGCAAGAAGGGACAATGGAAAATAGCAATAGCAGCAATGGTAGCAATAGATGGGGCTAGCAACCTTTCTCTGGGTGAATACAAGATCTGCTGCTCTTCTCAGCTGTTTGAGGGGTCATTACTCAGTTACTTACCCAGTGATGTTTGCACTGTGCTCTGGCCCAACATCGTACGTGCCAGATTCCTCTGGTTCTCCTCATGGTTTTGATTTAGACTGACAGCAGTGTGCTCAAATGCTCACCAGAGGTTCTGCAGACTCTGAGTTGGAGCAGCCAAAAAATATAACATCCTGAAGTTTGAACCCTTGTTCATTTCACAGAGCTGTATCCATCTATATTGCACGATTTCTTGTCACTCAGCTTTGGCTCTTGCTGTCTGCAGCCACCAGGAGTCTCTACTTGAAATCCTGTTTACTCCTGGGCATCACTGGTTGTTATCTCAGGGGTGAGTCATTATCTGCCTAGATTGGTTACCAGAGGGTGTGAAATCTTTCTGTAGTGGAGTCATGGACTAAAGAGCCAAGGAGGACCATTTTGATGCACCTCAAATAACCTCTGAGCTGTTCATGTGTTGAGCTGCAAGCGTTGGCTGGTGACTGTAAGGATTTTGCATACAGAAATGGATACTTGCATTTTCAGCGCAAGTTTGCACTTGCCTGCCTTCTGTCACTAACACTTTCCATGTTTTCATAATAAAATGGATTCTAACCATCTTTCTGTGGCACAACAATTATGGAGCAGAAGTCCTTTCCCCAAATGGCCTTTAAGGACAGTGGACAATAAACATTAAAACTGTCATGTACTTTCAATGGCTCTGATTCTTGAGAGGGACAGGTTTAGCTGATGTTTGCATGGTACAAACAAGTGAAAGACAGGGGTACTTTTCCCAGGACCCCCAGATGTGACATCCACATGCCATCAGGCGCCACAGGAAAGTTGCCTTTTCATAAACTGCCTTGCTAGCACAAAGTCAATTAAAATTGTAAGTCCAGATTTCCATTAAAGAAGACACATCTAAATTCATCCAGGGACGTCTGAGACAGGAAGTCGTGTGGCCACTCTTGCAGTCTTTAGTGTGAGTCCAGCCTCAAGGGCAAGGTGGTTTTTCCTCTGTCCAAGACGACCTACCTGAACACCTGAGATAACCACATCAAGTCAGCTTCCCTGAACAGCACAGTCTGTCCATTGCTTGCTGCTCCCTGTCAAACCCAGTCCTTTGGGAGAATAAATGCCTGTTAGAAGACTGAATGTGCCCAGAACTAAAAGTGTAGTCAATTCCCACACATCTGGATGCCATACTGCATGGCTGAAAATGTTTCTTTTGACCATGATTCATCCCTCTTCATTTTTTCACTCTGTAAGCTTCTGTGAGTGACTCAAACCTGACACCCATGAAAAGTCTTTATTTCTTTATAATTCTGGTCAGACCACTAATTAATTGCTGTGTTTGTTCTTTAATACCTGACCAATTAGCATAAGTAAATAACATGGGTAGAACAAGATGGCATGCAGGGCTAATAAAACTGCTGCAGTGGTTTAAATTGCCAGTTTAAAACCCTGTGAAGTCTTCAGTGCAAAAGGAGAAGAAGGAAATAGGCCGAGTGGCTAAATTATAAACTACCTCCATAGGCTATACTTCTGATTTGTGGACTACTTGTAAAAGGTCTACAAATAATAATATATTTTTTAAAAACCTATAATATTTTCAGCCAGTATGAAATCAGGAGGGCTGATGAGTCAACAGAAGTGGAAGACCAGCCTCCAAGCAAGACCTATAGATGGGTCCAGATCCTCAGTACTGGGATCAATGTACTTTCAGGCAGATTCCTGTGTCTGCTGTTCATTTATTTTACTGGTTCACTATATAAAATTACAGGGTGGAAAGAGCAGGAATGTCTAGGGAAACCTTAGATGTCACTGTAACAGCGCTGCTACGTTTTTAAAGCTGTGTGTATGCATTAACACACTATTGCTTTCAAACGAAACCATATCCTGCCTCCTAGCTTGGCTTCTTACCCCAAACTTTGGTTCAGTAAGGCAGGTACATGGTTTCTGAAACAGAATCACATATGCCCAAACTGCTTGGCCAAGGAGTAAGGGCTGTTCAGAGGTCTCTGTGTAGAAGTGCCCTCAGTGATGGGAAAAGGTAATAAAAGCCCAGAAGCTACCTGGAGACATTAGAAGAGAGGATGGGGCTTTTGATGTGTTTATTGAGAGACAAAAAAATGGAGGGATACAGGTTTGGGTTAAACAAAAGACTGGCCAAATATGAGGATGATGTTTCTGACAGCAAGAGCTAGGAAGCCACATAGCTCTCTTGAGGAAGCACCATCACTGACTCATTTCAAACTAGTCCGAACAAATTAAGAGAGAAAAGAGAAGCAGGCAAGCCTGGCAACAGGATTTGAACTACAATATTGCTTGATCCAAAAAACTGTTGGCCTTTCTCATCTTGAGTTTTCTTTGATTCTGCAGAAGCTTTTAATAATTTTATGTATTTTTGCATAAAACCACTACAGTGTCACATAAGGTCTCTATTAGCAGCTCCCCCTCTGAAGACGTGTCAGCAGTTCTGGTAGGACTGCACTCAGAGGGGTTGGGGCTGCAGGCATTGCACACACCATGGATATCCTCCATCACCACTCTTTGTGGAGATGAGTTCAAAAATGAGGTTTGTGGATTTGCTCTTCTATTAATGTAAGCTGCCCTTCTCTATTGAAAAGCAGGCATAGGTGTTATGGACTGATTCTTCCATAGTTCTCTTCAACTCAGGCTTTGCAATTGCTGCAATGCCCAGTTTAGGTGTTGAGATACTGTTCTCTTCGCCATAATTTTAAAGGCCTCAAGAGTCTCAAAGCCTTTAATGCCTGTGCAGCTTACTTTGTGAGCTAAATCCATTTAGCATGGAAATTCCCAGGTGTGAATCTGTGGTACTTTCCCTAAGATGGGGATTTCTGGAATTCGCAGGGTGCCTTGGAGATGGTCTTGTGCTCTTCCCTCAGTGTGTCCTAGCTAGTTAGTTAGTTACCTGCCTACGTGGATACTTGCCTGAACATGCATGGAGACCTGGCAACTACAGGAGCTGGCTACCCAAGCAATGCACAGCAGGCTGTAGATATTTGCAGGGAGCATCTTACAGGCACACGGTCTCCACGCTTATGTGTATAGACCTCATGTGAAAGTTTAACACCAGGTTTGACCCCACAGTTATAGCACACAGGAAAGGCTGTTGGAAGCAGCGGGGCACTTACAAGGAACATTTGGTATGAATTTTCCCTTGTTTTGCAGTTAATGAATCATTCTGAGCCTGCCCTTCCACTATTCTCATTATTTCAGTTTAGACTGTTGGGAAAAAAGCTCTTTAGGAGAGAGAGCAGCCTCTTTTTATGTATTTAATTTGGTTGGACAGAGACAGAGGGAAGATGGACTGTGTATTAACTGACTACACTCTTATCCAGTACAAGTTTAAGCTTGCTCTCCCAGAAGTCCACAGTTTATCTCTAAATTCATAGGCCACTGTGAAGCTATAATGTTACAGGCGTCCCAGAAAGTTTTTTCCTTTGCTGTGACTCAAGCATTCCACCTTTGAATGCACCCTGCAAGGAGTTGCAAGTATGGCTCTTGCAACAGGGTGCAGTGCACGAGGGCCTTCTGTTTACCCTTTCCTGGAAATTGTTTTCTTCAGCTCTGACCCTCAAGTGCAATGAACCTGATTCAAATCAACTCTCATGGTAATATTTCTATCCTTACTGTCAGTTAAAAAAAAAAAAACACACACACACCCAAAACCAAACACATACACACACACACACAAAAAAAAAATAAAAACAACTCAAACACAAGACCCACCAAAATTACAAGCTAAGGCATCTGAAAAATAAATTAGGCACTTTGGTAATGGAGGGTAAGGTACCTGGGTTTTTCCTAGATCTCTGCTGCTATCTGTCTCTTGGGCTGTTGTGATGGGGATCCAGATAAGGAAGAGAGCTCTGTGGTCATTCTAGTAACATTCATGTTCTGTAGTGTTAACTCCTCTTGGGTTTAAACAATCCAGGTGCAGAGTATCAACAGGACAGGTAAAAGTGCCCTTCTGTTAATTGTGTTTTTTTCTAAAGGAAAAATAGATTTACTGTTTTTTTGTTCAAAAACATCAGCAGAACTTGGTTGATGTATATAACTGTGTTTGAAAGCCAGTCAAGGGCACAATCCCACAAACCAGGAATGGGTTAACTTTAGGGAACTATTGAGCTAGGCATGACCATTTATGCTGGCCTTCTTCTAGGAAATTCCCTGCAAGAGAAAATTAGAGGCAGAGGACAGCGTGTAGCCATAATCAAACCTTATTTAGTTTGGCACTTTCTCTATCTATCCCATCTCTACCAATCTGACTTGCTCTTCTGTTTTCCTTGGCTGGACCACTGTAGCAGTTATTCCTTAGATATATGTAATATTTCAACATATACAGCTAGTGCATTTGCTGCTTTGTCCATCCTTTGTGTATCAAACCTCAGGGAGTGATTTTGAATGTGATGAATTTCCAGGTTTGGCTGGAATTCTGCTCCAGGGCTGGGTGGATACCCAGAGAAGTGCTTCTTCTAGATTTTGCATGAAAGAGGAGGGCAGAGCCTTTTCCTTCACATCTTAGGCATTATCAATGCACACATCATCGTTCCAGTAAGACCAAATTGTGCTCAGCTGAGGTAGCAAAGAACCTCTTTAATATGTGAAAAAATGACCCCTAGGCAGAAATCTCACCAAACTAGCTGAGAATAGAATCCAGGGCATGACGGTGTTTTCCTCCCATTAATGAACAAACTTTATATTTTAATATCTTTATTTTTTTCCAGAAGTGATTGCCAAACCCCATAAATAAACATAGCATTCTGCACACTAAGGAACTGGATTGACGTTCAATGCTATTTCATACTATGTACACTTTAATTAAGACATGATGACCTGGATTCAGTGGGTTGACACAAGGGAGAATTAACTCTCCATTCTAACAGTTCTGCTGCCAAGGACAAATTCTCTGTTACATCGGTGTGACTCAGTTCAAACAACAAACAGTCTTGCAATTTAAAATCCCTGCAGGCCCTGGTCAAGTTTCCCCAGTTCTTGGATAACTTCCTTTTTTCTCCTTGATGTTTTTCCTTAAAGTGAGATATTCTGTTGCTTTGTCCTGATTTTCCAAGTAACGGGTGGGTCCTTTTACTCCTGACAATAAAGTTGCCTTCCAAATATTTATCACATCAAATAATGTACTTTTCCATGTTAATAATCCTGGAGAATTTTCGTCTTTCCATTTGGTGAATTATGTTGTCTAATATGGACAGATATTTCCAGATTTAATCTCAGATTTAATCTCAGATTTCTGAGATTTAACTTTTTTAACATGTATTGAAAAGTATATAAGGAAAAGAAAGAAGATTAAATTCTGCTCTGTTCACTTTTTGTTGTTAACATTCATGTGGTTCTGCTCAAGTCAGTGGGTGTAACTCAGAGCAGAACTGAACACACTTGTATGAAACTGAGTGGTTTAAACTGGAGATGGATGAACCTCCAGAGAAGCCGTGCATATAGTCTCCTGAGAGACAGAAATGAAGTTCTTTTGGATTCCATCTTGGTCGATAGACTATCCATTGAGTTCCATCGTGCAGACTCACTTAGGTTCATATTGTCCTTGTGCTTCAGATGTCTTCAGCACATTATGGAATGTACTGAGTTAAACTACAAATAAACTTAGTCAGAGCTGATCAATTTTCTCTACTGCAACTCCATGCTACAGAGGCCTGAGCTTGCCTCCGCAAATCTCCCAGTTTATCCTGGAATTTGCCCTCGCCTTCCTCTGAGAGGACCAGTAAAGGACTCTGCAGTCCTCTACTGAAAATAACATAAAGTAGGATGAAGTTCAGTGATGGACGGACTCTGAAAGCAGAGATGAACTTTTGCAGTTATCCCAGGACCTGATGCTGCAATAATCCAGGAAACCAGAATCTTTTCCCCAGATCTTCAGGCTTTATCACATAAGCCGTTCTTTGGTTTAAAAAGTGTAAATGCATGGAGAGAAGATGAAAACTGAATCAGAAGGACAACAGAATCATTGCAATGTGTCCTGTTCCCAGCATTAGGCAGAAGATCCCAAGGAAACATGAGCCATTTGATGACGTGACTTGCAACATCTGCCTACTTTGGTGAGAGCAAACATTAAATGAGCTGGTTTGCTGCAGAAATTACTGGGGTCAATCTGCTGCCTGTAATGGGAGCCTGGCTTCACTGACCTGGAGAGTTTAAAGGTTTTAATGCTCTTCTGGAAGGCTTTGAATCTACCTGTGTGGCAGTGCCACCACTAATAGTATAAGGATGGCATCCACAATTTGCACTGGCTCCATGTTTCCTAAGCACTGTTAGTAGATTGGATAATTCTGTGTGCAAAGGACTTTGAAACCAGGCCTGTTCATAACCTCTGGAATGGGCTAAGAGGTGGGGCTGCCCTCTCTGCTGGGATGCGTGAGGGAAGAAGTCCTCCACAGCATTACATCAGGTGAATTCCTTGCTCCCAGCCTCTCCTCATCTGCACAGATCAAAAGCTTTGAAGATACTTTTATTTTGTTCTTATGTTTTAAAGATGTAAACTTTGCAGGGGCCTTTTTTTTCTTGGCAGGTTTCTTTGAAAAGGCATATTCCTGAAGCTCCTGTAACCCTTACCTTATCTCTCCAGGCACAGAGAGCTCATGTACAGACGCAGCTTTGCCTCTGCCAGAGATTTTTTTTCTATGGTTTCAAATACCACGGGAACTGGCTGCTTCTGAAGGCAAAGGCTGGCTTGAGGTCCTTCCCAAAGGATAAAGCTTGTGCACATTATGATGGCTCCTGCAAGGAGCACCAGTTGCCCTGCACAGCCAGTCTTCTGTTTTCCTGCTTCACCCAGGTCCGAGGGGGTCATGAAAGCAGATACCATGGAGTCTGCAGAGCTCTGGAAGATGTGGAAGGAATAAATTCTATGGAATGCACTTGTCTCCCTTCTCTATCGATAGCTTCAGACCACACACCGGTCTTCCATGCAGGACAGCTGTAAACACTGCCTACGATAGAGCTCTGGCAAAGGCCAGTTGTCCTCCAGTGAATCCAGATGCGTCTCAGAGGAGAACAGCTGTGTGTGAACAGGAAGGGAGAGCTTCCTCCTGCCTTTTCCAAAACCTACCACTCAACCACTAAATAAATCAACATCAGCAGTGACTCTTCACAAGGCAGAGTGAGCCAAGCCCAGGCTGGAAGTTTACCTCAGTACGTAGCAAAGGGAGAGGAGCTGTCTGAAGCAAACCAAGGCTTCCCCAATGCAAATCTTTAGGGCATGACCAAGCCATTTCTGCTGTGTTTTCATAAAGCTTCTTTCCTAATGCTGTTTGCGCTGCCTGAAGTTACAGCAAAGACACAGTGCATATCACCATATGGAGACAAGGCACTCAGAGTGTAGAATAGGTAAAACGAAATTTACTTTCAGCTATAAAACAGTAAAAGTATCAAGCAGTGGCTTGGAAAGTTTTGGTTTGGGTAACGCAGGAGGTCTGACGTCTCCTGTCACTGTCAATAATGGTGAAAGAAAAATCTCTCTTGCCTTCACACAGAACATGAGGCATGTGTATAGGTTGCAAACAGGGTTTGTTTGTTTGTTTGTTTGTTTGTTTGTTTGTTTGCAGGACATGTTCTTGAAAGGAAAAAAGAAAAAAAAAAAAAAACAGAAGTAAGACACTATGCTTTTGGATCTACTGTTCCCCAAATAGAAATTTACAGTTTGTCATTAGACAACATCTGAAGTGACAAAAAAGCCTGGTTTCTCTGGTATCTTCATAAAGCACTATTCTGATCTTTCATCATTTTAAAACAGAATCTGAGGTCATTTTAAGATGAATTTCTTGTAATCAGGCCCTCAAGCCTCATATCTGACAATCTCAACTTCCTTTTATGGGTGTATAATTACAGGTGCTTAGTTCTCATCATCATCATGATGAATATAGTTAAAATACTTTAGGTTAAGGGGAATTTGATGCATTTACTTTGTGCTGTGTATGGCATGACATGGTTAGAATGACAGAGTCATTTGGGTTGGAAGGGACCTGACACAGCTTCTGGTCCAGCTCCTATAGCTTGAGGCACTCATACGATGTACCAAGGCAGAATTGTGCAGTGCACAAAGCAAGCATTAAACTAAACCAAAGGATAAATCATATTCACTAAGCTGCCCAGAGACATCCATAGGAAAGGCTGGATGGGACAGCCCAGCCTTCCTAACACTGTATGAAATGGTCATTCTTGTTTGTCTGAAAAAGAGATCAGAACACATTTTTTCCAATAAGATATTTTCCTACTGAAAAGTTTCATTTGAAAGAAGTGCATTTTCCTAGAAATATGTTGGTTTGGACAGATGCTTGTTTAGAAGGAAGAGCGTGAAACGTGAAACTTTAAAGCCAAGTATTCTCAAAGTAAGTCATTTCAGCATATTTGGGTTGGGGGGGATTACATCTTGAAACAACATTTTACCCCTCTCTGTCTAGGCTGATTATTAGACATGACCAAGAGCTGGAAATAAAACAAACAAAAATAACCCAAAGAAATTTTTTACTTCCTGAAAGGGAACTAGTTTGCCTTGTCCAGAAGAAGGAATTTGTATAGAAGCTTTCAAATGTGTTGTCGTTTGTCTCCCACTCAGAATGCACCTTGGTGTGGATTCACAAGGTTTCATCCTTGCTTGGAACTTGAGATGCAGAAGCTCAAGAGCCAAGGTTCCCTAGCCTGTGTACCTCTCAGTCTTCATTCAAGTAGTGAGATTGCAATTTCCAGACAGCAGAGAGGTTATGATGAGGATTTTAATCCTGCCTAAATTCTATCATGAGCCAAGGTGGTCCACAGGAAAATGCTACAGTTGGTATCACACCTGGTTTTGGTTTTCCAGTCAGAAAGTCAGATTCTCTCTCATAGCTGGGTGAACTTGGACAAGATCAAAGTATGGCTGGAGCACAGGCCTCTGGTTTCTAAGGAGTACATGTCATACAACTCTCTGGTACCCTTTCTCTAGCAGCTGAATTTCACCTCTGCAGAACATATTCGGGATTTCAGCAACCTACAAACTTCAAATATTTCTAGGATGTTTTTGATTTTTCAACTTCACCAAACTTCACCGTCTCAGTCTCCCTGTAGGATAACTTAGCAAAGAAAATTTTAGCCTTTTTTCATTTGTTTAGATAAAGGGGCAAGAAATAGGGAGGAAGAGGCTTGAACTTTTTTGGGTTACAGAAAAACATATTTTTCCAGTCAGTCTGAAGCTGTTCTTCCTCATGCATCCAAATAAAATTCACATTCAGGCATGGATTATGTTTGGAAAACTTCAACTGACTGTGTAAAAGCTCTGAAACAGAAAAAAAAAAAGAGAATTAATAAAAGAGAGTTTTAAAGTGAAAACTCCTCTGCAGCCTTCATTATAAAGCACTGCCAGATGCCTTTTCTAAAAGAATTCATACAAGGTATGGTGGCCCCTTTGAGTCTACGAACACAAATTAGGGTTACTCACATGAGCAAAGCATTGTGGGATCAGAGTCTGCTTTTGCCCAAGTGCGAGCATCTGTAAAAAAACCTTTTGGGATAAAAGACACAGAAGAACTACAAGACCCTTATGGCTGTCAAATACAATTTCCTTTACTTGCATTTTTCTCTTGCATTTGGGCTCCGACCTCCATCTGTTTATGGAAATATTTAGATCCCTCTGGTGTATTTTTAGCAGATCATTTTGCTTTTGCTGCTGCAATATCATTGCATCATCATTCTTGGGTTGCTCAGCTCTAATTCCTTTGCATTTTTTTTCTTTTTTTTTAATCGTATGCTTCAATCATCCCAGCAGACACTCACACACAAAGTAAATGCTATGCTGTGTTTACAGTCACACAAACATGCTGGCAAGTTGCACATAAAGACACACACAGACGGCATGGCTTGTTGTGAGTGTTAGTGCTGGGGCTTTTTCAATGCTATTTCCATTAGTGAATCATCCTAATAGAGACATTACGGGATGGTTGCCCTGGGAGCTGAGATTTCAGGCTCTTAGAGGTACCTCCCATAAACAGCTGAAGTCTGAAGGTACACAAGACTGTCACTGTCCTGTGAAATTTTTGCTGTCACATTGTTCAGTCAGTCCTAAATACACATGATCCTGACACATTCTCTTTATCAGTGTTCAGCCCCGCATGCACCTGTGTATAGGAATGACCTTCTCCCTTGACTGAATGTTCTCCTTTGCGTGGATATGGACCTTCCTTTGTCCAGGAGTTCACAGTACTCCTTCCCAACTATCCCTGCCTGCAAACATGTCACAGCTTCAAATCTTCCCAAACTCAGGAGTCATTTGGGCCTAGTTGCTTACAAAGGCAGGAGAGCACCAGCCTGATGGCAGACATTGAGGAGAACACCTGCAGTCTGGAAACTCACCTGAGGCCAAACAACTCATTAAACAATCCTACAATCCTCTTTGTCCCTCTCCATCAGATAACACTTACTGGGTTTTACAACATCATTACCTCCAGTCTGAGATGACCAGGCACAACCCAAACCCTGGAAGAAGTTTTTAGGTGGACCCTGACGAAAGTCTAGGTGAGATCCATAGGGATATAATTAGAGCTGATTTCTGCATGGACGTTTGAGAGACACCTAGAATTACGTCTTCTGGGTGAAAAGCTACCCTTTTCTATGATAACCTTAGGGAAGTAAATATATGACTTGTCCCTTGGATTCAATTTCATAACCCTGTATTAGGTAACAAGGTGGAAAATAGAATATTACATCATTGGGAGGCTATGTCATTCTTTGGCCTAGCTGTGTTAGTTTTAGGAGAGACTGTGATTTGTGACTCATACATAAATAGACCTGCACTCAGGAGAGGTCAGGCTCCTTTTGCACACCTGAAGAGCCTCTGACTAGGCACTAATGAGCAAACCCATGAAAAGTCAAGCCAAGCTCAGCATCTGCTCTTCCTAAATGCCTCGAAATTGTATTGCCATTTGCAAAGTTACAAACCACAGTGGTCTATTTATCCTTCTTAGCCTGGACAGAGAGTGTGTGATGCTTGCTCTGGACAAATCAAACAGTTGTGCCTCTCCAAATGCTTTCATCATCATCATTATTTATTATTATTTATCATCCCTGCCATGTGTTATGTTTTTTCCGTGCACGAAGAACAGGCAGATGTTTTCCATCTGCATGACTCCTTAATTTTAGATCTCAGGAATAAAAGAGAAAGAAAAAATAAATAAAGCAAAAAGAAACCATCAAGAATGAAGAAATGCACAGCATGTCTGGGAGTGGCATTGACCCTCATTAGAGGTATGTGCATGCATGAGGTCTCTGCAACAAGAGCCAATGGATTTGCCTTTCCTCAGGCTCTTGGCTGACTTGAAGGAAAAGCTCCTGGGACTGCAATGGATATCTTCACCAGAGCACAGATCCTGGGGCAAGCTTTACATCATGGGAACAAAAGACCTGTTTAGGAGGTTACTCTGACCCAAAATATTGGGCTGAACTTGTGCAGACCCAGAGCAGAGTTCAGGTCTGCCTGCCTCCACATAAACCCTTTTTCATCCCTTTGGCCTCTTGCCTCCCTTTAATTTCTCCTCTGCCCATAAACTCTTGAGTGTCCAATTTGTTCTCAGCTTCTTTCCCTACCAAGGCTCAGCTCTTTCTTACTACGTGATGGCTCAGATGAGCAAAGCTTTTGACTTTCTTCTCTCCACCATGCAAGATCCTTCTATCAAGTCCAGTGGCCCAGGACAATCCCAAGGCAGGAGGAGGTGGAGTTGCCCAGCAGTCTCACTCAGCTTTGCAATAGCTGTAGTCAACACTGGCTTTACTGGGAAACTGAAGCTTTGAAGCTTTGGTTAAATGTACATTATCTTGAAAAGTGTCTTCTTTCCACAGGAATTTTGACTTTTTGATGAAGACCAAGAAAGCGTTGGCCTAAACATTTAGGGGTTTTGAGTCTTTTTTTGGAGTATATGGAAGACAAGACATTTAAAATTTGCCACAACCAGATTCCAGAGGGAATGGGTTTATTCTGGTTTCCTTCACAGTTTTCCCAGAATCTCTCTCTTCCCAGAATCTTTCTTCTTTAGAAACTTCAGTGTTGATGTGAACACATAGCTATGGCATACCACCTACCAGCAAGGGAGCAGGCAGGATACCAAACTGGGCTGATAGAAAGATGAAAGGATTTGTACATTGCTTCAGTTTCCAGAGCAATCTAGTTGCCCTAGAAAGAAATAATGCAAAAATAATAAAACAATGATGGGAACAGGAGCTATATTAATAATAATGCTTCATAAATACACATGGCCCTTTACAACCATATTACTAACAGACCATATCAAAGACCTTTCAAGAACAGCCCAGTGCCTCTAGGGCATTTGGAACACAGACCAAGATTTTGCCAATAGAAACTTATGTGATTCGTGAGGTGACACTTTAAATTCAGACATCTGGTGGGTTGTGGGGAACATAGTACTGTGACTCTGGTATTAATAGCATGTTCCCTCCATTTACTAGTTCAAACAAGTTGCTGGGTTGTTGTTAACTGCAGAAAGCAACCAGGCTTGTGAAAAATTGAGCTGTTTTCTTTCTGCTTGACATATTGTCGAAGAACTGAACAGACGCAGTAACAAGTTCAGGCACTCTGAAGTGTTTTGGTTAGTGATTATTGCTATAAAGTCCCTGTTTCTTCACCCCCACCACCCTTATTGCCAAAATGAGAATTTGATGACAAGGTAACTTGACTCTGCCTCGCCCTTAGAAAGATAGAAAGATTCAAAAATAGCTGTAGGCTTCAGGCTACACAGAAAGCTTGCAAAGAAAATTTACTTGAATGAGTAAAATGAAAATTTTTTGCATGGAGGCTCTCAAATACATGGTTGACCTGAAAATCATGAGAAAAATTTGGCTGGGGGCTAGGTACAGTGGGGTGTCAGCGAGAGTTGGATGCTTCCTGCTCTCAGTATCTTTTTGGGGGATTACAACTCCACCACAGTGGGTTGGAATCTCTTTAAAATTTTTCTCTCCAGTAAGAATTTAGAGTATATTTACAGCATCAAGAAGTGAGGAAAAAAAGAAAAGCAGATGAAACAATTTTATAAAAGTGTAGGAAAAACGGGGTAGGGGGAAGAAGTCAAGGTGCAAGTAACAGCAGGACAAGTCAAAAAAAAGGTGAGGGGGAAAAAAGCAATAATTTCTTTCAAGGACAATTTCTTTAATGGAAATTGAAATAGGCCATCAACTATTCCATTGATTTACAGATGTTCGGATTAATTCTCTCCCAAGAAAATTCTGGAGGGAGAGACTGCTCTCAGATGCTAAAAAGCCAAGAAGAGATTTCCCTGACTCTAGTTCCATTTTGCCAGGTTTCTGGGAAAGATGAGCCCACATCTTCTCTTGAAATGCTTGCCTCATGTCTTACCCTGCCTTCCAGGCAGAGCCTGCTGGTACCACGGTTCCACGCCCAGTGCAGCAGGGGTAGCACCAGGCACTCCGGTAATGCTGCCTCTGTGCAGAGACCACGTACAACTGAATCACTGCATCTCATCCCCAGCACCTTTTCACTGAACTGAGTTTGGTCTCAATTCTGTTTTCTCTCTTCCTCACCTTCCTCAAAGAGCAGAGACACATCTGCCAGGTTGATCTGATGGAGAAAACCTGTTTGTCACCTGTTGCACCATAGCAACATGTAAAAGAGCCTCTGATGGACACTCTGAAGACCTTGGTCTCTGGGTGTTTCCATTCCCTTGTCCAGGTGCCTGAAGGCAAGTGTGCTAGAAAAATAGAAGGAGAAGGGTTTGTACAGTGAACTTGATTGGGATACTTGAGCTTGATTTCTTTGCTTTGAGACGCAGTGAGACCATAATTTTACAACAGAAGACAACGGAAATAAAAACAGAATTTGGAAATATACAAATTCCCAGTGTCTACCACTCTGGTCATCTGTGAGAAACAGCCTCCCCACTCAACCATTTCATTATCCTCCCATGCAGCTCACTTTTAAGCTTCTTCCTGCACAGCACCAAGCTGGCCTTTCTTGATAAGATGAGGCAGCTGATGAGCTGTGATCTCTGCAGATCCAGCAGGTCTGAAACTTTTCAAAACCAAATTTATCTGGCCTACCATGCTGAAACCTTCAAGCCTGTCCGGAGAGATGCCTCAGCCCAAGAACCAGAGCTTTCTAAAGGTTCCAGGTGAGGTTAGGGATGGGTCAGGAGAAGACCAATGGCAGAGGAAGACAGCAAAACCCTGGTCATGAGTTGAGCATGTTAAAGGCCAGATCTCCACCTTGTAGCATTGGCCTTGGCAGATGTACAGGGTCAATTGGCAGAGCAATTCTGAGATAAGCAGGCAGCTGATCCTAGAAAGTGGAAAGTTAATGTTTCAACAGATGAGAGATCCTGTCCCACTAAGAAAGAAATTCTTCGCATTCATTATCTGTGAAGCTCTATTCAGAAGAGGATGATGAATATAATGTCTGCACTCATTTCTCTGACTATCCCAACCAATTTAGAGAACTTCTCTTCTCCCCACCCCATCCTTTGTACAATCCTGTTTCTTTCTTGATTTTTACTTCTTTTGAGGCTGCTGCTTCTGATTCCTTGTGATCGGGCTGTGTGGAGATGGTCAAGGGAACTTCTTCACAGCTATAGATGAGGAAAAGAATCACCCTGCTTGGTACTTTTCTTTTCTCCCTTCAAATTGGGAGTATCAGTCCCCACTCTCAGCCTTTTGACATGATGGCTAAACAGTGTCCATGAGGGAGAAATTTGTTTACCAGCCTTGTGGAATTTCCCACTTCAGTTTTCCTTAGAAAATGTGGGAGGCTAGGAAGGTACAATTCCACCTCTTAAGTCTTTTTAAGTGGTGCCATGGTGCTGTTAAACCTTTCCCCACAAATGTATAATGCCAGAGCTGTCAATCCAGATACAGCAAGTCTCTGCATGTACTTAATGCATAGACAGAGACCAGATCTTTACAAGAAAATGTCTGCATAAGCAGCTTTGCATTCAGTTACTGGTGGTTAATTTAATTCTTTCCCTCCTGAGATACATTTTCTCCTCTTTCTACAGCAGTATATATGCATTTGTGTGTGTGAATTTATTTTTTTTATATTTATAT
>VWPU01000030.1:0-108207 GCA_013398955.1 Callaeas wilsoni | reverse complement strand
GGAAGGTGTCCTGCCCAGGGCAGAGGGGGAATGGCATGAGCTTTAAGGTTCCTTCCATCCAGATTTTCACCCCATTTGCTAAGTGACTGTCTCCATTCCTTTCAAACAGCTCCAGATAAATTACCAAAGTTTAATATTTCTTCTTTGGCCTTTGCAAAGCAGAGCACAGCGGGAACTGAATGCCTATTTTAAGAGACAATGTGTTCTCCCAGCATCTTTCCACCACGCGCCAGTTAACAATTATGGTTAACTCAATGGTTATACCATCCCTGACTATCTGTCTAAGTATTCCTCAGAGCGTGAGTTCAGGCAAACGATGAATTTTTAATGTCAGCAGAACTCACACAACTCGGCCTCCCAGGTGAATTTGTCATTTTGAAGCTCAGCAGACCCATCCCATCACCCACCCGGACCCTCCGCAGCCGCGCCATCGGGGGATGCAGGAAAAGGCTCTGCTGGCACGCACAGGACTTGTGGTAACGTACCCTTATTCCTTCCCTTCTCTCGGCATCACTGACTTCCCTGCAGCTTCTGCAGAGCTGAGCTTCAGGATCATGTTTCAGGACGTAATTAGCTTACAAAGAGAAAAAAAATGAAGGGAAAGTGCTTCTTCGGTCGTTTTATTTTCCATGCATAAGCTACAGCTTGCAGTGAAATCATCGCTGTAAATGGACAAAAGAAAAACTTTCCATGCTAAAACTTCAACAAAAAGGTTTGCTGCTTATAGATGACAGGCTTTAAGTGCAGGAGGGGATTAAGAAAACATGAATTGAAAAAAAAAGCTCTAATTTTAATAAATGTTTTTATGTTAAGGCTACATCTGCCAAAGTGTATTCTATCTTATTATTCTAAATAAATCTACATTAAAGTCACGCCACCTGGGAACTAAACTCCTAAATACATAAACCAGCACCGAATAAAACACACATTTGTTTTGTTTCTTTTGAAAACACCCCATTTCCCCGTTCCTTATGTGACTGTAAGTAGTGGAAGAGGATTTCCAGCTGTGCCTTGTCAGCCTCGGGACCGAAGGCATTGTGCTGCTCCTCATTTGCCCGAGCGAGGTTCCAGTGCTCCGAGCACCAGCACGAGCTGAGTCTGCACACAGAACTCAGCCCTGGCTCCCCAGGGGAAGAAGCTATTTCAGACTTAACTAAGGAATCATCTCACATGTTTCAACAATCCCTACAGTTTCTCTGTTTGTTTTAAAGGTATCACTGAGATTTTTGGTTCATTTGCAACGGGAGACTAAATGACAGCAAGCAGAATCTGCTGTTAGGTTAGATTACAAGGTAAAATGTTTTACATTTTAAATTACTGCTTAAAGCATGGTGTTGAATGGCTTAAACTTCATGTTAACTTTGCAAATATGTAATATTTGAAATGAAAGAATGTGGGCTATATTTAGCGATGCTGAAGAGAAATGCTTTTCTAGATAAAGTGTGCAATACCCGTTGAGCTGCTTTTTGTTCTGTCTGAATGTTTGCCACGCACATCCAACTTAAACTAACGGGAAGTGCAACTGGTCTGGCTGCTATGGATAAATGTAAAGCATTTCCGTGCAATGCATTTAAAAAAGAGTGAGTGAAAAATCTTTAACCCCTGTGTGTCATGAGAAATCACGCCGACATCTTAGAAATGTGTTTGAATTTAGAGTGAATGGACAAAAAAATCGCTTATTTAATAAATTCTGATACCCTGGTATTTCTAAAGGGTCTCTCCTTTAAAAATGAACTATTTCCATTAACATAATGGCAAACTAACAAATTACTGAAGACATTACATAGTAAAACTAAAGGCAATAAAGATACTTTCACATACTGTGCCTGATCTAAATATTTATGGGTAAAATGAAAAAAGTAGAGCAATGCAGCCACCTGGAGAGTATCAGGCAACACAAACAGTTAATTTCATTACGCTGGCTATCTATAATTTCATTTTACTATGCAATGATTTATTACAGAAGTCGTAAATTGAACAGGCTGAATTTTCCCTAAATTGGCTGGCCCTATACAAAATACAGCCTGCTGAGAGAGAATCTGAGGACGCCAGACACGAGCAGGAAGGGCCCAAAGCACCCAAGGCCTTTCAATCTGGGCCTTAAAACGTGAGGCAGCACTTGTTAACTAAGCCAAGGAAGGGAACTCAGTAGCCCAGTGCTCTGCATGCAAAGAACACCATTTGGTTGAAAGCAGTAATATTAAGCTTTCAGTGCTGAACAGTTAAATTGGTGTCAAAATACAGCATATAAATAGGATTAGTTTATAAAGCCATTTGTGGGGGAGTGTGGTGTGTTTTCTGTTGTGTTGTTTCTGATTTTTAAACATTTGTATTTATAAAGTATTTTATGAAACCAAGTTTCACTTTAAAATAATTTGATTTACTACAGAATTTTACTCTTTAGGTTCCTAACAAAACATCTTTTGAACAGTTAATGCAATATAATTCAGCCTGTATTATTCCTGACTTTTAAAAAGAGATGGAGAATGGAGAAGCATTTCAGTGCTGCCATTATGTGCCTCTGGCCACAGGGAGAAATGGTTAAATGTTAAAAAAGCCCAAGTGTAATGCGGCAGCATCGTAACTGCACAGCTATGGCGTTATCACAGAGTACCCCAGAAAAATGGGACCATAATTAAGATGTCAGAAACCTGACAGAATGAACACACATGGTCAAGCTTTCCTTTGTACATCCAATTTTCCCCGAGGGCTCTCAGTGTGTTTCAGTCCCGCTTGTGGAGCAGAAGTTTCCTGTGTAATTTTATAGCCACTCATTACCACGCAAGTCAGAAACCAGGGGCATTTGGTCACTTGTCCTGAGGCACTCAGAAACGAGCGCTTTCTCAACAAGAACAAGCATTTGCAATGCAGAGGGCAAGCTTCTACACTGCCTGATATGTTAACTAGCAGTAATTTCTGTAAACAAAAGGCTACAGAGTTTATACAGCATTTTGGAATAAGTGATTTCTGAGGGGCAGAAAGCAGCAAACTAAAGTTTGGATTCATTTCAAAACCTGCTGTTCCAGGAGATGCAGTGAGGATTTGTGTGAGATGCTTGCATCTCAAATCCCCTTTATACAGAATTAAAACCATTAACTTCAAATTCTGCAAATTAATATCTAAATTTGCTATAACATTTTACAATTAAAATAGTTGAACACAGAAACTACAATATTACAAAGAAGTCACATGCACACTCTCAAGCTTATTTACTACCAACTTCCCATTTTAAAACACCAGAATAAAAAATATATGAGAATTATGATGTGGAAAGCATGAAAAACATGCAATCAGTCATATGCCTGATGTTAAAGGGCAGTGAGGCAACTTTTACCAAAAACTTGACCTGTTCTATAAATCAGAAAATACCAATGTGAACAAGGTTTTGAACAAAATCTAATTCAGGCAAAAACAGAGTTCAAGTTCCTGAAAGAATACTGTCTAATACTTACACAACATAATTATAATAAGTTAACTCCAAAGTGAAAGATGACATATAAAGCCAGACTGATGGACATTAAGAAAAAGCATTTTTTAATCCCCTCAGAACTTGCTTAGAGAAAAACCATGGACATGCTCTAAGCCTTGTCCTGCCCACAAAGCCCAAGAGCTCCAAGACCTTCACTAATTCTCACTCTCCCAAGAACACAAATGTCTCCTGTCTCTGCTGTCTCAGTTAAAATAGGCCGTGGACAGAAGCATTTCCTTTCTGAAAGAATTATGCAACAGAGCTCGGACAAATCATTGGTGACCCTGGACATGCAGGGCCTTATTTCCACCCTGGTACAGCAATCCACTGCTGGACCTGCTTCTTGTGCATGCTCCTGAATCCTGACTGCTCTGTTTTGGAATGCCACCTATTGGTGACAGCAAATGTAATTTTTCTGTCACAAGGATAAAAAGGTTCAATTTTAAAAAATTTCTTAGTAAGTAAATGCAGAACACAACCTGTTACAGATCAACCTTATTAGAGCCTACACTTAATGAAAACTTCCACTGGAAAAGCAGTTGTGGCATGTCAGGAACAGCACAAACTTCCTGAAAGTCTCCTCTGCAGAACCAAGCAGATCCTGTTAGAGAAGCCGATGGCCAGAGATGGATGGAAAAGCAACATCTTTTCATTTACCATGAAAAAATGCCTTGCACAGAAATGCCAACCCAAAAGCATCTGGGGCAGCACATCATAAGTGAATTGGGCATTTTTCTGTTACTTTACCATTCCCACACTCAGAAGTTACAACGCTCTGGGAGAAATACTAGCAATCAAGAAAAAAAAAAAAAAAAAAAGAGAACAAGTCACACTTTACACTTTACAGAACTTTCAAGAAGTCCCTTGCTAGAAGCAGCAACAATTACTGAACTGGCAATGTCTGCTGGCACTGCAAATCTAAACCAACTCTTCAAACGCAACCCCAAATCCAAACCAGCACCTGTTTGACTGTGACTGTTGAGAATCACTAAAATCAAATTGGTCACTGTAGCTCTCAGAGGGCAATTTCTTTCCAAGGGTGATGCCTTAGGATTTTAGCTTTTATATTTTCATATATTTGTAATGCTGCAATTGTTTAGTGTAGAACTCTAAACTCCATACAGAGTGTTAGCTACTGCTTTTCCCATTTTGGTCAGACACAACAATTCCTCTCCAGGCCTGAGACTCAAGGACACCTCACTGTTTCAGGCCTCGAGAAATGGAAACAAAAGTGAGTTGAGGGGGAGGAAACTGAGAGAATAGGACTGCACTGCCTGAAGCTGTAATTGGACAATTAACCTCTGATATGCAAATGGACAGAACTTAGATCTGTCCAAAAAATGTGTGACTCTGTCCATCCTGGGTGCAGTCTCTGCGAGACTCCTGCACTGCCCAAGGTGTGCCCTGTGAAGATCTTTCAATAATCCCTGCCCTTTATCCTGTCACTCTGCCCAGCCTCTGCTCCAGGTCAGCCTCTCCAAGGCATCAAGGGGAAGCTGGGTTATACTGGCCTACCACATATTGCTTCACTCGCCTTGAAAAGCGCCTCGTGTGACCGACATGGTCCTAAAAGCTCTCCAGGTACCTAATTTCCCTTTTTTCCCCATTGCAGGGTACTCTGGCGCACACGAGACCATGCAGGCACCATCGCTAGCGGGCTGTGTCCTGCTGGTGTGGCTGTGCGCTGGTGTTTGCCCAGCTGAGGCCGGAGCTGGCGGGAGGCAGCGCAGCAGGATGCGCTCCCGGGGGCCGGGAAGGAGCCCCCGGGCAGGGCACAGGAGCCCGAGGGCGCCCGGGATGGAGCCCCCAGGGCCCAGGATCCCTCTCATTAACATCGATGACAGCGTGATGGGCGTATTTGACTCCCTCGTGGGGCTGGGGGAACACGAGAGCACCTACAGTGTCTTACCAGGTGAGAACAAAGCCGCTCTGCTCCTGCGGGCGCTGACTTTTCATTTCAAACACAGACCCTCGGAAAAGCTTTATTTTAGCTCTGCTTGCCACGCATACCTGTGGCCTCCCTTAATTAATTTTATGGGGGAAAAAATGCCCTGATTACCATATTTTATATAAAATTATAATCATCTATTTTTATAAACGAAAATTTAAGCCTTTCAGTGTGTCACACAACAGGCAGGACCACTGGGTTAAGAAGTCTCAAATGGCCAAACATAAATTAGCCACATTTTGTCCACAATCACTGTTTGTTGGGAGTCCTTACTTTCAGAAAGGCTGAACCATTTCAAATCAAATTTTTGAAAGTAAGGGGTTCGAATAGGAAAACTAGCAAAACTCCTATGGCATTTCCAGTGTGTATTACAATATTATACATATTACTAATGTCAAACCTTTAATTTAAAAATATTTTTAAAATTAAGCAGAGGAAAATACCACGTAAGTAGCATACACTTCATGTAAGATATTCCAGAGTTTCTGTCAGGACCATCAGTCATGCTGAAATAATGCACAGCTCTTCCCCCTCCCCGCCCCGCTTGTTTCTTTCTATTGGACTTGCATCCAAAAGCTGAGCTAAAACCACTGAACTCATTTTATTTGGAACTCCATGCTGAATTTACACCACATTTCCAAAGGTTAAAAGTCCTGTGCTCATCTGCCAAAGACTGGAACCACAAGGTATTTTTTAGTCTAGCTTTTAAAGTTCAAAATTTTTTCAAGTTAATGTCAGATTTGGAAAAAACAGAGCCTATTAAATAATAGAACACTATTATTAATCATGCTTCAGAATAGAAGAAAATGCAATCCAAACATTAATTTCCATTCTCTTAGCTACTTGTTTTGCTCTTAGTAGAATTTAAAAAAAAACCCAAAACACCCCAATTTACAGATATGTGCAGGATGAAAATTAACAGTCAAATGGAGGTTTAACAGTAACCAGACATATCTCCCTCCTCCTCCAGATTAGAATCATGTGAATATTTAAATTGAATCAAACAGTTGACCACAACACAAGATAATTTGCATTTGTCTGTCCATTAGGTAGAGCAGAGTAGGAAGTTCACTTTTGCACCATTTCTAATCTCTCTCACCCCTCACTTCTCCCTGCTCACTCCACCAATCTGAAGTGACTCAGTGGTCAGGAAATTTGAGGAGCATCTCAGCACAGCCTTTATTGTGTCTCAGAGGGGTTCTGAGAACCCCAACAGTGCCAGACAGCAGCTCTGCAATGCACCAAAGGGCAACCCTTTGTCTTTGAGCACACGCTGCTCCTGCCTTTTATGCAGCTCTCACGTACACAGAAAAAAGGATCATTTGTTCAAGAAGCCTGCAGAGGCCAAGCCTGATAATTCATATCTTTATGGTTATTCAGACAGAATTTGCACCAACTTCAGATACACTCTAGTAGCTAAAACAAAAGAAAGAATTTTAGGAAGCACAGAAGAATTTCCTTCTCAGGCCAGATTATGCTCCTCTGGAACAGCTGAAGTTTTATTGTTTAACATGAGAAAGTGCAGGATTCTTTTTGTGTTTCTTTTGGAGATTATTTAAAAGAAATATTGTGGCGTACTGGCAAGCACACAAACCCCAAAGTCAGGATCCAGCAAACAGCTGGATTGCAGATACCTGGGTGGAATGACAAGGGACTTAAAGCCAACTAACACTTGGCCTGGGCTAATTCCTCTCCTCCTCCAGTTGACATGGTTGGAGTTGCTTAGAGCACAACTTTACGCAGCTGAAATGATGCAGAGATGTCCCAGACCTTTGAAAAAACAAGATGCAACTACTCAAACTTAATTTCTCACACCTTTTCCATGCTAAGAGCAATTTAAATCAAAGCATTTTTTAAAATATACGGAATATAGAGGATCATCCAAACTGGATGATTCTGATAATTAATTTTTGTTGTAGAAAACAGATTGTAATCCGATGGTCTAAGTAGAAGGACAAAGGAAGAACCTTTGTTATGAAGTAGGACTACCTAGAAAGACTTTGCAAAACGCCTCATTTTGAGACAAATATTAATTCCAGAGACACTGCAAACCAAATATTTACAATAGTCTTACAAGGTTATTTAGAGGCTATCCTGAATACTCTTACTAAAACTGAACACCGAGGCATGGAGCAGGGCAGAGTGTGGGAAAACAAACCCAGCAAACAACCTCTCCAAAGACAATTTGTGTACCACAAGGGAAAGTCTCTTGGCATGCAGATTCAGGTGAGCTAAGATTTTTCCACCATCTTAATTTTCATCTGAAGGAGGAAGTCAAACTGAATAGGAAAAGAGGAAATTTCTTTATATGCAGGGAAGTACAAAGTTAACTGGGAAATGGATTTTCATCCTGACACGACACTTCAGCAATGCATTCCTAGGTTGATTAGAAAGAGGAAAAGGAAGGTGTGGAGGGATTTCAGCTTCTCAACAAAATTTAGAGGTACACTAAAAAATATGAATATTTGCATGGGACGAACAATCTCAACCTTGGCTTTCCTTCTCTCAAAAGACCAAAAATAAAAAAGCATCATGCTAAAGTGCAATGTTTATCCTGGAGTTGGTTTGGGATCTGCCCAGGGAAGATTCTGCTGAGGTGAACTCCACCACTGGAAGGAAAGGGAGACTTGAATCAGTTTCCTTCCCAAGTCTCTGTGCTCTCCAAATCATTTGCCTACTGAATATCTGACTAGAGCTTGCAGAATTCTATTTCTTTCTGAAAATTTCAGCTGGTACCCTGGGGAGACCTCAATGTTTCGTAGATACACGTCCAGAAACTCGAGAGACAGAGGATTTCGTAGCTCAAGTTGTTCTAGATTGCTACTTTTCTAGCAAAGAGGTGGTAGTTGGTTTTGTTTTTTTTCTTTTTTTTTCTTTCAGATAAAGCGAGTTACAGGGAAGTGGAGATTTTTGCCATCTCATCAGTCATCCCAGAATGGACTTTACTTCCACCAAACCTACAAATTGTCACTAAAAACTGAATATTGTTACCCTCTCCATTCCATAGGGCCTTAATAAAACTTTCTCATTTAGTGGGCAAGAAGTTAGAAAAGATCTCTAGTGCACAAGAGAGGAATAATAGAGAAGGTCTGGAAAAAATAATCAGGTTTTGCATGACTGGAGATTACAAATAAGCTGAAGAAAATACAGCTATGAAAAGTAAGGAATAATGATAAGATCCTTTGAATAGGGTGTATTTTGAAAATGAGAACAAAATAGTAATGCTTCTTTCCAAAGTTTTAAATGAACACTGTTGGTTTTCTTTGAGTTTAAGCTGTTTAACCCCCGTTTCCCACTGTCTGTTCCCAGGAAGGAAGGGGCAGTGCTCAGCTAACGGGATGATCATGTTCGATAAAGCCGTGTGGTCTCCCAAGCCCTGCGTCACCTGCCTCTGCTCCAAGGGAGAGGTGATCTGTGACACAACCATGTGCCACCCTCTGAAATGTCCCCAGACCATCATTCCTGCAGGAGAATGCTGCCCAGTGTGTTCTGAGACCGGTATGGGACACCACAGATTTACTGTTTTGAAATTGCCTCGTTTAAAACATCACATAAACGCTACATTTAATGATGCCAAGAGTTACAAGGTACACATTATCCTGAATTCCACAATTAAAGCAGCTCTTCAGAGTTTCTACTCAAGCTGACCTCAGTTTCTCAGAGCAGTCTGTTAGATGAGTTTGATATAATATTTAAAGAAAAGATTACGCTAAGTATGCAATAGTAAAGACAACTGTATTTCTTTTTTTATTTTCCCCTTTCTGCTTCCCTCCTACCTTTAACAGAATTTTGTAAATGTACGAAGAAATAACATCTACTCGTGTTTTCTATCCCACTTCCATTTACAAAGGATCAATCAATAGCTACTGGCCATTATTAGACATACAGAGTGGTAAATCTTTGTTAGGAGTGAAAAAACATGCAGCTGTTTGATGTAAATCAAGAGAAGAAAGTCAATTCACAAGAGAAGCCACAGAACTACAATCTTGCTTTTTCACAGTAATTTAAATAAAATCAGTACCTTTAAAAAGAAAAGGAAGGGAGGAGATAAATAAGAGGTGTGATTTCCTTCCTTTCCTTCCCACACTCCCAATATCTTATATTTGCAAAGTACCGAACTCAATCTCTTCTTACTGTAAGAAATATTTATCCTCGTGTGTATGTGCATGTGACACTCTGAGATGAGACATCATAGGAATTAACTGTAGAACTGTAAACGTCACGTTGACTGAGACATTTAAACTCCTTTTATTAGAATTGCCCTATTATGGAAGTAAAAACTGCATTTTGGTAATGGAGTTAATGCATTTCCCTGGTGAGATCCCCACCTGCAACCAACTCCTCCCTTGACAATCCCTTCTGGACGAGAACAAGTCTTGACCTTTGTGAATTTTTTCCAAATTACCTCCCACTCCCAGACACATTATTTTTCCTCTTTAGACACCTCCATCAGCACAAACCCCATAATTAATAATAAGTCAAAAAAGAAGATAATGAAGGCTATATTAATTTTTCCCCCTTTTCCCCCCGGAGGAATCATAGCTGTGTACAAACTATTCTGTGTGGCTGGCTCAATTATTTCTCAGTCAAATGTCTCTTTTCTCAAGCAGCAATCTAACACCACATTTTTATTCTTCAAATCGTATTCTAAGAGGAATACTATTCTATAGTCATACATTTTTACCGTATGTGGGAAATGGTGCTTACTAATATTTTTGTTTCTTATCAGACTCTTTTGTGTTGTTTTGTTGTTTTTTTTCCTCATTGCCCTGGCCAGGCTCCTCAGTGGACTCCAGTATAATTTCACTGGATGACAGCAGTGAGTCATCTGGTGATTCCCCAGACCCCAAGGACCTCGACAACACCAATGTTCTGCCATCAGCACGAACTCCAACGGAAAAAGATGAGCTGCTTCCAACAGAAGTGATAGAGATCAGAGACAAAGAGGGTCACAGAAAAGGGGAAAAGAAAAGAAAAAGGAAAGGCAAAAAGAATCGCCAGAGGCACAAAGGGCGCCGCAGAGGGAAGCCGCCTGTCCCAAGAAGGGGAGATGCAGAAGATGTGCAGTATGAAAGTGATGAAGATGATGGTGCTTTCAGAATTCCATCTCATTTCCCAATTCCTGTTCCACCCATAGAAGCTCCTCCTTTGCCATCTGGATGTTCCACCTCGGACACCACAGTGAGCTGCATCAATGCCAAACTTACACAAATACCGCCCATCTCGGATCCAGACCTAACAAGTTTAGACCTTACAGGTAATTAATGGGTCTCCTTTTTATGACTTTTGTAACATTATCCACCCTCAAATGCAGTCAACAGCACTGTTAAAGCTTTGGCATTCCTTAACACAGGAAAGTTTTAGAACTAATTTTACAGCTAAGCCTCTAAAACAAGAAATTAAAAACATTAGATTTGCATGCCAGAGTTTAAACACTGAGATAAATATATCTACACAAAATCATTGTCCACAGTGCAGCTGTTTCTGTGACATATTTTCTATGTGCAATACTACATAACTCAGGTGCAGACTGTATTTCATAACTCAAACTTTTTTCTTGCCTTCTGTCCCAGGAAATAGCATCACTACTATCTCAGATGAAGCATTCAACGGAATACCTAATTTGGAATGGATTGATCTGAGTAAAAATAACATTACCTCTCCTGGCATAGGTCCCAAAGCATTCAAAGTAAGAAAGCCTAACTCTTCTGCTATCCTCTCAATAATTTTGGCTTAGAAGAATGTTTTTTGCTTTTCAGTTCATGGATCTAAACCACTTTGAACCTTGTATAAATAAACGTTGTTTAATTACAGTACAGGCAAACCTAGCTACTTCAAGAAATTTCCCACCATTATCAAGATATGATAATTTTTCATACCCATTTTTTAAGCTGTCTTAAACATAAAAATCCTCAGTTACTGAACCAGCTGCTGTCTTTCTGCCTGAGTAAATTTGCTGACTTACAGAAAATCAATTTGTTCACAAATGAGGAGGATAAGCACATAATTTATAAATGCATGTACTTTGAAGCCCTAAATACTGCACAATGTAGTGAGGCAACACTTCCACGATTCACAGAGAGCAGCAGGAATGCAAACAGTGATCCTGGGAAGTGCAGCAGGGCTGTGGGGAAGCTCTTCCAGTTATACATGACATTAACTGGCACTGCTGTTAATATTTAGCAGAAAGAAACCAATTAATTAAACTGTCAGGAGGAAACCATTAATTTTTATTCAAAACATTGGATACTACTGCACTGCTGCTGAAATACCTTACAAAGCGTGTGTTTAAGAAAATCTTAACTGTATGTTTAACTGCATATTTTGCACCTTGATAATCTAAGTGCCCTTCTTCATCCCTGTGACAAGATCCTGAAAAAGCTGAAACGTTTGTATTTGGATGGAAACATGCTGGTACTTATTCCCTCTGAATTGCCATCAACTTTGGAAGAAATAAAAATAAACGACAACCAACTTCATGCCATTGATGAAGATGGCTTCAAAGGTATTTAAAACACTAATATCAATCATACAAAAAGCTTAAAATAAATTTGAAAAGCTGAATGTTCAACCAAATGCACCTGGTTTGACATAGCCAGAAAAAGAATTGCTAGATTTTAAAGTGCCATGTTTTCAAAAGACAACAAAAGCTGAAAGATTTGCATGACAAAGTACTTTAAAATGATGTTTTCCCTTCTTTTACAACTGCTCCTCCCCCAAAGCAGTTTATATTTAAGGTCACTAAGTAGAGGTGAAGTTGAAGTATGTTGGAGACACCTACAAAAGCCACCTTTAACCTGGTGGCTTTATGTGCGGTGAAACCATTTTAGTTATTTTTAAATTGCATGGAAGTGAACAGAATTTGATGTCCGTGAAAAATAAGGGACAATATAATTGGAGTCAATCATGATCATTTTAAGCCAAGTTAAGCACAGGCTGATAGGAAAAAGAAAAAAGAAAGGATACCATCCATGTCAGGATTTGATGGACTTTTTTGCTTCCTTTACTCTCCTGCCAAAAGGGTCTCATCTAAACTGGATCAGCTCCTGCCCTTTCCATTTGAACTAGGAGAGGAAAATGTAAATAAAGCTGTGGTCAATCTCTAAAGCTCTACAACCTTATAAACAATATAATTCCATGGTTATGAGACAATAAAATCAGTTCATTTTATTTTAAATTGCATGGAAGTGAACAGAATTTGATGTCCGTGAAAAATAAGGGACAATATAATTGGAGTCAATCATGATCATTTTAAGCCAAGTTAAGCACAGGCTGATAGGAAAAAAAAAAAGAAAGGGTACCATCCATGTCAAGATTTGATGGACTTTTTTGCTTCCTTTACTCTCCTGCCAAAAGGGTCTCATCTAAACTGGATCAGCTCCTGCCCTTTCCATTTGAACTAGGAGAGGAAAATGTAAATAAAGCTGTGGTCAATCTCTAAAGCTCTACAACCTTATAAACAATATAATTCCATGGTTATGAGACAATAAAATCAGTTCATTTTATTTTTTCATTGCTGTGAACTGAGCTGGGTAATGTTTAAGACTGTTAAATGATGAATGTGTATTTTAACAAGATCTAAGATGGCATTAATTAACTGAAATTGAACTTTTTCTCCCTAGATTTAAAGAACTTGGTCACTCTGGAATTAGAAGGAAATAAACTTAGTGAAGCAAATGTCAGTCCTTTGGCCTTTTACCCTCTGAAAAGTCTTTCTTATTTGCGACTGGGAAGAAATAAATTTAGAATTATCCCACAAGGTCTTCCTGCCACTCTTGAGGTAAAAAGAAAACAAAACAACCAAAATAAATACTAACAACAACAACCCCCCAACAAACACCCAAAAGATGCAATTCCTTCTATTTGCCCTTTCAAAGCAATCTGTATTCTCACAAGTGAGAGAACAAAACAATTGCTTTGAAAAATTGTGTTTCTGAAGGTCCCACTCCAGCTACAAACTGACTCTGGTTCAGATTCAGAACCAACAGACAGACCAGGGAATACAGGGGACAGGTAATTGCCCCATTGGGAATTTGCAATGGGAAAACCCAGCCTGTTCTGATCTCACAAATTTTCTTCCCAAATGCACTTACAGGAGTTATATCTTGAACATAATCAAATTGAAGAAGTGTCAGAAATTTGCTTTAACCATACCAGAAACATCAACATCATTGGGCTAAAGCATAACAAATTAGAAGAGCACAGGATAGCACCTTTGGCTTGGATAAACCAAGAGTAAGTACCAGACATTTAGAATACATTATTTTTATTTTTCTCTGTTATTAGTGAGTTAGGTAATGAAATAAATATTTGCACTTCATTACTTTTAACTCAGAGTTGTAATTATCCTTTGATTTGTTTTCCTTTGCTAATTTTTCTTAATTTCCTTTGCCTAATTGTATAATCTAGAAGATAGTCAGCTGTCAAATAGAAAGATCTTTTACCTCAAATCTGTACCATATTAATGTAAAAGTCAATATTTTTTTCTGACCATCCATTCAAAAATGAACATTAATTCCAAATTATACTACATACAATTATATGGTAATTTAGTATCAACATATAATTATCTCACAGGTAATTTACAAATAATTTAATAGTGTCCTAGCCTTATTTCCCATTGCATTAAAAATTATAAAAGTAAATAAAATGAAAGGAAGGCCGTGCAGCTGCATTGTCTAAGACTAGAATAGAAGCAGAGCAAGCAATAAGAATGTAAGCAGTAAAAGATGATAAGGCTTTTCATTTTCATGCTAAATAATTTGCCAAGGTGAGCAGGGTACCTGGCCCTCACTGGCAGCTGCAGCCCTATCCCTCAATCCCTGAACTTGGAAATTCCTTATTCTGAAAACAACCACGCTGCTACTACTGACAGCATCTCTCATCCCGGGAAGTGAAGCACATGGGACTGATTCATTCACATAATTCCATTTCACATGGGCTTCAGAACAAAGCTTAAAGCTTATCCCTGTTAATGGGGTAATGCCTGAAGTCCCAAGGTTATTCCAGTTCTTCAGTGTAACTCATTATTGCAGCAATCGCAAATTAGTCCCTTGGGATTCCCCCGTTCAGCCCCCCCATCCTCATTACTGAATATCTCTTCCCATCAACAAAATCGTTGTGCTTGATTGGTAATTCATGACTTAATTCTTTCTATTCCCAGAGTCATTATGCATGACTGTGTTCCATAAAACACATTCTGCCCCATTAACAGCAACAAATTTCCCTTGGAAATTTCATTCCCTGGTAATGCCATGAAGCAGAGCCTTGTACAGAACACAGCACTGCCAGGCCAGGAGCTCAGAGGGGTTTCAGCCTTTTTTTCTTTTCTCCTTTAATGCAGGAACTTGGAGTCAGTCGATCTCTCTTATAATAAGTTGTATCATGTTCCCTCCTATCTGCCAAAATCTTTACTCCATCTGGTACTTATAGGAAATCAGATTGAAAGAATTCCAGGCTATGTGTTTGGCCACATGAGGCCGGGGCTGGAGTACCTCTACCTGTCCTTTAACAAACTCACCGACGATGGCATCGACCCTGTGTCGTTTTTTGGAGCTTACCACTCCCTGAGGGAGCTTTTTCTGGATCACAATGAATTAAAGGCTGTACCCTTCGGGATTGATGAAATGAGAAAACTACGTTTTCTAAGACTGAACAATAATAAAATAAGGTAATTTCCAAGCTCTTTGTTACAGTAATGACATTAAAATAAATGTCCTAAGACATGCTTTGCTTTAGGAATTTGTTATTTTTAAGTAAATATTCATTAAAAAAAAATTCTGAAGGAGGAGCTGAATTCTGAGTTTTCTTCTGCAGTATTTCTTAATATGATAGAAGTGAGATTTCAGCCTTCCTTACAGTTACTGAAAATGCTCACAAAGATGTGGTGCACCAGTTCTCTCCAAGATTTTCACCTGTAATAGTGCTTGGACCACGTTCCCCGGGGCAGCTACAGTTTGACTGGCACAGCAATCACCAGCTTTTTCTGCTCCTGGAGCAGAGCCCAAAGTGGTAAGGAAATCATGGGAGGAGTCAGCAGCTGGAGTCACCTGGAGGGCAGGTCCCACCAGCCCCAGCTGTGGAGCCAGATGTTCAATCCAGGCCTTCTGTGCTGTTTGCAAAGCAAAGGAATGACAAAGAGAGGATCTCCCACCTATCAGGCAAAGTTTTCATTCAGGTGACACTTTCCTCAGGAAAACTAAGTATAGGATATAAATGAGAAAACAACGCAAGGAGAGAATGTTAAAAAGAATGACTTTTGAAAGTCCTCAATAAATATGCAACTGAGAAAATTTAATGTATTGATTAGGTCGACATTTTCAAATATCTGAATAGACAGCAACTCTAAAATGAATGATGAAGTTCAGAGTTGTCTGGAATAATTACAACCCCATTCCTCCCCCGTGTCACAGGACGGTGCCCCCCGAACGCATCTGCAGGACTCAGAGCCACCACGAGGACGAGCAGGACCACAGTGAGGAGGAGAGTGAAGATTCCCACTTGGAACACGTTCACCTTGAGAACAACTACATCAACACAAGGCAGATCTCCCCACACTCCTTTTCGTGCATAAGATCCTATTGCAGTGTTGTTCTTAAACCACAGAAGACCAAATAAACCCCCCAATTCTGCATTGCAACCCCCATCTCTAGAAATGCAGCTTTATTTATTCTCTGCTACTCACTGGTCTGCTTATTTCTGATTTAAACCCTTCCTACTACCATAAATATATACTGAAGTAAGGTACCACTGTATTTCTTCATACTGTTTCATTATAAAACCATTACATGTAAAAATTGAAGCTTAAGATTATGACATCTATTTTTATTTCTATTAACACTATTCTGCTTAAACACAACAGGTCAAACTGTGCCCCCAGGTACGCCTTCTGAGATCAGATTTTAGGATTTAAGAATATAACTAAACCGTCAGCTTGGCCCTGTCTTATTTGATTAACTGAATTTAAAACATTTTAAATGGTACCATCAGCTGTAAAAATTGTACATAAAAGATAAAAGTCCTTGAGCTATGAACATTTTAGCAATGCAGGAATCTAATTTCTTAAAACACACACCGGACTGGATTTAGATCCAAACATTTTGCAGTGTTAAGTCCTCTTCCAAGTGAAATTTTAAGACAAAATGTTAAACTGTTTATTTTAGATGACCCTAAAAACTTCCTGTATTCAAACACAGATTCTGATGAGCTAGAGGAATGAGCAATTACCTTCTATCTGGATCTTTTTTTTTTTTTAAACACAGCATATTTTAATTTTTTAAAATTATTTTTAAACTCATAGTAATAGGTTCCATTCATTTGTACCATCGTTTGTTAGATTTTTATACTGTACAGGATGTGTAGTCTTACAATAAATTTAAGCAAAACACCACATATTGCTGCAAGTATTTTCATTCAAGTAGAATTCTTCTCTTATCAAACATTCAGACTCCTAAGACCCCCAAGAAATTCTCCACTGGATTTGCAGGAGTAACACCACTAAAAGACAGATGAATCAAGATTTATTGCGACTATTAACATATTTTTTCTTCAAGATGTGCTTTTTCACTATTACAATTTCATAGAAGTGAATTTTATGCAAGTAATTTGACAAAGATGATTCCTTTGAGGATTTAATACACTGGGCATCGAGCTTGCCTGATGTTACACTGTGGAAGCTGTTGCAACGAGAAGCTCTCAGTAATGGAACGTGACAAAGCGACAATGCCAACGGAATGCCCCAGTAGTGAGACAGAGACTGAAGGAAAAACATTTTGGAATTGGAACAAAACAGTAGCAGAGGCAGAAGACCAAGCAGGAGAAAGAAGCCAAGGGATGAAGGGTATACAACAAATGGATGCTTACTCATTTCAGAAATACACGGGCAATTAAACTCGCACAACGTTTCCGTGTGTCAGATGGAAGCAGCTCAAATCCACTCTTCAAAATTACCAGCTACTTTGGAAGTGGAATGGGCTTCATTATAAAAACTCCCATCACTTTTAAACAGTGAGCTTCAATGGATTTTATAAACAAAGCAAATGGGATTGTCATCATTTTACAGCTTGTGACCCTTAAGACATAGCGACCTGAGAATTCTTGGTCAAGAAAAACATGGGAACAAGTTCAGAATCTTTGGCCACCAGCAGGGTAAAAATATGCAAGGACAGCTCAGTGCAAAACCACTCTAGTTAGTTTATTCTCTAAAATATATTCGAGCAAATAATTCATTTTTACAGGCTTACATTGGAAATAAATAAACTTCCAGAAAGCCATTGGATTGAGAAGGGAGTAATAGTTCTGCTGAAGTGTTATCAGACTCAGAAGCCTTATGAAATATATATAAATATAAATAGTGGGAGAGCCTTCAGGGCAAGTCCCTAATGAGAATTGCTTTGAGGGAGATCCTGTTAAGCCAATCCAGTAACGTTTCTGCCAGGCAGTCAGATTTGGGAGACACACAGCAGCATTCCCATTTCTCCTGTTCCCCAGACACGGTTGGAGCTGACTTGTATTCACAGAGAAATTCAAGAGCGAACCAGCTGCAAGTTGCTAAGATTGCAGGGATGTCCCATCAGAATTTTCTAAACCTTTCAGAGAGGAAACTACTTATAGTACAGCAAAACCCAGAATATGTTTTCAGTAACACGGCCAGAGCCAAATGCCAGGTAAATAGATCTGAATACAAGGTATGAATGTTGAAATTGTGAGAAGGAAAGATTTTACAGTCAGTAAGAGACCAGGATAGGAGAGGTTAGGATTCAACAGCCATAGCAATTCCAGAACCACAGTGCTTTATGGCACATGAGGAATTCTGGGGGTTTAGAATCTCTGTTAGATTTCTAAGTTCTGACTTGCATTGTTGGCTCATGTATTCCACATCAGAATTTTGACAAGACTTGCTAAATCCCATTATAAATTGAAACGTAGCGGAAGACATCCCGTGGTTACCACCATACTAACACAAAAGGTATAAAAGACTGTCATCATTTACTCAGTAAAAGTGACAATGAACTTTGAGGATCTGCCTGAGCTGTTGTTTTGTGTACAGGGACAGGCACTTCTGGTATGATAAAAACTGCAAAGGTGTCCAACAAAATAATGTTGTTTCCACGGAAGCTTGGGTAGCTTTCTGAATTTGAAGGAACAATTAGAGGCAATGTTTTCTCTAAGCAAGGTAAAAGATCTTTCTTAGGGAAAAAACCCAACAAAAACCTCAGAACAATAAAGGCATCAAATGCCTCCAGAAATGAGATTTTCATTATTAATGCCCATGTGCTGAGGCTGTTAGAACCTCTGGGACCCCAAAAATGTTGAGTTCACACTATATACCCTTCTCCATTTTCCATTTCAATTTAATAGAGATCCCTCCATGACAAAGCTACAAATCACTCAATTTTGACTCAAAAAGGAGCTGCTGTGCAACCATTTGCTTTCTATTTGCCCACAACAAAGTGAATTTCACTCAGTTAATTCACTGTTACAGTAACACTAGAGAGTGGTTGATGTAATTTCTGAATTGCAATTCTGAAACACCCTTCATGCTTGCACTTACTGCAAAAACCCCTCAGCATACTAAAAGAAAATAACTATCAGAGCTAGGAAATATAATTTTAACATTTCTCTACCAAAAATTTTTGCTTTTACTGAAAGAAATCAATGAACTTTTAAATCTCTCAAGTCACGGTTTTATAAACAGTTACATCACAGCAAGAAAATAAACAGTTTATCATTTCTGTCGTGTGGTAATACCAGTGTTAACTGGTTGAAACTCTCCTGAGAAAACATTTTCTAATTTAAGTGGTATGTTTATATTCCAATGTATACAATTTTCAGGCAAGTCTGCACACAGAAAAATAGTAAAATTATGAGTAAATGCTACCAAAATAACTGTACACAATAACCCTGACAACTTTCTGCATGAAGCAGGTCGCAGAGAAGAAGTCTGCAGGCTGTGGGTTTGCAGACCAATATCTGAGTTTCTGGAAGGTTCCTCAGAAAGCTTCAAAATCTCTACTCAGTTGGAAGTGTAACCCCAGGGACCTGCTTTGGATTCACAGCCTCAAACAACCAACCAACGTCACAGGAACAAAGAACTTGAGCTACCAACACGTGTCACAACTTCTACACCACCTCTCCTCGCTGAAGTCGCAGATCAGGCTTTGGAAGACCAAACTTTAGGTCAAACCAGTTCTCTAAGGGGGTCAGAACCACACCATGACCACCTTGAAGAGCATCCCAACCACAGAGGTGAAGCCAACCCTTTGGAAAGAGTGAATGTTTTTACAGAGATTTCCTTCAAAGCTGGTTTTGGCTGCAGGAAGCATTTAAAGGTTTAGTGAACCGTGTAACCTACCCTCACTTGGAAGAAGCCCCGCGTAACAGTCTCACTGTCTTCTTGTAAAGGGAAAAAGGTATAAACATCCACGCAAAAACATTTATAATAATATGTTGGACTTCCTCAGCAGACACGCATTCCCGTTTCCTAATGAACAAAAGAGATCCCTGCTTTTATTGCATATTTAGTAACATGACCCCTCTCTTACAGTTAGTTACCATTGAATCCCAAACTCTATTTCAAGGCTTTAATTTTACTTCTCTTGGCACACTGAAGACCATTTTAAATGGGGAAAAAACAGCAGACATGTGAAATAAGAGCTCTGATTTAAACATGTCAACAACTTCTGTTCAGTCTCAAGGCCTCAAAGTATTGTGGAAAAATGTTGGAACACTTTTTCCATCTAAATGTAGTGAAGACGTCACGTAAAAACCTCTAAAATGTATTAAACAGATCTCCTTTTCCACATTAAGAAACAATCATATGATCAAAACGATTCTAGCTTTTTAGTTTCCCAATAAATTAACATCCTACTCATAATTTTACACCAATTCAGGTACCAAGCAGCTATAGTCAAATACTTGCAAGCATAATTTTAACAATTTTGCTACAACTGCAATACTGAAACTCAATGGAAATACAGTGTTTAATGTTCCCAATAACCAGGTTACGAATTCTCATTACAGATGTAATGTTCCCTGCTAACAGACACCCTGTTCTACACTAAAATTCCATCAGGAGAGACCCATAAAGACACAGCACTGTCGTTCCCTTTTCAGTTTAAGAAGTGAAGAGAGAACGTCAAGCAGAACGCTTCACAAAAATCTTCCATTCTACATGATGCAAGAGTTACTAGGTCACTAAATTACCTTTAAGAACACATTCTGCACCATTGTGCATCTCTGAAAGAACTTACAGACTCGAGTACTGCACAGAACATTTTGACTGCACCAGAAACCAATTAACAATAAATTACCATCCCTTTTACGATACTGAAATACTCCAGTTAGTAAAGCAAAAGTAAACCAACAGATTCATTACCTCTATGGTGTCAACTTTTTCACACAGTAAGTGTGCTTGTCTCAACTGGATAATGTTTGATGAGTCTTAAAGGCATCACAGAATATTCTGAGTTGGAAGGGATCCATGGGGATCATTGACCCAAGCCCTGGCCCTGCACAGACACTCCAACAATCCCACCCTGTGCCTGGGAGTGTTGTCCAAACACTCCTGGAGCTCTGGCAGCCTTGGGGCTGTGCCCATTCCCTGGGGAGCCTGGGCAGTGCCCCACCACTCCCTTCCTGATATCCAACCTAAACCTCCCCAACACAGCTCCAGCCATTCCCTTGGGAATGGCAGAAAAGAGCCAAACTACCTCAGGGTGAATCTCGAAACTAAATGAAACATCTGTCCCAAAACCACAGCTTTACTTTTCTTCAAGGAAAGTGGAAGCAAGGGAGGCCCAGAAACAGCAATGGCCTTTCTCTGTGGAAATGTCATTGTCAAAGTCAGGGGACTGGCCTAGCTGGGCTCTGACCTGGTCCAGCACAGCTCTGCTTACACATTTCTTGCAGAGCCCGGCCTCATCCTTCCTCATCCTGCCTAACTGCTGCTGGACAGAATCTTCCACATTTCCAGAAGTACTCACTGACTTTAGCAGCCTGTGAACAGCTCATAAAGTTTCCCAACACACAGTTTGGTCATTGCCCTGGAGTTCTTGGAGCAAGGACACGACTGCCTCTGCTCTGCAGTCACGTCTGCTAAAAATCCCACAGTGCAGTGTTGCAGGGTAATACAGTTTAATAAGGGGAAATAATAATAATAATATAGGATACAAAGAGGAATCTCATTTGAACAGAGAGGTGGGTTGGAGGCTGAGGACAACTTCATCTCTTGCCACAGCCCAGTAGCTGAACATTGTTATACGAGCCCATCAAACCATCCCATTTCAGTCTCTCACTAAAACCAGCAGCAGAGTTTGATCTGTATTTCCTACAGGTCTATGCTTCATTGGTGCCTCTCTGTGGGAATCCAGAGGGCTACCCCTCAAAATCAACTGTCCTGGTGACTAAAATTAGTCATTTTTACTTCTTTTCACTTGGGAGTTCTATGGGTATTAAAGTTTGTCTGGGGCATTGACTTCAAAGCTCTGTATTCAGAAACTGCAATTTTTTCAGCTTGGGAAATGTCGTCCATTACAACTAATTTGGAGACCATATTAATGTCAAGAAAAAGGAATGATGTCTCTTCTGAGACTGCAGCTTCCTTCATAAACATTTCTTTCTTTTCGACAAGAGCGTATTCTGGCTACTAGGAGCAAGGGAGTTGGGGGAAATGTCTGATTATTTATAAGGTCCAATAGCTGTTAGGTTGGCCTCAAAAAATCACCTGGTATTTGGGAGGTCCAGAGGCTGTGCTATTCACTTTCCCCATAAAGGCCAGAGATGTTCCTGCCCTGGGCTTCATGTCCAGTCCTGTGGCTTTGCCAGCCACAGTGGACAAAAAACATTCTCAAGTGAACCAAGACTCAAGAGTTGAGTGAATTCCCCCCAAACAATATTCTTCCAGCCTGCTTGAGCCATCCTGGCTCCATTCAATAAATAGCCTTTTTTTCCCAAGGATTTAAAGATTAAAGTAAATTAAAGCATTCAGAGTTGGATTGTTTAAAAGGTTCATCTTAAAAATCATTCACCTTGTAATTTCTTCTTTAATAGTCTGTTATGTAATGAACTTCCTACAGCCACTGAGTAAACAATTCACTGTAATTTGGTAGAATTTCCATTTCTTTGGTGTTTAATTCTTTGTACAGGATGCAGATTTGCACACAGTTACTGACTGCAAACTTCTGACTTTTACTTTAGGCTGTTATTTCTATTAATATGTCTTTGATAAAGTGAGTTGTTCAGACCAGCTCATAACCTGCTGTTTCCTACGAAGTACTTTGAAGCAGTTCTGTTAATTCAGAAAAAACTTCCATTCCAAGTATGTGGTATTATGAGTACATACACAGAAATCTGTAGGTTTCCCATGCAATATTACTGAAACAAATCTTTCTCTCTGAGAACTCTTCATATGATAGTAATGCATAAAAGCTGACTTATTTTTTCCACAAGACAGATATTTTTCTCAAAGGAGTAATACTGAACACAGCTGTGGAAATAGTAGATATTCAACAAAACTATCAACAAAGACAAGAATCTTCTAAGTGAGTTATGTAATGGTATTTTTAAAGGATTAAAATTAGGAAAAAGGATTAAAATGTACTTTTTTTTTTCACAGCAATTTCTCCAAATCCCTGAAAGTTGGCTATACCTTTCATCCTCTGGCCTCACGCATTCTGTTCCTTAAAAACTGACAGGGACTGACAGCCCTTGTGAACATTTCGTGGTTCTCAACCCCTTTTCACTGACAGCTCTTTATAAACATCTATGGTTTCCCTCTAATGCAGGGTGGTTCTGGACTTACTCAGTGTAGGTTCACTACAAGTCTTCCAGGGAAAACTCCTTCTCCCTTTTTTTCCAGCTCAGTTTGGCTCTCATTACAAAGAACTCAGGAAGCAAGACTTTTCCTCTTTCAATTAGACCAATTACTTTTTGGGTCTATATGAAACATTAAAATCTACTTCACTTTCCTGCACATTTCCACAGCTGAACTATAAACGTTTCATGAAGTATTTCCTTCTGTTTTGAACCTGCCTCCCAGTGATTTCTGTAGTGTCGGTCTAGTTTTAGCATTGGAAACATCAAAATAATTACTCTCTTTCTTGACAACATATGGGTTTGAATTAATCTGCATTGCCTGTATTCTGAAATTTATTTTGAAGGCTGTTTTGAGAGCCTCTGGCAAAACCTTAAACGACAGAAACAGTGATCAACTCCCATTTTAGCTGAATTTAATTTCTTTCCAACCTGAGCAAAGAACATCCTCTGGTTTTATGTGAGGAGATGCGCATCTTATCCATTAACTGGAAAAAAATAGAAATTCTAATAACCATGAAGCCACAGTATAGTCACAGTATGAATCAAATGCTCAGAAATGCCCATGGCAGGGGGTTGGAACAGGATGATCTTTAAGATCCCTTCAAGCCCAAACCATTCTATGATTCTATGAAATAAAGATATAATTTGCTTTTTTAACGAAATAAAAGTTATTCATTGCGAAGTTGCTTTCTAAAGTCAAGGCTCCTTTGTTCTGCTGTGGGCAAGTCAAATGGAAATTACCCTTTGTAGAACACAAACATTCAAGAAGAAAATAATACCCTCTAGTTTACAAATCATTCTACAAAAACCATCTCCTTTTCCATACCACAACTTAATATGCAATTATGCCATATGTTTTCTTTCAATTTACATAAATATTTCCACTGAGTGGTAAAAGGAGCTTCTGTCATGCAGAGGATTTCTATCTCTGACAAAAAGCAGTGCAAACCCATCCATGCTACCAAGCTCCTTAACTAACACTCTGCTGTATTTCCAAACAAGTACCTTTGGAAATAGTGTATTAGGACATCCATCTGACAACTCTTCTCTGCTAGTTTCCACATGGTCTCTTGGCTTAATTTAGAAGTCTTTATCTTCCTATTTCTTTCATTTTTCATTAAAAAAAAAAATTAAAAAATAGTGGAAGGACTTAATAGTGATTTTCCCCTACAGGTGAAATGGGAAAAAAATGAATGCTAAGAGTCAACAAAATACTTTATGGTATAGAAGTAATTAAAGCAAATTTAATTGCCTTTGCTAAAATGCCCACTTGAACATAATATAGATTACATAGCTCCTACAATTTAACAGTAGCATAATTATGAGAAAGTAATACTAAAAATGTAGCAGCAGTTGTTAACTAAAAGTAAATCAGACTTTTTCAGAAGGCTCCCAATTTCTTGGGAGTATTTAGAGCTAGACCAAACCCTGCATGACAGATTTACTGCTTTTGTGTTGATGAGAAACAAATGAGGCCCTCCCAGAAAATTCCCACGCATAAAAGCACACATCTGAACACAGGCTGAATTAACTAATATGATAGAGAAATCACTTCTTGAATGAGAGTATACCCTCCTTATTATTAGTAGTGATAATAATGATTAATAATGGAAGAAATGCTTTCATTTCTACTATTCCAAAGTGAAAAATTGTGTGTTTCAAAACTTGAAAACAAATTGAGTTTGGAGACCTTCCTAGAGATCTTGTTATTTTTTCCATTTACAAAACAGACATGCTTAAAGTACATGCAAACATTTACAGATCCAGGTTCTTCATTAGACAAAGAAGTGCAAATTGTAGTTAATTACTACCTCAGGAATGTGATATTCACTGCTTCCACTTCTAACAATCTATCACAAACTGAGTCAAAGTCATCTTCTTTTGGGCCTTTGGATTTTTAATTAACATAAATTACTTTTGTTGATAAGTAAAGTTAGGAAAAACAAATACTAAATGAAATGAAATGGTCTTTTCCTTTTAAAATACTTTAAATACTTCCTTTTTTTTTTTCTGGACTAAATGGCCACATTTCTTTTTTCTTAAAACTAACAACTCACTGGAACTTGATGACAGACACCACTTTAAGCACTGCCTTTATGTTCTGAACAACAGGAATCTACCCAAAGGCTGTCTAAGAACATGCACTCATTTACATTTCATATTATTCATCCTCTTTGTTAAAACAAAGGGCAAAAGAGGGGAAATTCAGCATTTGCAGGTGATCAAGATTTGAGGTTTTTTAAAGCATTGTTGAACTCTGGCAGAGTAAATGCTCGATACTCTATGAGGAAATGTTGTTCTCAGTCCAGCTGGTATTCCAGAACAGAAAAGTTTCCTTTAGAACTTATTGTTGGAGTGATTCAGTAGTTTGGCACTGGTTGCAGAACTTTTCATTTTAACTACCGTTTGATTTTCCATGAAAGAATGTCTGGTGTTTCCAATGTCTCTAAGGCAGATAAATACCCATATTCCATAAAAATGCCATGTCACATTATCCAAACCTGTGAGCAGCATCACAAGCAAGGCTGACAACTGACATGTACAGACACCAAAACTAATTTCAGGACCTTCACTGATCAGGCAAAGCAGTTTCCTGATCCAGTTTGGTGCACAAACCTTTTCACAGGACCAAGGAGAAGAGCATCAAGGTGGGAATAAGCCAGCTGGGGGCTTCTGAAATTGGCATTCCCACACTGAAAAATTCGTATTAATCTGTAGCCTGAGGCAGAACAAAGTTAAGTGACTCTCCAGAGGCAACAGAAACTGTCTGCAAGGTGAAAAACAAGATGTTTCTTCAGGTGTAATTTTGCCTCTCCAGTCATTCCAGGTCACCACATCCTTGCATCCATAAAAGCCATGCTGAGCCTGACAATCCCAGGGATGCATGTACATGTACACTTGACTTTATAGCACTTTTTGTACACAACCTCTCAATATTACAAGTGAAGACCCGCCCTGCAATATTTGTGTTGCTAACAAACATCAGGGACTGAGGACTTTGACTGCAAAGGAAACTGCATTTTGTTGCAGTTTCTAAGTCAGCTGCCAAAAACATGCTAAAACCTATTAACGAGCAAAAGTTGATTCATGCATGATGATAAGAAAAAGATTTTTTAATGTATTTATATATAGATACTGAAGAATCAAGCTGAACTACAGAAGCTGGAGGGCAAATTTTGTGTACTCAGCTGGTTAAATGGTGTAGTCCAGCCTGAGAGGAGCCAAAATTTAGCTAAAACCAAAATATGTGACCACACCGCACATGGAGCGGTTGTGAGCACGAAAGGAATATGTCATGTTATTAAAATGTGATGGGCAGGCTCCAAGGCAGCTTTGTGCAGTTGATGTTAGATTCATCACATTATGTAAACCACATTTATAAACAGTGCTAGAAAATGAAAAAGTACTTAGTTTGCTTTAGAATAAGAAATGTATACAAGACTGGCTTAAAACTGAGACTGCAATGGAAGCATTAGCCACATATGGCAGCATGTGTTTGCTCTCTCAGACATATCAAATAATACAAAACACATTCGCTTTCAAGAAAGAAATCAAGGGCAGCATTTTATATCACTGATGAGATAATGTCAAATATAAAACACCATCCAAATTCTTTTTCATCTGCATATTTCACCATAGTGAGACAGTATTCTCAACCACATATGTGTTGGATATACTTCTATTCTTTGCTCAAAAATTAATCTCCATTACTCATAAATGTTACATAAGTATTTTAAGGCAAGACAGAATTCTAATTTTCAACCAATTCTCTTACTGGTGGAAACAGAAATCACTGAAAAGCTCTGAGCAAACAATCTGACCTTATATAATCTGTTATTTAAACACAATCTTTCTTCGGAAAATATACCAACATTTGCTTGCAAAGAAAATACCCTCAGACTACTATTTGAGAGTATCTCTCTTTGTTAAGCCCCCAACATCATGGATTAAAAACCTGAGACACTGGAAATGTGCTGCAAATATTTAAAAGAACAGGCTCATAAAGTGGATTGAGAACCACTGGTTAAGTTTTAAGTACTGCTGTCAAGAGTAACATCTAAAGTTTAGAACTGAGTAGTCAAGATACCTGAAAAGGTGATTTCTGGGCATTTTATCTTATATTGCAATTATATACACAACAAAATACTAGATCCACGTCTTAATATATTAAACAGTTTCATTGCAAGAGCAGCATGTGAGCTGTATTTATTTCTGCCATCTTGATACTACATATTGGACAAAACTGATGGGTAATCCACTTTAAGGTATGATGGTTACATTTTTTCCAGATACTACCACTTTGTGTGTCACCTTCATTACTTAATTGGCTATAATAAACTTCATACACATAGGAATGCGTTCCTACCACCAGAATCAACTAAAAAGAGAAAGTAATAATTAAAAAAACCCGAGTATTCATCCAAAATTGAGATGTCACTAAACCTCAAGAACAGTTTGCTGCAAAACCAGGGTGAGCTGAAAACTGCTGATTCAACACTTTGCTACTGAACGAAGTGAAAAAAGAAACCAGTACATTTATATCACAACCCTCAGGCTCTGCTCTCGTCTATTAAACAGCCAAGAAAGTGTTGGAGGGTTTTTTAAAACAGCAATTTAATACTAATTTCCTCAAGTAAACCCATCCAAACCAAGCTATTCGAAACACAGGGGAGTGTTTGCTTAGGAAGCTTTGGTTTCTACAAGCAGGCAACAGAATGCAGATATATGCAATTTGAGATTTCAAAAAGGTTTAAGATCACCCTTCAGATTTTTCTGTGGGAATGTGATTGCTGCTGAAACTGTAATTTTATTCCTTGGGAAAAGTGATAGGGAGACTCTTTATCATCATCCATCTGTGCTACTGGAACTGGAACACATCAAAAGCAATGCTGCAGGTAACACAAGTCTTGTCTTGGTTGATATCGCAGCACTGAAGTTTTAATTTTTGGCATAGAATCTTTTTCTTCCTTAAGAAAGTAACAGTAGACAAAATAACTATTATGCAACTTGTACAGGCATTTTGCAAACAGCACATTACATGCATAATAAAAAAAAATAATCCCAAGTAAAATTTCCAGGCTTTTTTTTTTCCAAACAAGACCAGACTTTTAACATAGAAAGGAGCTAATTAAGGAAACAGATGAAGTCAGATGTGCACGGAACGGGATATAATGTATTGTAAATTTAAAGACACAAAGTGCTTCCCTGACTATGAAACTTGCTTTAGGTAAACTCCATTAATTAAACATTTTTGAAGTTTACATAAACAGAGGCCTACAAAAGGTAAACAAAGAATAACCCAGTTTCTAAATATTGTCATGTGCTCCTCAGTACAAACTTTGTAATAGGGCACATTCTCAGACTTAGTTTTTAACCCGCAACTTCAATCTCAGAATACTGCAAATATTGTCTCTGTTTTATTAACAGATATGCTTTATTTCCCATACACAAGAGACAGAAATTAGCTAAAAATCGGATCTACAGTTTACATTCTTGAATCGTCGTCCCCAGCCAGACGGCTGCCTCCTGAAAGCAGAGCTAAAGTTTATACATAGCTACACAATAAAGTCCTAATTTTCTAACTTTAGAAAGGTCTGGCAGCATGCAGGTCACTGCAGGCTACTGGTTTACTCTGCCACTGGCTGAAGTTTTATAGTTTTATTCAAGTCACACTTTAAAAAGAATAATGGCTAGTGAAATCATAAATAAGTGGGATTCCTCAGCAGGAATGACCTGAAATGGACCTCACTGTACTTCCAAAGGCCTGATGTCAACTATTATTAAACTACAGGTTTTATAAAGTCTTCCACTAGACGTCTAGAGTTAAGCCAGAAGTTTTGGCTCTAATACAGGCAGTGATGAAAAACATATGAGTGGTAACAAGTCGCCTTAATATCATTCTTCAGTACTAAGATGGGCTAATCTGAAGCAGCACTTTACTCTGGTATCACCCACGGTGCCAGAAGGATCCAGAAGCTTGGAAGGGGACTTTTTCTTTACATATACTTTTCATTTCACAGAACTTGGTCTAATTTCCTTTTTCCCCTATTTTTCTGTAATATGAAATAACTGGACATAAGGACCTTAGGTGGATTATCCCAGTGCTTCCGGAAGAACTTCCACACCTGCAAGGTATGTCCAGTTTGAATAACTATTCTATATAAATAGCAGCAAAGAGTTAAGGCTGTCAGGCACTACGTGCAGATTAATAACATCAGATAATTTAGAATTAGAAATGCCACTTTTTAAATCGAACATTTGAAAATTTACTTGCAGCTGAAATATTTCTGTGTTTACTACATGTGAGTTGAAAAACAAAGAGAGCTATAGTGAATTATTTAACTATCAAAGACTTGTCAGAAAGATGTTACAACTGACCATAACACTTTTTCTCAGTTATAACTATCTCGGAAAATCTACTCTACAATAACAGCAATTCTTACAGTAACAACTCAGTGTTAACTTTCTGTAAGTTGGTATTCAAGTTGGTGGGGTTTTTTAAGTACATATCAGCAAAGTAATTAAAAACAACTCACGAAAGAATGAACTGTAGATGAACTACAACCTAAAAATGCTCATAGATCATTCAGCAGCAAGAGTCAAGCAGCTCTCCACAAAAAGTAAATACTCTGTAAACACAACTTATTTTGCAAGCATCCTATTAATTATTACTGCTCAGCTTCAATATTGGACTGTTTCTGACCACAGACATTTCTACAGTAATCTTACTAACAAAAAAACTTCCTCCTGTTTTTCTTCAGCAATTTAAGTAAATCAATGGGGTAGATAAAGAGTTAAACATAAACTCCTTTTATTTCTGGAATGGGACAATGACTAATAGAACCAGAACTATTTTTAAATATAGATTTCAAAACAGTTATGGTCTTGCCTTTCTTTGGACAAAATCTGTGCACAGAGCAATGATCTGTGTTCCGAATGAACACAGGGACTTTTCTTTGCCTCTGCAAAGACCACCACTGGGTCATTTAAACATTTCCTTTTCAGAAACAATGCCGTGGGAAATTTGTCTCTGTACACCGGTAACAGAAGTGATTTCTAAATATAATTTAGAGTCTTTTTAAGTCTTAAAACTTCATGTATTAACTCCTTCAGTATCATAACTGATAAGGCAACAAAGTCCATGTTGCCATTATGGTGTGCAACTGCCAAGCAATTCAGAGTTATTTGTTGTTGGGTCTCTTTCTGCACTCATCCCACGCTAACAACACAACTTCTCACTAAAAGGGATTTTTCCTCCCATAACTCATGTTTAGAATTTTCACATCACAGAAGTATGGGAATTTTCCACATAAAATCTAAAGGGTTTTAATAATTTAATCATATTGAATTATACTGTCACATCTCCTGTATTTAATGATTTGTAAATTATTACTAATAGCATAAAAAGTGCCTGTGTTCCATGTGTTGTTTGGCAATACGAGTTTGGGTACAGATGACCACACTAGTGAGGATAAGTGTGTCCCAAACAACCAGTGCAGTGATTTTTGGACAGTTACACACCTCAGGAAAGCACCGTAGAGCACTTCTCCACATCCAGTCACCTCACCTTGGGGTGGCTCATGTTCTAAGGAGAAGGTGCTACTCAGAAGCTTTTTGTGCTGGAGGATAAGAAGGATTGACATAAAGAAGGTGCAATGGAGCTTGAATTCACCACACTCTTTGTCAAACTCATTTTCAGTGTTCTGGTCTGTTAAAACAAGAATGGACAAAGCCAGGCTTTGTCCAAGTGACAACCAGCTGCTCAGAGGATTATTTAACAGAGCACTTGAGCCTGCCTAACAGCTTGACTATGTCAGGAATGGCTCCCCCATCGCTCCTCCTTCCTTCTCTTTCCATTTAATGTTCCAGCCCTGTCAACCAGGCTGTTCCATCCATTCTTTTATGCTGGTTCTGGTCCTCCAAACTGACTCCGTTTCTTCACTTCGAAAGAATATGATGGGTTTTTTGTTGTTCACATTAGTTTTGTGGTGGTGTAGTGAGTTCAACCAGCTCAGTGAACAGCCTGAGAGGAAGAGCTGGCACCAGAAGCAGGCAGGGAGTACCTGGGAGCACAGTCAGGCTCAAGGGGCAGCAGGGGACCTTTAGCAAAGCTGCACCTAAACCTTCTGAAAAAGTATTTCATAAAACCCTCATGACAGTATTTTCAGAAAGATCACTAAGATCTTAGATTTTAGGCTTTCTTTTAATTCTCTTATTCTTGAAGCTTAAGCATGTAGAAAGTTTGTATAAGTTCTTTGAGAAGCGCTGCAGAGTCAGAGCATTTCTACAGAGCCATATCAGCATCTATTTACTGGGAAACTCAAAACTTCAGACAGGAAAAAAAACCCACTCCCACACCTTCATAAAACTCAGTTCATTAGGATCCATTCTTTGGCCAATGCAAACCTGGAGTCAAGCTTGATGGTCATTCCTGACTACAAAGCCAATAAGGATTTCCTAATGGCAAAATGGGAAGATGAAGCAAGGACTTTTTACTTTAAAATAAAAAAACCACAAGTCAGCTTTCTTAGATAAAGAGACTTGTTTTCAAGAGATTTAACTCACAGAACCAATATATGTCATCGGTGACATATTTCAACACTACTTCTCTAGAACTTTGTGAGCAACACATGTTTTCCAAGTGTTCAAAATTGGCCACTACTCCAATCACAGCCTCAATGTTTTAATACTTTGAAATCCTAATTTTTGGCTAAGTGAAAGGAAATATGCAAATATATTTGCTACAGATGCAAGTGTGGGAACAGATTTTTAAGTTGTTTCATAAGAGAACTTCCTAGAACCAGATCTAAAAGAACATTTTAGGAACATACACGCAAGTTTATCTTTTAGATCCAGTAAAACTATACAGCCAGTGCCTCTCACAAATTGAAGTCAGCAGGGACTTGGAAAGTCCATGTCCCAAGACATCATCACACTTGATATCCTACGTATGGAAATGGTGTCTCATCACTGGATAAACCACAGGGCATTTTGTCACTTAGTACCTAAACCACCAGGAAAGAACAGAATGCCTGGGAGCCCATGTGTGACAGCCCAGCCATTAAACCACTTGTCCAAGAACAAGGAGAACTTGGAAGTCTGAAAGGCTTCCAACTCCTCATCTCCTAATTAATGGTATGACTAAAGTAGTGAAGATTTTGGCCTTTTTCTGAAGCTGAAATAGAAGACTGGAAGGGCCAAATATTCCAAAGGTGCACAGCCAGAGATGACAGCAATTCTCTCAAAAAAAGCCAAACAGAGGTTCCACACCTTCTTCCCAGCACTGTTTATATTCAAAGAGTCTTTCAAGGGCAGACATTGTATGGAACAACCACAAAATTCTTTCTAGGAGCATTGCAAGAGAACATGATTTTGAACACAAAGGAAAAGATATGGGAAAAAATACATGTGAAGATTCTTTCAAGAGATTGTTATATCAGTAAAAGTACATGCTCTAGTTGAACGGGCACGCAACTAAAATATTATGGGAAATATTAAATTTAGCTATATGTTGTTTACCTACAAGAAACAAAGTACCTTGTGACTCTGATTTCAGGTGTATATTTGAGGGAAAGAAGTCACTGCATTCTTTTTATGTAATCTGAACACCATTAGCTTTCTTTTTTTTTAAAACTCCCTGAAACAGACACAGGAGCAGCAAGGTATGCAGGATGTTGCATTTAATGCTGTTATGAACTCCCTCCAATAAACATCAACATGATTTTGCACAGAAAAAAGTGGTACAAACAAAACCTCAAAATTTTGAATAAGCCAAGTCAACACCCTGTACAAACCAGTGCACTCCTTTTCCTGCAATGGAGGACCAATGACAAAATGCCTACTTAAAGACGTTTTTCATCTCCAAATAGATCAGCAAGCATTTAATTAGGTGAGCAAACAAGAATTGACACCCATTTAATATTTCCTTAAAGAGGCCGATGATAGTCTAAATAAAAACATTTTTATAAACAGGACATGCACAATAAAATTTCCTGTAACCCCTCTTGGTTTGTGGAGCACATTTTCAATTCCAAATGACTTCCAGAATTGGGCTTTGGAGGGAAACAATGTCAAGCTGAGGGCGGAATCTACAACGTCTCAGAGTTTGCTGCATTCTGTGGCAATTCTTACTATCTCCATTCTCCTCTGCACCTAGTTTTTTAGGAGCAAGAAAAAAGACCCACCAAGCGAAAAAAGCCCCAACCTATCTTTATTGAAAAAATTCACACACAAACCCACCAGATTTCAGCTTTTCTTCTGGATGTAACTCAAGTTACTGATTTCCATTGACATGGATCCCTGACATGCAAGTCCTTCTCAGAGAAAAGAGCCCTCCTCAAACAGAGGTCAAGAGACAGTTGGGTTTGTTCAGCCTGGAAAAGAGAAGTTTTGGGGTGACTGAATTGTGGCCTTCCCGTACCTGAAAGAGCCAACAAGAAAGAAAGAGGGGGACTTTCTACAAGAGCCTGGAGTGACAGGACAAGGGGGAACGGTTTCACACTGACAGGGAATAGGTTTAGATTGGGTATGGAGAAGAAATTCTTCCCTGTGAGGGTGGGGAGACCCTGGCACAGGTGCCCAGAGAAGCTGTGGCTGCCCCTGGATCCCTGGAAGTGTCCAAGGCCAGGCTGGACAGGGCTCAGAGCAACCTGGGACAGTGGAAGATGTCCATGCCCATGGCAGGGGGTGGAATGAGATGATCTGTAAGGTCCCTTCCAGCCCAAAGTGTCCTGGAATTCTACAGTTCTGTGAAATGTGTGTTTGCATGCAGAGGTGAACTTCTATCAATGGCAATAACAAACAAATGACTGGAATGTGGGAAAAGCTGTTGTCAGGACTGAAAACTTCAGATTAGACTAGGAAGAATTTAATTACGGTGTTTAGGGAGTGGAATATTGAGCGTTTAGGAAGTATCCTGCTGAGTGCATTTTATGCATTGCTAATCAAGTACTTCCCAATTTTATAAGCAATGCACATATGCCAATGTATCCCACTAAAAATATTTTTTCATTGAGAATGAATAAAATAAATCCTATTGCAAGTTCTGGTAAAATTTACTACAAAAATTACACTTCAAAGCTTGAAGCAAATGATGATATTATTTGTAAAAGATGACTAAAATATTTTGATATTGCATAAATGCCTAATGAATTTAAGTTAATATTATGTGTAATTTTATAGCAATAATTTATATTTAAAAGAATATTTTTATATTCTTCATACTTCATATACTTATTAAACCTCAGTATTCAAAACAGATTTTTTTTCAGGACCAGACAGTGTAGTGGTGAGTGAAATAAACAGTTCAATAGGTTCATTTGCTGTTCCCTAGTCACTAATTCCGGTGTTTGTTTTTTTGTTCGTTTGTTCACTTTCCAAGATTGGTTATCCTGATTAAGAAGATATGAAAGAATACACACTCCTCCTCTTCTTGGCTTTGTGCTCTGCCAAATCTCTCACTGGTCCTTCATATTTTACACTAAAGAATATGATGCTGCAAGATATGGAAGATGACGACGACGATGACGACGACGACAACTCTCTATTTCCAACCACTGAACCAATTCTACCACTAATTCCTTTTGATCTGTTCCCAACATGCCCCTTTGGATGCCAGTGCTATGTAAGAGTTGTCCATTGCTCTGACCTAGGTAAGAATGAATTTGTGTGTCTGTTCTCCACTGGATTCTCCTTTGGAGGATTTGTCTTTTGAAGGATGAATTATTATGCGAGCACATAAATGGGATGCAAACTATTCACTCAGCTTAACTTCCACCAAAGCGAGCATCCCTGGTAACAGTTTAGCCAAAGGCAAATGTGCTCCTGTCAGTGCTGCAGGTACACCCCTGTCCCTAAAAGTGAATTCATTATTAATTGTGCCAGTTTGAATTAGTGCTCATTGAAGTTTTCCTATGATTCAAGGCAATCAAAGGACTGTGCTCCCACCACTAGCACAGTGACAATGACATTCGTTCTCAGCACAGACCTGCCACCTTCCTAAACTTCATCCTGGACTCCTCGTGTCTTAGAAATATTGCCCATACATAAATTCCTAGGGTTTTCTAAATGAGTCATTATTAAGGAATCAAAAACTTTTGCTGACAGCAGCAAACTGTGGTTAATGTATCTGGTCTACAGACTGCAAACCCCTTCACATGAGTTCACATATAGAAAAATCCCACTTTAATAGACTTCATCTTTAGATAACTGCAATCTATTAATTACAGAATAATTGTTAATTGGACAGCATTTAGCATTTAATGCATCGGCATTTCCACTCAAAAGAAAGTTGTTATCCCTGTTATCAGGCTTTCATGGTCAGGGGCAGAAGCAATTCCTCCCCAAACTATCCACACGTTTGTGGTACATTCTTACATCACTAGTTTCTCCCACTATTAAAACTTCCCTTCTACCCTTTGCTTCATGGCTGTTCATGTTTTCATCCCCACCATATTCACCAACAATCTTACTGTGTTTTGATGTTTGGCAGTTAATTTCTTTGGACTTATATACAGCCCATAATGTTTCTGTTTATGTCACATACTTATATAGGTTTGACATCAATTCCTCGCAACATCCCACCAGATACTCGTATGATTGACCTTCAAAACAACAAAATCAGAGAGGTCAAGGAAAAGGATCTCCAAGGACTCACATCACTTTATGTAAGCTTGCTATTTCCCAAGTTTGAAATCTTATTTAGCAATCTGAAATATTTAAATACTTAAAAAATACAAATGGTATTTCCTGCTCCAATAATATAGATAAAAATAGCCTAAAGTTGTGTATTTGAGTGCTCCCACTTAGTAAGAAGCAAATACCTTTGAGTTGTAAGAACTACTTTCTACAACATGCAGAAAATGTACCATATACATCTAACTAAAAAGATTCTCAACATTTTTCAGTTCTTAGCATGCACAGAAAAATTCCTTACATCTTAAAGGCTGCAAGGCAAGTGCTCGTTTTTTATCGGCTTAGCTGGAAAATAGTAGAAAGAAGTTAATCTCACAGGAGAACTGGAATGATATTTTCTGAGGGTACTTTCAAAAGGACAGAACATACAGCTAACACATACAGCACTGAAACCAATGCTACAGATCCAACTGACCTGAACAGAAGACAGAGAAACACTGAGTTACTGGGAAAGTCAGGGGCTTTACTCCTAATTTGTTACCATGCTCAATTATGAATGTAGAGACAGGCTTTGAAACAAATATCGCTGGCAACTGATAAATCTAGATGTTTACAGGACACAATAATCCCTTCTCATAATGAAAGAAAATGAGAGTCTCAGAGGATTGGAAAATAGATTAAAGCTGCTTTAGAATATTTATTTCTATTGGACATCACCCTAGATCCAGTATCCAGACCTAGTTCCACCAATAAATACTCACAATTTTAAAATTTTCACTGTAAAAAACCAAATCTGTTCTGTAACTTATAGCAAATTAATTACATTCTGTTCTCCATTAGAAAGACACAAGACACACAATAAACTAACAACAGGACCATTCCCAACACATTAGGAAGAAACTCTTCCCTGTGAGGATGGTGGGGCCCTGGCACAGGTGCCCAGAGAAGCTGTGGCTGCCCCTGGATCCCTGGAAGTGTCCAAGGCCAGGCTGGACAGGGCTTGGAGCAATCTGGGATAGTAGAAGTTGTTCCTGCTCATGGCACGGGGTGGAACTGGATGTTCTTTAAGGTCCTTCCCAACCCAAAATCATTCTGTAATTCTATAAAACAAATCCTTTCAGTCATATTTGGCTTCTGAGCAAGATCTGAAAATTTACCAGATCTAAGTGTTTATGAATGAGCTCGTTAATTATTATGGCTGAAGACAGGACAGAAAAACCAGGAACCATATAAATTCACAGTTGGCAACAAAGCATTTCCCATTCCCTTGTCTCGCGTCTGGGTGCAGAACAGTCTTAGCAGCAAGCAAAGGGTAAATGCACAAACTGTGGTTTATATTCTGCGTAAGAGATCAAAGAGGCTCTTATCTCCAACAACTGAGAAAGCCACTGGAATCCATCAGCAATCACCACATTATGGATCAGGGTCGCCACTTAATTACGTGATAGCTGAAGACACTGAGCTGCTTTGCTTTTTCTCCTCAGTTCATTTGTGGCAAGGCCCAACAACATTTTCACTGAGAGCAAAGTTTACTTTGTACAACTTGGCGCAGTCCTGGAGTCTGCTTAGCAAAGGCACAGATGGCAACTTGGATTAGGAAGGAGCATTTCCTGTTTACTTCCTTGAGCTAACCTCATTTTTTCTGGGAAAAAATAATTCTTGTTTGCGCTACTTTTGTTTTCATCACAATTCCTAAGAGGAGATGACTCCAAGAAATAAGAAAAGAAACAAAAATGAATAGTTTAAGTATGGAAACGCAGAGATGTGATTTGACATGCAAAATCATTTCAGATAATGTGTGTTTTGTTGTCTGTAGTAACGCATTACAAGTTCTCTGATAAATCATAGCAGTGAGGAACAAAAAGCTGCACCCAAAAGACTCGGGTACTGTACAGAAGAGAGAGACTGAAATTCACAGGAGATGGAAAATTATGGCAAATAAAACATAAATTCATGTGTCATATACAGGCGCTAACATCTAAAAAACTCAGATTAAAAACTTTGCTTTTGTTTTGCAGCATTATGTTGAAATAAAAGATGAGATTCTGAGTTTTGAGAATTTGTCTGCATTAAGGAACAATAGCAACAAAGTGTATAACCGCCATACAATCCCACAAAATATCTGAACACAAACATTTGTTTTGCCAGTTCTCATGATCCATTGGCACCTTGTCAGCTCTACCTTGTGGTTAATGCTCTGGCTTTCAGGTTCTTTGTTTTTCACAATCAACTGAAGTGCCCAAAGCATATACAAAGTGTTGAAGTTTGGCAGAATGGAAAAAAAAAATATTTCAAATATTTAATTGCTGAATTATATATCAAATCCATGACTACAAATTCATAATCCTAACAGTCCTGGATAAAGAAAGCTTTCTATTGCTCTTTCCATCTCTCATAGGCATTGGCTTTGAACAACAATAAAATATACAAGATCCATCCCAAAGCCTTCCAACCAACAAAGAGGCTACGACGACTCTATTTGTCCCACAACCAACTGACAGAGATTCCAACAAACCTACCCCGAACTCTGGCAGAGCTCAGAATTCATGCTAATAAGGTTAAGAAAATCCCCAAGGATGTATTTAAAGGAATGAAGTCTCTACATGTTTTAGGTAAGTGCAATTAAGTAGAACAGAAAATGTCTTTACCAAAACCAGAACATATTATACATAATTTCCATTCAAACATTTCCCCAGGGTGCAGCTTCCTCTTAAAGAGATATCCATGCTGTGGGAATACCCTCCACAATTCAGTTTCTATGTGAAGTTGCTACAAAGGTCAAGTTCTGGGTAATCCTGCAAGCCAAGGAACACAGCCCTAATTCACAGAGAGCTGTGACACCCCTTGGAACAGACAATCAAAGCTAAACATTAACGAGTGCTCAGAATATCAGAAGTCTTAAATAAAATTAAACCAGCTCTTTATAACTTAGTCTAACCTACACAAAATTCCTATGCCATAAATGCTTTTCTTTTTCCCCCCTGGGCAGAAATGAGTGCAAATCCTCTTAACAATGATGGAATAGAGCCAGGGGCTTTTGAAGGAGTAAATATCTACCACATAAGAATTGCTGAGGCGAAGTTAACTGCAATTCCTAAAGGTAAGTATGCTTTCCCTTTTCTAGTTTACTTATACCAGGATACTCCTTAATAAAATGCTTTAACATCTGAATGATTACTACATTCATAAATGGTTTTGCATTCTCACTACTACCAAACCACCACCTACCTTTACTTTTTGAACTTAGTATCCAAATTCCCCATCCCAGAAGAGCTCCTGCACAATCAGGACCAACGCAGTGCAGACAGGCTCCCTCCTCTCCCACCTTCTCCCTGACAGCACATCCACTCCTCTCAGAGGCATCCAGAGACTTGTCTCAGGAGGAACAATACAAAGATCTTCATAATATGATGGCACTTCACATCTTTCACACATCAGCCTCTCAAAAATCTTCACAGAGAAAGGATAAGCTCCCCAATATTTGATCAAGGTCATAAGGGATGCAGAATTCCAACTTCCTTTATGGATTTAAAATGTAACTCCAGAATTTCTAACTTTAATATTTCAAGTCACACGGTACCTCAAATATGATGTTCAATGTAGATTTGCTAAATAAAACTTAATTTTAACATTTAATTAAATTCACCATAAGATATTACAAAATCAAATCCCTCATATTAAAAAAATCCCCTTGTAATTTGGAGGTAGCAATAAATTAGAACACTAATTTGACAAATCACTGATTTCCACACACAAAAATGCAGCATAAAGGAGTTCAGTACAACACTCCACCTGCATTTTCTGCAGATCAGTGCGGTATTTAACCAAATTCTTATGATTTTCAACTGCTCAAAACTACCAGCTAAGAGAAAAAGGGAGGAAACAAAAGACTATGTTCTATGCTTTAACTCACGGGGAAGCTAAATGTTGGCCCCTGTATTTATTTCTGATCATTCAGATAGAGAACTTGTTTCTTATTAATCTCCTCCTGTATGCATATATATATAGATATACAGAAGGATCCCTGTAGAAGGGAACACTAAAAAAACCCCCAAAAGAATCAAAACCAACTCACTCCAATTGTTCATATAACTTGAAATCAGAAAGCCTCTGTCTGCCCACAGCAATGCTCCCTAACACAAAAAAACCCCCAAAACATTCTAGTATCAGCATAATACCTCCTCCTGTCACTGAGCACCAAAAAACCCAACATAAAATGATTCCAATTCTCTCTTTGTTATAGAGAAATCGATAAAGACACACAGCATGAGGTCTAACATGTGGTGTGAGATACATAAACAAACCAAACCCAAACAGGATTTCATGGTGAACTCATTCACCACAAATGCAAACTTGAGTTTGCAGATGCTTCTCTCTTCGCATGTTGCAATGGCACAAAGGTTTAAAAAAACCACAGCTTGTAAAAGGTACAAAACGCGTGCAATGGACAGGTGGGTGGCCTTCCCTCTGGATATTGTCACTCAGGCACCCGGAACCGCGAGCTGGAACGCAAACTGGAACAAAGCCCGAGCAAACAGACGCAGCCCAGGCGTGCCCAGCGGAACAGAGGCAGGCAGGGAAGCAGCCACATCCCTTCAGCTCCGAAGGCAACGGGAGCAGCGCTCTCCCAGCGCCAATTGCTCAGTGCCCTCCAAACAGAGGCTGGGAAAACTGAGCCCAACATCAGCAAACGAATTCACACTGGGATGATCTTTCCTTGCCTTCACTGAGAGGATATTGTGGAAAGATTTGCCACCTCCTGGTGCATTCACTGGCAGGCTGGATTTGGAATTTTTGGAAATGCGAGAGAAAACATTCTGGCATGGGAAAGAGCTATCAAGTACCACACTTTTGCTTAGAGTACTCCAAAAGCTTTCCTCCCAATCACATCCTAGCAGCTCTGACAGCACAACTGCTACATCATGTAGAAAAAAATTACAGATCTTTGAAAAAATGTCCCCAGTTCCTTCCACAGGCTCTGAGACAAATGCACAGAACACAGGATTTACATCTCTGTCAAAGTAACCATGATAGTTGCTACAAAGGAAGCTGGAAAAATTATCAAATTTTGGAACTCTTCTATCTCATAATTAGCATATGTTTCTCCACATCTTAATTTTTTAAAAAGTTATTATTTTAAACCAAATGTTATTGGTGATTTTTGTCATTAACATACTTATATGTAGCACCCCTTTCTTTGATGCAGACAACCTCCCCAAAATTCTTCATCCGATTCTAAACACAAAGGAAAGAAGCTGTTTGGAACATAATAAATATTCCAACAAAAAATAAGTTGACTTGTTTTTTTACACTGTGCATTTTTTCCATCAGATTTGCCCTCCAGTCTCCTGGAGCTTCACTTAGATGACAATAAGATCACAGGAATCGAAGTTGAGGATTTTAACCGTTACAAAGACCTTCAAAGGTAAAATTCCCAGGCAGAATCCTTTGATTTCTTAAAATGTCATGCCCAGCAAGGTCTCTTATTTGATATTTCTCTTGTTAATGGGAGAAAAGAGAATTTAAAATTATAGGTGTTTTAGTAAGAATTGCTCTAAATAAGACCAAACTTTAAAATCCAAACACATCCCCAGGCCCTCACATTAGTCTTGTTATTACATGTTTTCCCAACAGTCTGCAATGGAAAAGTAGGGTAAGATCAAAATATAACCATCCTAAGTTCTTCTATTTCTTCTAAATTTATTCTCATAAATACAGCAGCTGGTAAAGGAAACAACTTGGTAAGTGCTTTCAAATGCAATAGGGTTTAAAGAAAAATGTGTGTTTCTGAGGAATGTATCACTGGTGTAGGACAGAAGGAAGTTCTCTCAGTAAAGCTCGGTTAAGAACTCTGAATATATGGCTGAGCAGCGCTGAATTTGGGATTTGTTAACAGAAACCACTGAACTGCCTTTAGATATACCAACTTCAGTTTCTGAAGAAATCAGGAAAGAATGGAGAAAAAAGGGGATGGCATGATGGGCAGAAAGAGCAATTCCAAAGAGCTGTGTCTCCAGCTTCTCAATCACCTTCTGAGCAAAGAAGACTGAAGCCTTATAGCAAAAAATATAAGGAAAATCTGGAAATAGGAAAGAAGGTAGTCCTGCTTAGTAAAAATGACTTTATATTTTAAAAATAAGCCATATGTTAAAAACACCTTTCTATACAAGACTTACTATTTGGCTGTTTATTAGAACAGCATTTTTCATTACAGTGATTATATTTTGCAGCTGTACTACTTGGTAAAAGAATATGATTTAAATGAATTTAAACACTTGTCACTATAGTTACAAAAGCTGCATGCAAAACTGAACAATTGCTTACATCAGATAACTGATAACAGCTGTGATCCAGTCATCTTTAAGTGCAGATTAAGAAGTAAAAAATACATTAGATCAATGGTGATTTTTTTCCTATCAAAGGTAAGATTTCATCATCTTCCCCCAGTTCTTTTCTCCCCTCGTGTTTACTCCTGTGTATTTCAATCTTTAAAAAAAAACCTCTTCAATGCTGTTGTGAATCTGAATTAGTCTTTAATTAAATGTTCCTTTTACTATTTCTAGGCTAGGCCTTGGCAATAATAAAATCAAAGAAGTGGAAAATGGAAGTTTTGCCAACATCCCAAGTATACGTGAAATCCACCTGGAAAAAAATAAGCTGAAGAAGGTTCCTCCTGGATTACCTGAACTGAAATATCTGCAGGTTATTTATTGAATTTATTAGACAGCTCTGAGAGTTCTGAGTTGTTTGACTTTCCCACTGTCACACTGATTAGGTCACAACCAAAAGGCATCATTAACTGACACATATATTTTGCCATGACTCTCCTACTAGGAGAGCCTGAAATCATAAAAGCTTATCAAAGAAATAAACAAAATCAAACTGCAGGAACACTTCCTAGGGGAAAAAAAAAAAGAAAAAAGACAACAAAATGCTACACTCAAAAAATTTTTCTGGAAAAAGAAAATATAAGACTGCATCATATAATTCTTACTACATAAGAGAATATAAAATTGCGTTTTAGAACCAAGCTCCCTAAGAATAGAGACCAATTATTCTGAGAACACACTGATAAAATACCATATGACTTTTCTTTGTGGGAGAGACTGGGGCAGGAGGAAGACTTTTTTAAAAGATTTAACACAAATTTTAAATGCTTGTTACTCTCAAGGTCTGCATGGAGCTGATGTTGTAGCAAATCTCAGTCACCTACAGCTAAGGAATAATTTTCCCCATTTTCATTCCAACTCCTGTATTTTTCTGTTCCTATTGCTGCAGGTTGTCTTCCTTCATTCCAACCACATTGCCAAACTGGGAGTGAACGATTTCTGTCCCACGGGACGAAGGAAGAAGAAAGCCCTGTACAGTGGCATCAGCCTCTTCAACAACCCTGTCAAGTACTGGGAGGTTCAGCCTTCAACTTTCCGGTGCATTTTAGCCAGGAACAGTGTTCAGCTTGGGAATTTCCTCAAGTGAGACCTAAGCTGGTTGTTTCAAAAAGCAACTTGTCCAAATCAGTTTCACAATACTTGAAATTTGCAGGAAAATGCTGATTTTATGCTATTTAACCGTTTACAAAGTATTTGCTATTTCAGAGGTAATTAATTAGAAACAATATGTTAAGTAGGATCCATTGTATTATTTGACAATGTTCAACCTACATTTGAATAATTTAAACAACAGTCTTTATATCTTACAGAAGGACGACTCTTAGAAGTGGAACTGGAAACTGTATTTGATGTTTCCTATTATAGATGTTAATTTCCTTCCTTACATCACATAGTTTGGAAATATTCTTTCTTTCAAATAAGTTCTAAAAATCACGTGGAAGTGACTTTTTCCACAGTTAGAAAAAAGAGACCTAGCTTCTCTCCCAGAAAGTGCTGTAAGAAAAGTTGCAAAACCAAAAATTATCAGACTTCAAGGGCAACTTCTTGTGCCATTTTTGATAATGAGCAGAGATGCAATAGAAAGCTAAGATATTGTCAGGTCATTGTCTCTAAGCTAGAATATATTCTTACAACCTTTTAGGTGAGATAAAGGCAAGTTTCACATCAAGAACAGACGAAAAGCCTTTAAAAGTTGTTGGTAATTTTTCCTTGCAACTTTAAAAGGAAAATGTCCTTCAGTGTTTTGCTATTGATAGAATTGGATGCAGTCTGAACATTAAAAGTAGAACTCAAGATTTATCATATGCTTCAAGCTTAATAGGAATGACTATTAAACTCCCTTTAGGCCAGCACAAACGTTTTCTTTTATCTAGAACAACTGTAATCGTGTTTTTCACTTTATTCTGTTCCTCTTTTATATTTTGACACCACATGGGTTAGGGACCCCTCCTTCATGGAAGTACCTTACAATTGCCGAAAACAAGCAGCTGGAACTCGCCTGCCCTGCCCTTCCTATGCAGGGCAGCACACAGAACTCTCAATACTGACAGTACTGTATAAAAGGGATATTTCAGATATCTATTTAGTGTATATTTGCTATTGGGACTCAAAATAAATTAAACTTACAGAATACCTGCATGTGCATGCTTTATTACATAGTAGCTCACGTCAAAATGTTCCAAGATTATAACCAAGCACCTTTGTGACTCTTCTCTAGACCCTTCCTCTAGTGCTCCTTTTTCCAAATCTACAGAGCTTACAGGTCATTTATCACTGCTGGTTTGCACAAAGTTAAAAATCTGAGGCTTAGGGAAATGGCACAGACTCATAGAAGAAAATACAAAGAAATCAATTCCCAATATCTCAGCCTTCCTACCACCTTCCTAAGCACACTACGCAATAAGCGTCAAGTCTAATACCTGAGTCCTTTTCATGTGCTTGGTCTCCTGGTAGTTAATATTTTGTTAGCACCACTCTGCTGCTGAGACACAAAACTGTGTGAAGAGAGGAGGCAGAGCGGGCCAGGGGAGGCTTTTACTGAAGAACAATATTTGCAAATAGAAATTTCATAACACGCTTCAAAGCAGAATAAAAATAAAAGACTAAACAGAACACAAAACCTGAAATCTGTTGATGACCAAGCATCTTTCTATTCCTGGCTTCTGAAGATGTTTCTAAAGAGTGCATTTCCTAGCAAATACCAACATTCCCTGAAGGACAGACTCCCCTGCCTTACAGTACACCACAAACAACTCATAACCCCATCTGGTGTTAGTAAATACAGTAGATAACAGAAAAATCATTCCATTTCTGTGCATCAATAGTTTTTATGCATTCATAAACAGTCATGCTATACTAGTTACATCATTTCAGCAATGTCAACACCAAAGGAAAAGCTGATTCCAATTCTGTAGCTTAACTGAAAGAATAAACTCACAGTGTTGTGCAGTACATTATTCTACACTAATTCACTGGTAAGGTTTAAAAGGAAACAGCAGAGAATGCAAACAATTCCTTATCTAATTGGGGTTAATGCAATGGGCAACAGGAACTGCAACTTCGTGCTCTCTACACCTATTAATTCTTTACAGGTAATGGTGTAAGAGTTTCACCAAATTTTAGGTCTGCTATTAAGGCTATTAAGTCCCATTATATTGGGAAAGCTTTGTAAAAATACAGTAAAATCCTCAGAGGTAGAAGACCACAGTCTTGATCTTCTCCTTCCACAGCCTTAAAAACTCTCTTGCCATCTCACTCTTTCCTCTGGCCACGCACCCAGACTGAGAAACTCTTTCTACAGTTAGCACCCATGGATAGAACATTCACAGAAGAAACTGCAGCACTTCTGAGGAAACTACCTCTACCCTCAACCTTAATAAATAACCTCCAAAGGATTTTATCAACTGCTTAGGTTTGCACCATCCTAAGGGAGAATTCAGCCGACTTAGAAGTTTAAAAAAACTTCATCTGTGACTTAAACTACATCGACAATTTTGCATTACAGCAGGGAAGTATAAAATGGTTCATTTTAACCACTTCCTGTAGAAGTTTTTTTAGAGAAAAACAGTAATTTCCTAGATCACCTCAAACTGATAAGATGCCTGTCACCTATGAGAAAAAAAACACGCTCAATGATCCTCCACTATTTTAAGATATCATTCTTCAGCTGGCATTTGTGGTAATAATAATAATAATTAATGATTTCCACACCTTGCATCTTTTGCATACTTTAACACAGACCCAGGTGGATGTGTCAGTGACTCACAAACATTATGATATCAAACGCACCTTATGCAGTTTCAGCATGGACAGCAATGCAATTAACAAAATAGCAATTAACTGATGATAACACACTGGTTTTCAGTGGTCTTCCCACAGAGCAAGGCAGTTCAGTATTGGCACATGGGGAGAAAATCTGTCAAGAAATCAACTCCACCTTTACATTCTCCACAAATGTTACAGGAAAAGGAAAGAGGGAGAAAGAGAGACTTGATATAAATCCTTTGAAGAGTCTTCTCATTACTTATTCCTTGTACAAGTAACTACATTTGTCTAATAAAAAAATATTTATTCCATCTAAGATTTTCAAATCTAAAGGGCTCCTCACTTCTGAAAATCTGCCAGGTCCCTACACAATACTTAACAAATTTCACCGGAGGGTGGCAGCCTGTTGCTACAAATAGAAGGAAAAGTCATTCTAAAGAATAAATATCAAATACTGTAAGAGCACAGGAAGAGCCCAGTAAACGTCACAAACACTGATTAAGCAGAGGGGCCTGTTTGAGTACTAAAGTACTATTTGAGTGCTGCCAAACACTGCATTCTATGTCCTGCTCTACACCATTAAGTTACCAAAAGACGAAATATTCTCATTTTTCCAAGTGTTCTCCCCATCTCTTTCCCCAGTATCAACCTTCTTAATGCAGCATTTCAAATACAGCAATACAAAGAATATTGCAGCATTAGCAGACACAGAGCAGCAAACTTAATAAGATTAAAAATTTGAAGAATATAAGATACTACTAAATCGTTATTTTAACTTCCACCATCAGCTGTGGCAAATATACACTATGTAAATCAAAACATACCTTCAATAAAACACATTTTCTTTCATGTCATCTAGGTGTTTTCTCCTGCTGCTAGACTGAGTTAAAGAAGGTGAAGAAACACTTATTTTATTTCCTTTTTCCAGTATTAATAGTGTCTTCCTGCTCTGCCCTGGATGAAACCTGCAGCAATTCAGAGTATCAGAAACTGGCTAGAAGTGTCAGGAAGGAGAAGAGGACAGAGAAAGAGCACAGCTACTTGGGTATCACTGCATGGTCTTAAGAACAAGGAGCTGCAAAGTCCAAAAAGTACAACGAGGTTTGGGCTGGATGAGCAGACTGAGGTGGACTGAAAACGGGCTGGAAGGCAGCGAGCGGAAAGAGGCCAGGTGGTGAATTCCAGCTGGAGGCCAGGAACTGCCAGTGTACCCCAGGGCTCAGCACTGGCTCCAGCTCTGTCCCCACCCTCATTAGGGATCGGGATGACAGGGCAGATCAGCCTCAGCAGGTTCCCTGGTGACTGACAGGTGACTCTCCGGGGTTATGCTGCTGGAGAAATGGCCAACAGGAGCTCGTGCGGGTCAGCCAAGGGAAGCCCAAAATCTCGTACCTAGTGAGGAATAACCCCATGCACTGGTGACTGATGGCTGACCTGGAAAGCAGCTTTGCAGGAAAGCACCTGGGGGTCCTGGGGCACAAGCTGAACATGAGCCAGCTATGTGCTTGTGGAAGGATGGCTCAGAGTTATCCTGGGCTGCTTTAGAGGGATAAGGACAACCTCTTCATAGCCAGTGTTGCTGCCACTAAGTTATTCCAAGACCAAAGAAGCTACAGAAGCCTGGATTCCTATGGATTTGAGTTGCACAAGCCTCAGGTCCTTCCAGCTGCTCTCTACCTCACACCACAGCACCTCTGTGCTGCCAAGGGCCAGAGCCAGCTGTGTGCCAAGGGCTACTCACAGCTCCGGCCCCTCCTGCCTTCCAGCTGCTCCTAAGCAGGATTTGGACCTGTCCCTTCCCCAGCTGAAGGACCTCTCTGGAGCACTTTCCTCTGCCCAGCTGCTGTTTTTCACAAGTTAATAACAAGTACAATATTTCCCCCATCCTTTGTCAAATTCAGTTATAGTTGGTAATAAGGATTAAAAGATACCGAGTGAAATAAGTGACAAAGATAAAAGGTTCTTTTCTTTAAAAAAATCAAGAAGGGCAAGTTCAGCTATTTTAAACACATCTGAAATTTCCAAAATGTTTAATTAGTATCCTATCAGGAATTCCTGCATCTGCATTTCCCAAAAGTGAATGAAATGACTCAAACCAGAGCAGCTGAAAAATATAAACTAAAATGTGCAAATTTTTAACCTTTCCTATCTGTTTGCTAAAGGAGCAAAATATTTCAGCTACCTAAATCAGGTTGTGCATAGAAAACCTGATATGAGTTCACTGTTAAGCAATTTTAGAGTAATTTAATGTAATTTCAAAAAGCATTTACCCATGTCCTAAAAACCAATTGCTGTTACCTCTTGAACATACTCATTCCATATTCATTCAATTGCCAGTTAAAATATTACACTATTTATCTAGAAAAACTATGGTACACCACAACAGGCAAAATAAACATTAGTATTTTCATTTTTGATCAGAGTTTAGCAGCAGCCTGATAATAAAAGCAATACTAAACTAAAAATCATGAAATTGTGTTCTGAAGGCTATTTTTTTTCTCATTCTCTATGTTTAGAATTTAACATTGCTTCTTGGGCTTGTGTTGGGACTTTTCCCCTCCTTTCTGGGGAGACTAGAGATTTGAGAACAAAGCTGCTAATAGGAAACATATGGAAAAGTTCTGGAGTAAATGAAAATCTGACTCGAATTCCAAATGCCACGTATCACATACCACGGTCTAAATTATCTGCTGAGATAAATGCAAGATTCACCCTCCATACTCAATGAATCACGTGAGATGGAAGACAAGGTCATGTATGAAATAAACAAAAACAAAGATTTTCACGATATTTAACAGACTTCCAAAATGAATCAATATTTTGAAGCAAGTTGGGATGTTTCTCAAAGCCCATGTGAGCCAGTAAAAGATTGGCTCCATGGAACATGCTGCCAACAGACAGCCTTGCTGCAGTTTTTCACATAAAATATGAACATTCCTACCCACGTGAACAATGAGGCTCTGGATTTAACCACTGTGCTGCTGTGGTCGCAGTGGGAACCCCACACAGCCAAGTTTTCCTATGCACGAACACGTTCCTGTCCCAAATCCCTGTCCAGGGGAAATGTGACGGCGATGAGATTCCTGGCATGGCGGCAGCGCGGACTCGGATTTGATGAGAATCTCACACATTTCCACCAGGCAAGGCAGCCAAGCCTTGCCCCAAACTCCCTGTGCAGCAGCAGGGGATTTAACAAGCCTGGATGCACCACACGTACAGAGAGAGTCTTGAGAAGTGATTCCCACACCGGGTTCTTTACTCGCGCGCTACCCATCACCTGCACTAAGGTTTCTGTCAGAATCAGGCAGCAACACTGAAATGAACAGTCTCTCTTCACAGTCACATTTGCAGGAACTGTTATGGAGTAACAGTCTCTGCTAAGAATGGAAAAAATCTCGAGCTGACAGGCTGCCAGAGGATGGAAGATTTCCAGAGGGACAGAGAGGGAACAAGTCATGGCCACAAGCATGGACTCCTCTCTTAATTCTTCAGCCGGTGTTATTTCCAAAAGCTGTTTAGACATAAAGACCACTGACAATATTTTTCTTCCAGAAACACTCCACAGAACACCTTAACTCATTTGTGGAAAAGAAGACTGGCCTGCCATTCTAAAAGATACTATTTTACCAAAATGTAGACCACCAAGAACATCCAGTCACCATATTATCCTTCTGCCAGCTCTATCTTCTTTTATCTTCTTTCTGTTCTCCAGGGTGAGTACAAGGAACAGAATGAGGGACTCACAAGTCAGTAAAAAAGGCCTAATTTTTTAGCATGAAGAAACCACTTTCGTATTAACGTTGTGAGAAGATGCCCAGATTCAGGAAGTGACAGAATAATCTACTGCTCTGCAAGAATAATAAAAGCAACTGTCTATACTAATTTTTCCAGCAGCAATACTGTGTTGTAGCATAATTATTACTTGCTTAAAAAAAAATTTAGTGATTAATACCTAGAAATTAATAACTTCAGTAAAGCTTACTTGGCTTTTTGGAATGCATATTTTTCATTTCTATTTTAAGCTAATACATACAATTTCTATTTAAATGTTACCCTCCTTGTAAATTAATACTACTACTATCTTATATTTCCTCAAATACTAGATTTTACAGGGAAGAAGACTTAAACTCCATTTAAAAAATGACTAACAGAGAAAGAAAGCCAAGTAATCTTCAGAAATACAGCAAAAGTAAATGTCAGTACAACAGCATAATACTTTACCCACATATTCCCTGACTGCATAATGCTGTCCTTTAATACGAACCAGCAGAACCATCATGTAATAGGATGAATTTTGAGACGAAAGAATGCGAGTACATTTAGAAGCTATTTTCCATGCAAAACACCTACCTAATCTGGGAAGTTAATGATCTCTCTGACAAACTATGCTCCTGTCCAGTGGCCTGTAAATTTGAGTTATTTGATACGAAGATAAAATCTATCGTGATGCCATACGGAAGAAAACACTTCAAACCTCACACCACCATTATCACACCCAGACTCCAAAAGCACTTTCTTAACCAACACGCCAAGAGATCCCTTGTTTTTATGTCAGGACCACAGTTAACAACTGGTATTTACAAACCCACGATTTTTCTTTCAGAAAAGTAGAAACTAAGTTTGATCTAAACCCAATCTTGAATATTCTTCTTACTGCTTCCATCTAGAAGTCACTCTTTATAAAAGCCCTGTATCATTATTTATGATAACACCACAAACAAAGTGAGTATTTTAAAAATATAAAATGTTTCTTACCATAAACTAACTACAACTCCTGGTGCCGTTTTCCTTGAGCACTTCCATTGGAGCACACATGTGTAAGGCAATATTTCATCACTCCTGTTCCAGGAATGCTTTGCCTTAGCAACACTGTGTTTTATGGATTCATACTGCTTCCAGTGCCTTGTGCTTAGGACAGAAAGGGTAATGTATGCTTCCCACTTGAACAGTTCCCTCCCAAAATCAGAATGCACAGGAACCTGAGAAGAGGAGAAAATGCGAGCATGGAAAACACATCTGTCAGATGTGCAACTGCTTCGTCAAGTCATTGTTCTGTCTTTCTAAAAAGTATCTTTCCCCTCAAACATTTCACCACAGCTAAACCCGGTATCTAGTTCAGTCATTAGCAGTTCTAAACAACTACCCCAGTCCCCATTCTGGGGCTGCTTTCACAACACACAGACTTATTTAGAAGTTTCAGCATTAAGCCAAGTGTTTGGCAAAGATGTGAAGGGAGATCTAGACAGCTGTCTTGCATTAAAACTGACTTTTTAAAGGGAGCTACTGAATGCTGGTTTAAGTGTGAGCCTTACTCAAGTCTTGACAGCAAGGCCTTTTAAGGATCCCAGAACAGGTGATAGAAGAAACAACTTCCAGCAGAGTGACTGGATCAAAATAAGACCCCCCTGAGCTCTGCCAAGGAGCAGCTATGATTCACAAATTATTCAAACCATAGAGAAACACTTTAGATTTGATTAGCTTCCATAAACCAAGAGACACATTTATGTTATATGTCAGGCACAAGCATTGCTTCCAAAAGAGCATTAATATTAAAGAAAGCCCAAACGAAATGGAGATAAAAATGGAGAGCAACCGAAGGAAATAAAGGGTAGAGAGATTAGAGAGATATCTTTCCTTATAAGACAATATGCCAGGGTACAGAATAATGTGTAATAACACCTGGTGTTCCTGTGAAAGCTTCCAAGTCACAGATTCTGGCTCCATAAGAACTGCACTGCAAGCCAGAAAGGCAATGTGGTGCCAGAATTTGTGCTAAAAGGAGAGGATTTATTCTCTTTAAGAAAGACAGGATAATAAAAATAAGGAACCATTTTAAGGCTGATGTTCAGTTTCCAAACTACAGGAGAGAGCCGAGAGGCTGCCTGGCAAAATTCTCTGCGCCACCAGGCTGGACAGTTGTATTTGTTGGAACATTTCTAGAGCAATAGGTATTTAAGAAAAGAAACACAGTGTGTAGTCATTGTAAAATCAAGGACCATCACTCTTTACAAAGAGTAAATAGGAAGCACTTTCCATCACGTACAAGGGGAAAATTTCTGCTAATGCAAAACATTTTCCTATTCATGATCATTCAGGAATGCTTTGGCAAATAACTTAGACAACTACTCTTTATCCTTGCCTGAAAGTGCCTAAAAAAGCTTATAAACATATGATTTTCATATTGGATACAAACCTGACAACAATCTGAAGTTGCAGGCACATTTTCTAATTATTTTAACAAAATTCCAGGAAGTCCTTTGCTAAAAATGAATGAAACAAGCTAATGAACAAGGTATTAATATAAATTATTATGGCAGAATTCACACAATCTCTTTTAGACATCTACCAATTTAGGGCACTAAAGTCAGCAGTTCTGCTCAAAAGAAATGAGAATTGTCTGCTTTGGAATAGACACTCGGCTCCATTACCTTCCTCACTTTCCTCCCTTCCAAAACACTGTGTTCTTTTAATTTTATTTACAATGTTTATTAATGAGTGCAAGACACCTGTCATACACTGTGATCATTTATATAATTTTATATAAGAAATAACTCAGGCAGAGTAAAGACTCTGTTAAAGTTTGAGGTCCAACTGCTAAAGCTGCCTGAAGAAAATGAATATACCTGCACCAGTAAACAGTGGTTGCAAAACCAGACAACTATTCCCAGAACTCCACATGGGAGAAAACCACAGCCCAAAGTCATCTATCTTGGAACAACCAAAGCAGGCTGTATAAAAATACAGAGTATAAAGCAAAGCATATTTATTAAACAAGCTATTCAATTACTAAAAGCACAACTGTCAGCTGACAACAGTGACTTTCCTCAGAAGAGATTTATAATTTCATACAACAGTTCAAGGTATTTTAGAGTAACCAGACACTATTTGCTACAGATGACATTGCTTACATCAATTTTAAACTTGTTTTATTATTCCAGTGTAAATTGTTTATGACTACTTCATACTGTGTTAGTAGAAACACTACATGATGAGGACTATTTAGATGCCTCTACTGTAGACAGTAAAATCCATCTATTTTTTAAAAAGTAACCTCTCCCAATATAGTATTAAATCCTTCTAAGGTTTCTAATGCAGCAATATATTCAGCAAAATGTTACATCCCTCCTCTTCTGTCAGGCTTTCAAAGTCAATTATCCACTACCATAAATTGATAGTCACAAAAAACCCTCATATATTATAAATTTGAACATGCCAGGAAACTTGATACTTCAGTTTTGCAATACCAATTGTTCCTTGCACATGTTCATGCACAAGTGTGACCAATCTTCTAATGACATCAGGGCTTCCTAATGTATTGCTTCTAGTGAATTCAGCCCAAAAAATTCAGTGTATTACTGTTCATAAGTAGAAGTTACTCAATGATTGCCTATGAGATTATATTAATTCCCATGTTATAAGGTCAATAAGCTCAACTGTTTTCAGTTGCTCAACATGTTCTTCCCAGGAGCTCTTAGCAAAACAAAGCAAAACATTTAAAACAGGCTGCACAAGATGTGGATTGCCAGAATTTTGACCTTGCAATACCACCTACTAAATGGGAAATAAATAGGGACCACACAACAAGGTTCAGGTCAGAGGCAATAGAAAGCCCCACACAGGGCACAGCTCTGTCCTCCTTTGCTTTTTTAAAGGAATTAGGCCTTGTCTCAGCTCTGCAGGACTGTTGATATGATTTGATGGCCCCTTTTCCATAACCTTTAAAAACACCGGGACATGCTCCTGGAATGATTTTCCATTCCATGAAGAGCAGAACACCACCAAGTTTGTGAGGGCTCGGGCTGGGCTGCAGGCTCTGCAAGAACAAGACCTTCAGGATCTCGATCTGCTCAGCTCTACACTGCAGTCACTGAATTTTCGGAGGAGTTCTGGCACAGGATAAATAAACCCAGCAGCTGATCCCTTAGGATTTTAGCTTTATATTTTCATATGTTTGTAATCCTGCAGTTCTTTAGTCTATAACTCTGAGCTCCATGTAGAGTGTTGCCTACTGCTTTTCCCATTTTGGTCAGACACAATTCCTCTCCAGGCCTGAGAATCAAGGACACCGCACTGTCTCAGGCCCCGAGAAATGGAAACAAAAGTGAGTAGGGGGGAGCAAACTGAGAGAATGGGACTGCACTGCCTGAAGCTCTAATTGGACAATTAACCTCTGATATGCAAATGGACAAAACTTAGATCTGGCCAAAATACGTGTGGCTGTGTCCATCCGGGGTGCAGTCTCTGTGAGACTCCTGCACTGCCCAAGGTGTGCCCTGTGACGGCCTTTCAATAAATCCCTGCCCTTGATCCTCTAACTCTGCCCAGCCTCAGCTCCAGGTCAGCCTCTCCAAGGCATCACAGCCACTACAGTCCCAATATTCAGTCACCTCTGCCGACGGCAAGCGCAGGTAAGAAGCACCTTTGCAGATCATACGTGGAACTCACACAGGCTGCAGGTGGCTGCTGACAGCAGTGCTGGGCTGCCAGTGAAGACCTGGAGGAGATTGGGGTGCCAGGAGCTTCTGTGCCTACAAGGTGACTCTGAAGAGCAGCCCAGCCTCGATGACATTGCCTACAGCTGTTTCCTGCTCCAGGAACCCACAGGCTTTACGAGGAACCAAATTGCAACCTTCACAGCTCCTTGTTATATTTGACTATGCACTCCCTTTTTTAGTGTGCCCTCACTCAGAGGAACAAACATCACCAATTCTTCTCTAAAACACAGAATTCCTTCAGAATTGTCAGTCAAGGATTTTAAAATTTTGAACTTGAAGTCTTTTTTCAGACATCTGATAGCAGGGCCAGACCTTTGCCCAAGAACTTTGCAATTTTATTAAGATCATGCTTCCAACACAATCCTTGGGTCCAACTTTCACAACTTGGCTTCATTTGAGTTCCCTAAACCCTCTATAAACAAAATGCACCTTTTTTTTTCCTTTATACTTCATATGGACCATTATAAATTTTGGAGGGAAAGGAAAAAAGAGCCCACCGATAAAAACCCACCAAACTCAAAGAAACCCAAGAATCTTTTACAGTAAGACAGTGAACATAAGGAAAAGGCCAAGTAATTTAAAGTAATTTATACCTTCTTATTATCGGGGCTAGTCCCATTCACCTCAAGGCCACTTTATCCCAAGAATATTCTGACTAAAATGTGGAAATTTTAAGTGTGTTCAGTAGACCATACTCAACTAGCTGAAAAACCGGCTAAATTAATAATATACCAGAACAGCCTCCTTTCTTGTGCCTTCAGCTCAGAAACAAAATTGAAAAAGCTGGCAAGTCTCATCAGTTGCGTGCAGTTAATGGAGATGGTGAAATTCCAAAGATTTTAATTGATGAAAAGGATCCATCCAAGTTCAGCTAAAGAAAATAAATCAGCTTGAAACCAACTCAGACTTCTAGCTTGACATACATCCCACTTTGCATCACAGCTGCATCAATAAAATGATGAAAAAAAATCACAAATCAGCATTAAAAATAAGTCCTTCCAAAGCATTCTTAAAACTGAAAAACAAAACCTGCTGAAAATTGCATAAATTTTCAGTCTGTGAAACAAGAAGTCTTATGTGAATGATGCTAAATTTAATCCCCTCACTATCTGCCTTGTAAGGAAATTCCTGCCACACCACAAATGAAAATGAAGATCAAACCACACAGTTTGACCAAGATCACAAAGCATAGACTTGTCTCCAAAACAGCTCTTGCAACAAAACAGGAACTGAGTCTTAATATATTCCATGGCTAGAGCTGCATCAGCTTCTGCAGCTCAATATGCTTCAAATCAAGAGCTTTACCACAATTTTTCAAAGGACAGACTCTTCTGTCCTGCCACCATGGATTTTTAAATGCACCATGAGATTTTAGGTCTCCTAAGAGCTTAAGAGACTTTGGGACACAATCACTAGTAGAAAACAATAGAAAAATATCAGGTATGAAATTGGAACTCTAATTTTTATCTTTGGATAAAATAGTTTTATGTATGTTTTACTTCCTACTGTTACTAGAATAAAGCTTCCAAAAATATGCTACATGTTCTTTGTCTTGTGCTTAAAAAATACCCAAACTTTGTAGCAGCCAGTAACATTTTACTAACTGGTCATAACAAACTTGGTGGGGCTTTTTTCATCTCTAATTGTGTATATATTCTATTAATTCTTTTTAAAAAATAATTACTGGTTTTGGTTTAGTGGTACAATGCAGCTATTCAACTATTTGTGGTACCATGAATTGATTATTATGAAGTTTTAATTTCTCTCTTTCAACCTCTCCCTTGTATTCTGTATTCCCTACATAAATACATGATTGCTTTAATTTATTTCCAGTATTGTCAACTTCTACAATATCACTTTGGTCATGACTTCTGGTGCTTTTCTTTATACCCCGAATGTTAGAATTATGCATGATTTATCTTCTTAAACATATTCTTGTCCTCAATATTTAAGAAGAAACTTGAAAAACTTGAGCAAATCAGCAGCTTCATGAAGCTCAAAGACAAAAAAAGTAATCTTACTACTGAATTTTCAAAAAAATTGTGATACTTCTAAGGCAGTTTTTAAAAAGAATTTTAAAGAACCAGATTCTTCCTTGTGAACAGATTTTGAAATAATGTAATTCTTTTATCAAGCCAAAATCATAATTAAATGCTTTGGATAAATCATACACTTAAACCATTTGACAAAAAAAATTGTCCATTTTCTGCATATATGACAGTTATTTAAGTATCATATAGCAGCAAAGGCAGATAACAGTACCGTTTTTCTTTAATTCCTCTTAAAACCTAAGATAAACATTTTTCTTGAGTAAAATGGTTTATGTTTGATGTCACATTTACCCTTTTCACAAGATTTATGGTCTCTCTATACAGCTTAGCAAAAAAGAGGTTGGAAAGTTACTGTGAATGCTGAACTTCAACACCACCACACCAAGAGCACTGCACAGAACAAATCCTTTGCAGGAAGGAGACAGGACATAGACATTGTGGAGGGAAAAATAAGGAAGATGTTTAGAGGAGATTTTCTATAGCACATGCTCCCCCTTGATTTTGGTAAGTGTAATTTTTTTACTGTTTCTTAACTTCATCCTCAGAGGACAAACCCTTTGCAGAACTGAATCACTGCAGCTGAACCCGCACTATGAACTAATAACCTCTGTAATAATTTCTGAAGTCTTAGTCTCTCTTTTTTTTTTTAAATGGGAGTTGGTAACACTGAAAGAATCCTGCCAATTATATTGAAGCCATTTGAACAAAAGGAGAAATTGCTTCACAGCCTTATGACACAGCATCTACAGCAAGTGATGATGTGGCACAAAGCAGTTTTTTAAATTTTACTGGCAAATCAGAAGAGGGGCAAAGGCTGTTATTTTGTGTTGCCTTCCCACAAGGCTCCTTACCACAAAATATGGCTTAGACAGACCTTTTGTTCCTCCAGCTGGAGTAGGCTATGTCTCAGATGATTTCACCGGCACAAGAACTTGCTGCCCTCTACAACTTGAACTTCTCAGACTTCCAAAGAGTAAGTTTTCTTGGTAAGCAGGAATAAAATGAACCGATTGTGTTATTTTTTCAGTGAAGAGTGATTCATGCATGTTATATAATATTTAGCTTTCAGCTAGTTAACTGCTTACAAATATAGTTACTGAGCTCCGACTTCATTACAGATGGTAGAGAATCAAACTTTCAAGATTTTCTAATTTTTTTCAACTTGGTAATTATATGTTTTATCATATTGTGTGCCTCTGACCTGCATTTCCTGTTATCAAGTTTCACCTGACAGGACTGTTTTAAAGCTAGTTAAGTTCTTAGAAATATTTCATAAAGAGGTGTCAGTGTCTCAGTGCTTTGAGACACAACCTGCAAGCCTGGCAGGACAGGTACTATTCTACAGATAAGATACTCAACTACAGCCAAAGTATCAGAAGGTCTCCCCAAAAACAGCTCCTCTCTCTCCATAAAACCTGTGGGACACTTTGGTACAGAATACTTCTTATTTATCATTTCATCTGACCTGATAGGAGTTCTTGCCACATTGTCCACGTGGCAAGTAGATCGATCTCATAAAGGCCTTATTCCTCAAACCGAGCAGACTTTCCTGAGTTGTCCCTCCTGGTTTCTAAGGACAATTGTGGCACTGAGAACAAAAAATATTAATTGGAAATTTTGTGACGTACAGTAGAAGTGCTGAGAGAATAGAACCAGAAGGTGAAGCTCAAGCTCTGGACTGAAACTGGAAAGGGAGGAATCAAAACGAAACAAAGAGCATGAAATAGGCAAGGGGGATAGACTGGGATCTGTTCCTAAAAACCAGAAGGCAGCCGCAGAAGTTAGAAAATACAGGACTGATTAGAAGATGTTCTGATAGACACTGCCTGAAATGTGAAACCCAGTGAATTCCTCCTGAAGCACAGAATTGCTTCTCAACCCAGCACAGTTGATGAGCACAGTGCATTTATGCAGCGCTGCAGTGCAGGGCTGCTCTGTGCCTCTGCTAATTGCTTAATTAGCTCAGACATACCACAATGCTGCAGGGATAAGGAGTCCCTGGCTTTGCTAAGGACCTGCCTGGAGTGGAGCTCCTGACCCCACTCAAACCTGGTTTTAAGGTTTTCATCAGTTATGAAACTCAACTACGTTCAAATGCAAAGTTGGATATGCAGGTTGGGCAATGCCGTGTGGGGACACGCAGCCTCTGGCACACACAGCACGACCACAAGGATGCATTAAATTCCAAGAGTTTGTTACTACTTTTCTCCTTAGGATTCTCTCTCTTGTTCAGTTCATAGAATACATCATGCATTAGGTAATCACCACTAGGAATCATCAGAAATGACCCCTTGTCTCATCTCCTTCCTTACTGATGGTGTTCAGTAAACAAATATTGAGATTAACAAGGAAACAAAGAGTCTCTTGGGTACAAAACATATATGAAAAAAATTGAGAATAGCTGCTTTTCTCTGTCTGCTTCAGGGTTCTTGTACTATACTGAGCAAAATCTCTTAAATTTTTCCATGATTTCTGTGGTTTGACCTGTAATGTAACATTTTGACTCGCTGCTGTTTAAGTTGAACAGCTCGACATGATTCACAACTCTCATTGTGCCAAATAACAGGGTTCCTTTGACTGCATGAAGTGCTCTAAAATGTCAGACTGGGCTTTGAGCATCAGAAATTTGACCTGCAAAATGATTTGCCTTTCACAGCATCAGGATTTCACCTCAGAAGGGTACTTAGAAGGAAAGTTAGTTCACATCTATAAAGAATATGATTACAGAAGCAGAAGAAGACTACAAAAAACCCTTATCACTGAAGATTTTACACCATGTGCAGTTCACGATGGTTGAATTGTACTGGCTTTAAATAAATTATGGGAACAGAAAAATCACATTATATCATCATTAACACAGTACTAAGTCAGTCATGTTTTGCGGAAAATAGAAAAACAACAAATGCCACAGAACATATAATTTGCAAAGCCACATAAATTTCTATTTTATATAATATACAACATTTCCAAGTAATCTGTTTCAATGTTCTCTTTATAGAAACAATCCTGTTATGGCACCCTTTAGTACCAAGCACAGCACAGGTAGAAAGCTGTTCCTTGTCCAAAGTCGGACCAGAAAACCTCTGTTTACTTCAAGGACAGTAAATTTGTTTGTTTTTTTATGTGGAAGGTACAGATAAAAACTTGGGTTTGATAGTAACGTCACACACAGTGTTACCAAAAAAAGGCATTATTCTACTTCATTATGTATTGCTGCTTCTTAAAACTTTTGTGTTATTTACTTTATGAACATCTATCTGAAACTTAATGTTCCTTCTCATCAACAGGTTGCAACGTACAAATTTAAATATGGGGATTCTGAGCCAACTGTCAATACTCCACCTCCTCTGGGCTGCTTCGGTTGTTTGCCAATACGAAGACTATGATTTTGAGGATGAATATGGTGGGGAACCAGATCATCAACTTCCATATTATTTTAACCCCGACACCCAAGCTGAAGTTCCTCGTTTTCCTTTTCCAGTTGGGTGTGCCAAAGAATGCTTTTGTCCACCAGCTTTTCCCTTATCCATGTACTGTGATCACCGTGAACTCAAGACAATACCAAACATCCCCAGTCACGTCCAGCAGCTTTATCTGCAAAACAACAACATTGAAGCTGTGCCTGCAGGACCATTCACTAATGTTACCTTCGTAAGGGAAATTAACCTCAGCTACAACAAAATTAAATTCCATATGATTGACCATGGTGTTTTTGCTAAACTTTCAAACTTACTGCAACTTCATTTACAACACAATGAATTAGAAGAATTTCCATTCCCTCTGCCCAGCTCTCTAGAGAGACTCCTCCTTGGTTTCAATAAAATTTCCCGGTTACCTGGAAATGCATTGGAAGGACTGCACAACATGACCGTGCTAGACCTTTGCAATAACTTACTTGACGACTCAGTATTCAAAGAAAAACCCTTTTCAAACATGAAAAATTTAATGCAGCTCAATTTATGCAACAACAAATTAGAAACTATGCCTCCTGACCTGCCATCGTCACTTCGGCATCTCTCCCTTGAAAACAACTCCATTTCTCATATTCCAGAAAACTATTTTAACAGACTTCCCCAAATCATTGCTCTAAGAATGTCCCACAATAACCTGCAGAACATTCCACGCAACACCTTTAATCTACCCAACCTTCTAGAACTTAATCTTGGACATAACAAACTGAAACAAGTGTTCTATATTCCAAGAAGTTTGCAGCATTTGTACATTGAAGACAATGAAATTGAAAGTAGGTTGATGGTTAAACTTCGTAAAAAGCAATAAACTTAGTGGATTTTGGCATTGGTCATGGGAGGAGTGCGGGGAGAATATCATCCTCTATTCTTCGGGATGTAATATAAACACACCTTCAGTCATTTGAGACCAATTTGAAATTAGAGAGGATTTAATTTTTGAAGCATACTTCTAATTCGCAATTCTCTGTAAAAGTTAATACCAGTTTTTCATATAACAGCTAAAATCTTTTTGAAAATTGCTTCTGATTTGGTACCTGATAAAAATATACAGAGAAAAGAAATTACAAAAAATATTTCAATTGCATAAAACAGTAATTACAAATTCTTTACCTCACAGCCTTATATTTTGCAAGCCCCCAAACCGGTACCATTGTCATTTATGAAACTGATTTAAAACACTGAGAAGGGTTGTATTACTGTGCACCACAAAAATAATTTCCATTTTAAATTTCAAAACATAAGTTTCATTTTTGGCATAGGTCCCAAATATAACCACTTTCTGCATTTTAATGAATACTTTTCACTCTCTTACAGACATCAATGTTACTGTGATGTGTCCAGCTCTGGACCCCCTGAACATCAATCAGTTAACCTACATACGGGTGGACCAGAACAAGCTCACGAGCCCCATCAGCAGCTACGCCTTCTTCTGCTTCCCTCTCATCAGAACCATTTATTATGGAGAGCAAAATGTCACTGGCAGCAGGCTGACTCAGCTCAGAACACCGGTGTTCCGGCGGTTTCTAACACCTGAGGAATTCCAGGAAGCAGAAGACAATCATGAAACGCTCGGTCAAGAAACCGAAGAAGATCATGAAGCAGAAGACAGATATTTTCGTCCTTACTATCAGTGAAGTAATCGTTGTTAATAAGTATATACAGAAACTTTTAATTAGTCTGGGTTATTCATATCTATCCTTTAATAACTGGACAGTTTGGGATATTCAAGGTGCGTCTATGAAGTGGAGATAGGAGTTTAAAGTAGGTAAATGTCCTATTATTGGTGTAGTAAAAAATACTAGGAACAAAGAGCACTCCCCTGAGCATTAGATAGAAATCTGACACAGAACCCGGGTTGATGATGGGCTCTAGGTAGAAGTCTGACACACAACCTAGGTTGATGATGGGCTCACCTGTGGGTGAGCAGCTGAAGTGGAAGAAAATTGACCTGAAAAGCTTCTCTGTTCTGAAGTGATCCAGTTGAAAAATGACTAAAATACAAATCAGTGTCATATTCAAAAGGAACAAGTGATTAAGGCCAAAAACCCATCCAGCTCTACATCCTCCTGCTGACAGCAGAAGCAAAGACACACCAGAGAAAAGGACAAGAGGCTGAGATCCCAAAATACTTCCACAAGGTTCCTCCACATCTCCCAGAAATACGGATATTTCTTCTTCCAATTTCTAACTGGACGAGGATATCACAAATACAGAGCTTCAAATCTTCCCCATACTTTGTTTCAAGTGTCCTGACAAGCTGTATTATAATATTCGCTTCTTTGGCTGTCCTTTAACTATCACAATCTCTCAAATGAGATTTCAGCTTATTATTACTAACACAGGCAATAAACAATCTTCCACCAGGCTGCTGGGATCTAGGGAAAAGCATGTGCATTAACACAGCTGAACCATTAGCATTTATATTTTCCCTATGCTTTAACCCACGTTATTTTAGAAGACACACAGAAATGTAATGTAATCTTTGCATTTAGAATTATTCATCAAGTAGAACAGGAACAAGAGAAGCACTGCAGGTTTTTTAAACTATTAATTTAGACTATCCCTCTGCACAGCTAATACCAATTAGCTGTATTCTGCTTCAAAGTGGAATCAGCATTGCTTTAAGTAACCTGAACAAAACTTTGAGCTACGCAAATTTTTGTTATATCTTATGCCTAGAAACAGATTTGGATAACTACAGGGGAAGATAACACTACAGAGCACTTTATTGCCTTTTTTAATCACCTCTTTATTTTTCAGCACTTTTTCCCTGATAGAGCTTTGCTAGCTGTGAGGGAAAAAAAAACCATTTTCAACACCAAGATGAAATGTTTGCAAGTGATAGATCCATACATCATACTACAACTTTGCATAATTTTATGTAGTCTTTTTGGTTGTCCTACACTTAAAGTACAATGTATTCAGATTTCTATTAGATTTTGAGAAGTTTTCATTTTTTCCTCTTAGAATTTTAGTTATTTTTAAACCCATTATCATATTTATGGTTTCTGATGTATCAACTGAAATATTAAGAAAATGAAACAACTTAGACTTTTTTTAAGAGAAAGATTTATTGTAAAGTTATGAATATAAACTTTAAGAATATATATAGTCTTTAAGGACAACTGGTTGTAAGAATTTGTGGGTACAAAATTTATTCTATCATTATTAATTTGTGGATCTTCAGCCAATTAACTCAAGAAATCTGTTCCTCTCTCCTTCCCCTTTTTCTTATCTGCATTCTGAACAGATACAGTATTCATACCAAAATATTTTATTGTCACTCCACAAATTCACAATGCTACAGAATTTATCTTTTTTAAAAAAAATATTAACATTTATCACCCTCAAACACCTCGGGGTTTCTAAATAAGGAACATATGCATGTATCCATTCCTTTGTTTAAGTACTCAATATAATTTATGTACAGCATATACAAGAATTTAGATATATCTATAACTTTATAGCTTTAGTAATATATACATGTAGTATATTAACCTTAGGGAACCTTTCAACTATTTCAGATTTTAAGTGAATGGTGCACAAAATGCAAATCTAAAATAGAGGCTTTTTAGAAAGGCTTGCTCAGCTCTAAAAATAAAAGAACACTATCCTGCTGTAGTATGAATATTACATCTTTTATCACAAACTTTCTGCTTTTTAAAAACATTTATGAGACAAAGCTTAGCTTTAGTTTTAAATTAAAAGTCAAGATATTGACGTTATATGCAGAAATTTGTATTACAAATAGAACTATTATAACTCACTTTTCTTTCAATTAATATTATCATATCATCTGTAGCAAATAGGACACTTATTCCAGAAAGGCTTTTAGAGTGGACAGGGAACTAAAGACTTCAAAAAATGAGAATTTATAAAGTACTGGATTAATGGATATCTAGTTGAGTGCAATTTGCTCTGGTAACAATGAGGATGCCTTCTGTACAAGTCATGATGTTTTTGCCTTGCAAATATCTTGGAGTTCTCTGAGGGAATCATGAAGGATGTGGAAAAGGGAGATCCTGGTCCAAATGGCCTACAAAAGTTTCTAAAGGCTTTCAAGGAAATTAAGTTGCCACAGATTAAGAGGCAACAGCACGAACAAAAATCAAATAAAATTGAAGAAACTACCTAAGAATAAATGGTCAGTTCTTACTGTGGAGGGGATCCCACTGGTGGGAACTTTGCAAAGGGCTTGAGCTGGAATTTATTGCATTTAAAGTGCTAGCAAGAGAGAGACAAACCAGGCAGAGAAGTGAGATGCCAACGACGACTGCTAAGCGTCACTGAAGAATGGCTGCAAAAGCCCTCACGATGCTAAAACAGCAAGTGAAGCTCATTGCTGTTAAGTGAAAAGCGATGTCCATGGAAATGATGATCTTCATTTCACACTAAAACTAATGAAGGATGACCTCATCAACATCACTCACGAGCAAGACTCAGCAGCACTTCAGTAGCAATAGGTGTTCAGTGGAAGCACTGGCTCAGTGCCCAGCAGTCATAAAAAGGAAACTCAAAGGGAGAGAGTAACTAGAGAGAAAAGGAAAACAAGAGACATCAAGACACTGCTATAAATCATTAAACACAGCGTTCATTTCCCAAGCCTCAGGTAGCTGGTGTAATTACATAGGGCATGTTGGAAGAGGATTAGAGCAAGGTCACCAGAGGTAAGGAATGGCTTCTCTATCAACAACATGGAATGCACTAGGGCTCAGCGAGGAGATGGCTGAGGGGGGTACAGAAGTTACCTACAAAATTATGAGTTGCAGCGACAGTGAGGGTCTGGGGATTGACTGCTCCAGTACAAGGGAAGGAGCCATCAAATGAGGCTCACATGTCCCACGTACCTGAGGACACAGTGGATGCAGCAGCAATTTTAGATACGGCGTCGAGAAAAGACTGGAACAGTAACGGTGTTCCTTGGAAGAGATCCATTAAAGGTTGCTAAACAAAACATAGTAGGTACAAAAGTGCTGAGCTGAAAATAGCTGGAGAATGGAAGAACATTTGAAGACAGGATAGAGGCAAGGACCGTATGTGATTGTCCTGTTCTCAGTCTTCTCACAGCATCTGTTTATGGGCATTTCTGGAGACAGGATATTGTACACTAAGCTTTATTAGTAACTCCACACCCAGTTTCATGTTCTCACTATCCTGAACCATGGTAACATGCTGGTACTGCTCCTCACTACTACTGCCTTGATAGAGTGTAAAACATAATTGCTTCATGTTTGCTCTGGTATTTACTTTCAGATTATACAGTATTTCTGAAGGAGGAAATAGGTTCATAAACTAAGAACTAAACATGCTATTTATTTAATCAGTAACAGCAAAACCTAACAATCAAACAGCTTAATGAGCTTGTTTACAGCACAGTCAGAAAATACAGAAACAAAGCTTGATCTGGGTTTTAACTCTGCATCTCCATGAGCCATTCAGGTGAAGCACCAGCCATACGAGGTTATTGTGAAAATCAAAAGAAAGAGAAGTAACAGTAGTTTAATCCAACTGCCTACATTTCTTTCTTTAGCATCAGGAAAGTGCTTTTCTATTTTGCTTTTTCCCAATAAATATTTTTTACACTTTGCTTCAGTATTCTGATAATAAAAGTTATGTGGATGAGGACACAAACTCCTCTATAAAAACCAGACACAGTTCACATTTTCTGACTTCGTGTAACATATTCCACTTTTACAATACGAATCCATTTCCTTCTTTGTTGCCCAACCTGATCATTGTGACCTATAAGCATAGGTATTTCCTACCTGAAAAGCAGGAAAGGGTAACATACTATATTTTTAACCAAAGAAATATACATTAAAGAGATTTCATAATCATTTTCCACTGCTGCAAGAGTATGAACTATTCAGCTATAAGCCAACTTGTGTATACACTATTGCAACTTACGGAATTCCACAAATACAAATTTTTTAATGTTTTTAACTATTTTGCCTAAAATTTCTATTTCTAACAACCTAATTAATTTAAAAGGAAAATAAATAATAACTCAATCTTGTAATTCATTGCATTAATTCATCATCTACAGAGGGGAAAAAAAAAGTACCTTCCCCTATTCTAAAAGTACAACACAAGGAAAACATAAATGTAAAGATGAGCCATAAACACAGAGAATAAAGCAAATGCTACGAACAATACAGGGAACAGATGACTGGAACACTGAAGGAAAATATGGATAAGGCCAATGATTTTTGGAGCCCTGACTCAACTGTCCCTGTGGACACAATAACAGCTCTCAACAAATGATGATATTGTCATAAGGAAGCCATGCCAATTCTGGAAGGAATTCTAAGAAACTGTAATAAATTGCAGTAGGTTGGCTTTTGTTTCAGGATATAACTGATGTCACATAGCAAAGTTCAAGAGAACATGTGTTCGACAGAGGGGTCTGGGTAAATAGACAGCACTGTTACTCTGGTTATCATTTGTATTTGTTAACCACAGTTTGATTTCTGTTTAATATTGTGCATGATTTTTACAGTGTGCCTTATTCATTTATAACACACTAACTGATAAAAGGAGATTTTCTTTTCCAGAAATGCAAGAAATAAAGGTAATGTCTTCAGCCTTAAAAAATTCTGATTATAAATCAGAAACATATGGAAGGATGTTCATACAATCACTAGGTCATTTTTCAGCTGTCTCCATTTTGCAGCTGGTGGCCCTAACAGTGACCTAAAATAATCTAATTCATTGAGCCTTGGAAACAGTTGCGACTTTTCACAAAAATACTGGAGGTGTTTATGCATAACTAGTTCATCTCAGGTACTTTTTTAGTGATTCTGAATCTTGAAGAATGCTCTATATTTTCTCTCTAGGACACGATGACATTTATTTCACATTTCATACTACCTCTGAACCCTCCTCCATCCCTCAAGGATGCTGAGTTGGAATACACTTTGCTTTACACAACTTCTATAGCACCACCTTCAGTTCTCAAACCAGCAAACAAACCAGCAGATTGCTCCCTCCTCCCTCTGGGATACTTTTAGTTCTCAGAATAAATGCAACCCCATCATCTTCACTGGCATTAAACTGCCTTAAAGCTATTTTTACACCCCATATCAGGACCTCAACAAAAAGCAGAAGGGAATGAAGGAGTCTGAAAAGTTTCATATCACACATTTATGCAGCAGCAAAGAGATAAAAGTCATTTTAAAAAGTAGAATTAATCCCACACATATATCAAGCAGAAAAGGTCTGTGTTTTAGAAAATAAAACTTGTGTAGAGAACCATTCTAAAAAGTTACTTCTTTTAGGTTACAGAAGGAGAAAATAAAAATAGAACCATCAAGTTCAGTTTTAACATCACTTAATGCTTTTGCCCTCTTTAACAGCAAATCTCTCACTGCTTGCAGGTTATTCAGTACATGTTACCAGGCTGGTGCAATAACTGTCTTTTCCTCTATAAAAGCTTTTCCATTATAATGATTCCAATTCAGAACAGCTGGTCAACATTGTGAAGTGTTTAAATCACACTCCACACAAGAGTTATCCCAAGGAACCTCTAACATGTTACCTTCCACATGAAGCAGAAATATCACACACAAAAGAAAATCCAGCATTGTGCCCAGGTCTATATAGGCCCAGGAATCTTTAAAAGCTTTCTTAATTTGTCCTCATCTCATTCTGTCCCACACAAATTTCTGGCCAAGAGAAGACACTGAACTTGAGCATTTTTGTATGAGTCATTCCCAGCATCCACCATAAGCACAGGTCAGCTGAGCAATAATCCATAGTACTTTTGGCCAAGAACTCTTATAAACAGTAAAACTCAGAAACTCCAGAAGCTGCCAGTCTTGTCCTTCAGAGATTATGATACAAGATGAAAGCTAAGGTTTTTAAGCAGCTGCAAAATACACTTTCTTTGTCTAAATATAGAACAAATCTGAGTGATTAAAAAGAATCTCAGTTTTGGTTTATGTCATAAGGAATACCTTGATAGCAACTTTATGGGACTGTCCCTAGTGCTGCCTCATAGCCCCATTAACCCCTGCACCCCAGAGATAAGGCCCGATGTTTTTTCCTCCCCATTTGTCTTTTTCCAGTGTTCTTCCTCCCATGGCACAACCCTAAGTCTTTATACAGGCAGTGCCAGTTCCTGCTTCCATGTAATTCCTGCAGGCACCTTGGAGAAGTCATTTCCAACCCATCTTGCACAGAGGAAAGTCTACCCCCCTCTGTACTGACATTTAAACAACACAAAATAGTAGATTCTTTCCCAGATGCTGAAGATTTAGTCAGCAATGTGTAGTTTGGATAGTTACCCTCCTTTCTCTCTTGTTCTCCTATGTTTTTCCTATCTCTGCCATCCACACCCATCCAGCCCCTCACTTTTTCTCTCCTAAAAGCTCTTTATTCTTCATTGTCTAACATGACAGAAAGCAACTCCAGGGAAAAAATTTTATACTTACTCTGTATGCAACCCTTTTCACCTAAAGCTAAATTTTTTTGACAGCAGAATCCAGAGACCAGAATCCAATCCCCTTAGACTGGCTTGGGTTCTATCCACTACAAGAAAAGAAGTCTTGTGGTTCATTTACACCTTCAGCTACACTTTACAGCCTTACAAAACTACAGGGAAATGACTACTGTTCAAATTTAAGGCACGATTCCATGTCAACAAAATTAGGAAAAATAATCTTTTAAAATGCCTGACACTCCAGGTGAAAGTATTTTGTGGGGAAATCAGTTGGTGCAAATGAGATATCATGGGGAAATCAAAAAAGACACCACGAACACATTATTAAGGCCCTCTTCAAAAACTGGAGCTCAACGAGTTAACAAAACAGCAGGCTCAAACCACCTTCCAAGTGCAGAGATCCTTGTAACCAGAGTCCAAGCAACAGACACTTATACACCCAATTTCCAAGCACTAACAGTGCCTGGAAAGCACTCTCTGCTTGCCAGGGTACTTCCTGTGAGCTCCTCTACTGCCAATGCATATGAACCGCATGTTTCATCTCACATGATCTGGATATTGTGGTTATTTCTAGTCACTCTGAGCAGGAATAAAGCAATATTTCCCTTCCTTGTTTGCAGCCACTCATACCATCCCCATCCCTGTGCTGATCTAGTACATGTTCAGATAAAAATTGGCTTTATCTGACATTATTTGCTGGTATATTTTCTTCTTTCATGACAATGCAGACAAACTATGGGACAAGACTACTACTTGGCACTGTAAGCTACTCCTTGATGACATCATGGCAAATGAACTACTTATCAACTCTTTGAATGCATTTGTAAGGAAGTATTCATGAGCTTCTGAGAAGTGCCTCTTTTGCAGTGAGTACACAAAACAACCTTTCTGTGATAAGCACACAACCAAAATCTTGCGACCCTGATGAACACAGACTTTTCACTTTTTGTGCAGAAGCTGTTCCTGAAGTTGTCTAAAACTTCAGAGGCTCTTCTCCTCTTTCAGATCAAAGCAAACAAGAGTTTCCTTGAAGGAAGACTTCTCAATTTTCAAGGCCTCCTTTATCCAGTAATTTTCCCTCCTTTTTTAAAGTTGTCCTGTGTAAGGAAAAGATAAAGCTATTCCTAAGACATTCTATGTAAATAGCTGTGCAATCAAGGATTTCAGTACTTAGAAAATAAATTATCATAAGACTATAACAAATATATTTAATATTTTGTATCTTGCTTTCAGCTTCAATACTTACTACTTTTTTCCCTGAGAATAGTTATGCTTTGATTACATTCAAGTACTGGAAACATTTAAATGCCCCGGAGACAGAGGAAATCCTAACGTGGATGTTTGGCAGAGGGGTGGCAGCTGGAAAGGGTAAGCACAAATCACAGCTGTGTCATTACTTCCCAGAGATGCATGAAGGCAGGAGGGATGCTACGATGGGACTGACACTGCAATTTAACCACTTCCAAACTCCTGGTGTCCTTATTATTCCAGCAGAGTAGCATCCAATGTGATTCAGAGCCAAATTTCCATTATTACTGAGCCTCTTTCCCTTCCCATCTCCGTTTACCATCACAGCATTATCCCAAACAAGCTTCAAGTCCAAACGATCCCATTGTTAAATTTGCATATGAAATAAACTACAAACATTTTTATAAAATCCTAATGACTTTAGAAACTGGTAGTATTATAAACCCAAGATTTTAGAGAGCAACTGGCTGTAGCCACTCCGCAGATTTACTACAGACATTTGGCTGCTAAACAAGACAGCACTTAAAAGAAACCTTAACCAAAAGGTCCACAGTTTATCACCAATATTACTCTAGAAAAAGAAAAAAAGGTATGACAATGACAGAGAAATGTAAATTTGGATATATTCCCACTAGATTTTATTGCTACATACTTTTTAAAGACTTGAGAAAGCTACTCTATAAAGTTTCAAAGTTGGTCATCTGTCTCCCATTTGTGCTGACTGCCAAAAATTCATAATGAGGAAAAGGATGGGGGAGGAAGAAATGCCTTACAAATCCAGAAAACTGCTGCTCATAGTTCAGATGGAAATTCTACACCTGGACAGAGTTTACTGAGTTATCTGTAGAACTGAAACAGAACTCTATTCAAAGCAAGTATTTATTGTGAAACTCATTTTTCAATAAACTGTCTAATAAGTCAATTAATGAGGCATTTAAACACTGATTGTCTAAAAAGTTCAACATAAACACAAGAAATTCCAAAGAATATTTTTCCAGAACTCTTCAGACTGAAAAGTTTCCATTTCATAGGTAGGTGAAACTTCTCTAAACACGTAAAACTTGTAATAAAACGTTTTACTATTCACAAAATGTGACTAATACAACAGACGTGTGTTTTGGCTCTACCTCTGTCTCAGAAAGCAGCTGCTTTGTCTCTAGGCTGAAGCATTTCACAAAATGGATAACACATGCCTTAGAGACCTCCAGTTTGCACAGTTAATATTTGATTTACAGAAAAAGCCTTAGCAATTAGAAAGAGCAAATCACCACAAAGCAGAAAGCTGCCATTTTAACAAGGAACACCAAAAGTAGGATGAGCTACACAGGCTTAGCATTTGCAAATGTTATGCAAAGTACAACCCCCTGCTCCAGGATATTACCTCTCACCCTGGGGAAAGAATGCTGGCAAGGCATTTTTACCCCATGGAAAGCACTCCTCACACTGTCAAACTTTGAGAGAGTATTCATTTCAACAATTTGGAATTAATTCATAACTTGAACCTAAAGTACATTGACAAAAGAGGAACTATAGATAAGGATAGCTGGTTTTTCACTGAAGAGCTTGGAATCTGCTAAAAAGGTAGGTGGACTTTTTTCCTAAAAGTAGATTAACCAAGAGCTTAAAGAAAACTATAGTAAAGAGGAGAAAAATGCTGTGGAAAGATTTATTTTTAAAAAATATTGCATGCATATTTGTGATGTTTCAAAATTATGTTTGCAGCCTCTTCCCCCTTTCCTGCCTGAAAAGTGCAGAACCTGTACAATATTCTGACAGTATTAAGTTATCTTCTCTTGTTTAGTCTCAAATGTAAAGTAAAAGACAATGACAGTCTATTGTTATAGAGCATTTAGGTTTGAAAATCCTTATTATGACAATAAGGAAAAATGCATTTGCACCTCACATATTGTAATTAGTTCATTTACATACATGCCAACTGTTTTGTATTTACAAAATTCTCTTGCTTTTAACAAAAATAAACTGGGAAGCAAATGCAATTAAGATAATATTTCCCTTATTAGTTGGAAAATGTTTATTATTTCCCAGTTTCTTCTCATGTTAAGAACAGGTTTTATAAAGTTAGAGTCTAATTAAAGGATATCAAGAGTTAAAAGTTGTTCCATGTTCCTTATGTGTTAGAAACCACTGCCAACAGTCCTCTAGGCTTTAAATATTGTTTTGACGGATTGCATTTTCATTTCCAGTCCCAAAGAAAGTGTTCTCCAGAGCCCAGGCACGAGCAGATCCTCACCAGCTCACTGAAAGCCACAGACATTGTTCTGGGCAAGAATGGAGACTTTGCAGGCTACTTTTTTTTTGTTTGTGTTTGTACCTTTGGTAAATCCAGCACCACCTCTACAGCAAGAATCACTCCAGTTTTATGACTATGATACAGATGTTTCCATGGGAAGCCTGACCCAACAAGATTATGAAATGCAATCCAAGGATATAAGAAAGGTATTTTATTTATATTTTCCTTTTAATATTTTTAACTAAAATAAGCATTATATGGAAAAGGTGTTATGTGCATGCAAGTTTTATGGAAAAGTCTTAAAATAAGAGGGAAACATACAATGGGTTCAGACATAGGGAAAGCCACTCAAACTAAAACCACAAAAATATTACCCTTGCTACAGTCTGAGTAAGCCACAGAAGGCAGGCTTGCACAAATAAGGCTAAAGCATCATTTTAACTCTGCTGTTCTTATGTGCCTACAGTCATAAGGGTTTCAAGAATAGGATATATTAATTACTGGCTCAGCAGTTTGAACAATGTTGTATTAACTCAGTAAATTAGCTTAAAAACAAGGAAGTTTTTTTTTTTTAAAGTATCAAAGTAATAATTGGACCCCCACTTTTTATTGAACATAACCTGCCAGTATAAACTACAGTTCCTCTTTTGACTTGCCAAATGATCAAGTTTCTTGCCTCAGCTTTTCGGGGTGGGTGGTTTGGGTTTTTTACAGCCCAGCTGTCCCAAATGTCTATAGAATGTCCAGTGCTGTAGGAGTCACCTACACTCTTAACAGTTTGAGGGTCTTAATAAAGAGAATATCCCCTACATCTCAGTGCACTCACCAGCATCTCCAAATAGAATGTTTTTGTTGGGTGCTCCACATTCCTGCCTCTGAATTTCACTACAAAAGCAGAAGACACAAAGCCAGGGGAGAATTAAGTGAAGTGTCGCAGCCTCAGCTGCCAGGGACAGTTACAAACCTCACGCCTCCACTCAGACCTAACCAGTACAGACCAACAGAGGAGGAGATACAACAGTGAGCAGGGAGGAAAACCAGCAGCAATTGTCCCAAGAGCAGTTGCCAAGGAAAATACCACAGATCCAACCCAAGTGGTAACAGCCCAGTATGAAAAGCTCAAGGAGGTTTGCGTTAATATTAACTGTACTTGTTACAATAAGTTAGTCTGATAAGCAAGAAAAATAAAACAGCAAAAGATAGTAAGTAAAAAATTGCAGCCCAAATATAGAAAGATCACTTTTGTATACCTTTTTAATATTTCCCAATTCTACTTAAATGACAGCTTTCCACTGTTTGACTAAAACAAACAGCTATATATTTATATCAAAAAATAGTTTGAGGTATTTTAAAGCCTGACATCTGCCACAGTGATGAAGTAACATGTTTTCATAAACTCAAGAAAAAGGGACTGTACAAATGACTCTTAACTAATTGGTGACTATCCACTCAGAAGTAAATTTAAAAAAAAATACTAAACCTGCTAACTTTAACCAGCTAGGCACAGGCTCAGATGTCACCCATTAATAAACTGTTTGCAGAAGATCGCTGCTGTTTCAGTAAAGGAATAACAAGGAGTATACCTACATGGAAGTGGTGCCAACAGATGTGCCACAGACAAATCAAAGTCCTCCTGGCAGTGCTATAAGCTGGAGGTCTTCTGAAGGCCAACAGTTCTGCTTAGGATAATTCTAGGAATGTAGTCGGTCATTATTTCCATCAGGTCAGTTCTCCATTGACATGTTTTCATTGCAAAATAATAAATGAGTTCCTTATGTGCAACAACTACGTCGACACAAGTGCCAGTGTTCCCAGTTTAAATCATGGGGTGCACAAACAGATCTCCTATTCATTTATTGCACAAATTTTACTCTCTGAATATTCCAAGTGTTAACTGGAACTGAAACGCATGCCAAACATTTCCTCAAGCATGCCCAGTCAGAAATCTATCTTGCACACAAATTTAACTCCTTACTGTATGCTTGAACACACAGTTAGAAAAAAGACTTTCAGTAAAAACATCAGAAGAAATTTATTACTATGATTATTTGAAACCACAGCCACCCTGGTCTTGAATAAAATTTGAGCAATTTAAAACACAATACCTTAATTTCCACAAGAGAACAGAACCACCCACTTAGATGCTGCCTCACATCTGGACTAACTCATTTCATTCACTCTAAACTACCAGCTTTACAGACCTTTGTGTTATAAGATGAAAAAATTATTTTGCAGGAATTTGAAGGTGGTTGGAGTATTTAGATGTAAAGCGTTAATGTGGCTTTGTATGGGTAATTCTGTCTGTGAGTGAAGTGCAAGAGGCAGGTGGAATTGAAGGATGTGAGTAGGCCAATACTCCTTCAGTGCATTCTTTGCATATGCAAGTAATGAACTTGTGGTTATAATCCAAACAGTCTTCAGCCCTCATACTCCACGATTAGGAAATTTTATAGCTGATCAGCAAATACTTTTTAATTTTAGGAATTTAACGGTATTCTGCAAATTACCAGTTTTAATTTTTTCTGACACTTCCCACTGGCAGAGAGTAGTGATACATTGCATTCTGCTAAGAAGTCCTGTGCAGACTCTCTGATGGCTCAAGTAGGAGACTGTGCCAGAAATCTTCACCTGGGACAGATAAGCTGTGTCAGAAAATGTTATTAAATGTCCCTCAGGAGCCAAACCAGCTGCAGCCATACAGGTGCAGCTGTTCATTAGCAGCCCATGCACTCAGAAGTCTCTGCTGGCACAGATACCTCAAGGTCCACATCCTCATGTGCCTAACCAACCCACGTGTGTGAGCTAACTCCTTCTGCAGAAAGCTTCTGAGAGATTTGCTCTTTGCTGGAGTGTAGCTGTTGAGCTGCCACCCTCAGCTTCCCTCCACCCAGCATGGCCAAACTGCTGCCAGCATCCTAACAGAGAACCTAAAACTTCCCAACAGAGAACCTAAAACTTCCCAACAGAGAACCTAAAACTTCCCAACAGAGAACCTAAAACTTCCCAACAGAGAACCTAAAACTTCCCAACAGAGAACCTAAAACTTCCCAACAGAGAACCTAAAACTTCCCAACAGAGAACCTAAAACTTCCCAACAGAGAACCTAAAACTTCCCAACAGAGAACCTAAAACTTCCCAACAGAGAACCTAAAACTTCCCAACAGAGAACCTAAAACTTCCCTAGGGCACACCAAGCTAGCCCAAACAAGAGCCAAAGCCTGGAGAGGCAGACGCAGGGAAGAGCCAAGGGACGGATGATTCACAGGCTAAAAAGGGGTCAAAATGACAGAGGCTGGCCAAGATATTTGTTTCTCAGGCTTTATGTCAAGTCTGAGGGGTTTGTTTTGCAGAATACAAAAATTCCCACAGTAAAGTACACGCAAGCAACTAAATACCAAATAAAACACAGTATCAGAAGTAGCTTGAAAGCTCTTACTTGCACACTGCACTTGCAGCTGAACCACCTGTGTGCCTGAAGGAGGGGGGGATTAAAAAAACTAAGAGGGGTTCATTTGTCAGCACTCCCAGCGTGCAAGCAGCTCTCCAACAGAGCACTTTGCTCCTGCCAGGGCCTGATCCTTAAGCATGTTTAAAGCAAAACATCTTCCACATCTCACAGTGTTCTTTCCTGCATATGTTTCCAATAGCCACGCACACCAAAAAACATACTGGCTTGTTCTGTCCTACAAATATTCCCCATCCAAAAAAAAAAAAAAACCAACCCAAATTGAATGATGCAAGCCAAGAACAACTGCCACAGTCAACCTGAAATCTCCTTAACTTTAATACATGCAAATCACAGTACAAGCCACTGTATCTATACTGTAAATATAGTAATAATAGGTAATTCTCTAAAATTCCTCCAGTATATCCAATGAAAACCTGACTCTTGTTCCCTGCATCACAAGAGGCCCTTTCTGTTAGCAGCCCACACCTTAAAACAGACTTACATGCAGATCGTGGAAACAAAGTACTCCATTTCAGCTCATATCTGCAAGGAATGTGTTTATAAACTAAGTTTTCCTGCATTTGAAAAGATGCAGTGACTATCTCCAGGAGGAATTCTGAATAGCTTTAAATGCTCTTTTACTGAGATTATTTGGGTAAAACAGCAACAAAATATAATTTATGCTCACATGAATCCTATTGAATTTTGCATTATATGCAAAATCTTGATCTTCAGAACTCTACTGTTTATAAATACCCAGCACTTACATATTCCTTCCCACCATGTAGTCTATATTTTCTATTTCTATTCTGTGTCTACTGTCCTTTCCTAAAGAACTTGAGTTTTCTAAAGAGCTCTGGCAGCACCTTCCCTGCTTGCCTTTAAGAGTGAATAGTTCACATCTAAAAGTAACAATACATCACATTAGTCATCCAACCTATAAGAGCATTTTAAAAATAAGTGCCATGAGGAATTATGTTGTAGGAAGATCACTTTTAAAAAAATGTTATTTCAGATCCAGTAATGCTCTGTGGCTTTTTGTTTGCGGTTTGTGTTTTAAAATAACGTTTGCTCTCTCACAAAGGATGGAACAAATGTTTCTCTTGACACTTCCCTAATACTGCAAAGTGATGACAGCCAACTCGACGTCCCAGCAACAAAGGACACAAGTAAGTTAGCTGATATGAATATTGTCATGTCTAAGATATCCAAAAGAATATATTTTTATATGCAAATCTAATGTGCAAAGGATGACAAAAGGCTACAGAATTAATCTTTTCATTTATGAATATCTTTCATATCTCCTGTGGAAAACCTTCTAACTTCTGATGGAGCAGGCTGAAAAATTTAAAGGATCCTCAGGTAAACTCTGAATACACAAAGCACAGCTTGTAAGAATCTCCACAGACTTTCCCAGTCATATTTGCCATTGAGATGTACCCAAGTTAAATAAGTTATGCAAGACAACTAAGAAAAACAAAATACACCCCCCAGTAAGTTCCACAGTTTAACCAAGTGATGATGAAATATGATGTGCTTAAATTCATTTAATAAATTTATTTGAAGAATTGGCTGTTCTCAAAGTTTACATCTGATGATCGGGGAGGTCAATGTTTAAAATACATCAGGAACATTCTTCACTTGCCAAAGCTTCCTACAGGGTCTGGGTACATTGTCCAGGTTTCTCCTAACAAGCCCCAGCGCTCTCTACACATGAAAAGGTCTAAGTTTCTCTGCCAAACAGAGCAGTGAGAAAAAGACACACTTATTTTGTGTGTCTGTGATCTAAACTGCCCAAAATAACTGATGATTCAGCAAGACCAGTGGACTGTCAATTTACACCAAGCTGTTAATTCAAGGTTAACTATTGCCAAACACCACCTGTCAACAAGCCCCCACCAAAAGCTGAGCAAGTCTCCAAGAACATCAGAGCTTCTAGACAGACAAGCATAAAATCTATTGCCCTTTTAGCAGTGACAACATTGTTTGATGAGCATTTTCCATTTCCTACACAAACATGAACAACAAGCCACTAAACTAAAAAAAAAAACCAAACAACAAAACAAACAAATCACCAAATGGGACAGAACTCTGAAGCCTAAAAATGATGATATTCACAAAGCCAAACCTCAAAATCTTCATTCTGTTCTCTGCAGTGCTGCTCTAAGAAAAAGAATTACTGTTACATGTACTGGGTTGGCTTCCCAGTATTGAGCAGCTCCTTCTGTAACTCCTCACTGGTTGTAGAAGGTCCTGTTTTGCTTTGTAGTGACAACGACCCTCTGGAATGGCCCTGCTGTCTGTACTGCAGACACTCCAGAGGGGAAGCCAACCAAAACTCTCAAAATACAGAAAACACAGCACAAGACATCGCAGTGGTGACAAAACTGGATTCAAAGGCACATTCATTATGTGTATTTGAATATTGCTGGCATAAGAGATTAGAGCAAAGCAGAAGTTACTGACATTTTACTACTGTCCATGAGGAACAGGACAAGGCACAATGGTAGCACATCACATTACAAAAAGTTTCTCTCTCTGCTTAAAACAACAGCTGTAAAAATCTCAGTATAAAACAGATAAAGATTGTCCACAGGGTTCTGAGCAACCTGGTCTAGTGGAAGGTGTCCCTGTCTGTGGCAGGGGGCTGGAACAAGATGATCTTTAATGTGCCTTCCAACCTAAACCATTCAACAGTTCTATAAATATACATATGTAAACATAATTATTGGAGTTTTTATCAAAAGGTTTAGACAACATAGTAGCTCGGAATAACACAGAATAATGTGTGACCTGCCAGAAATGCTCCAAGGCAATCATAGTACCAAATGTGTGCACTGCCAGGTGTTTCTTCTTGTGGGTTTCTGATTTTTAAAGAACGGTTCCAAATGTGATATTTAACATGGTCACAGACTTGCAGCTGTCATATTCACCATACTCTTAGGCAACTAAAGATTTTAACTGAATTCAGGTGATTAATAGCATTTCACACGCTCAGGTAAGAACAGAGATTATACACAGGGAAATCATGCACAACAAAATAAGAACAAAAAAACCCCAAACAGCTGAGAACATTAAACCATTTCAGAACTTGATGCAAATAGAATTTTTTAAAAACCTAACAATGAGAAATCTTAAAAGCCAGTAGAGAAAACTCTATTTTGAGCGACCAAATAGAGCGAGTGGAGTAAGTTGTAACTGGGTGCTCCATCCCCGTCGCTGGCAGATCTGCCCACGTGTTTGCTGTGCGTGTGCCTGAGCGGCTCCGTGTACTGCGAGGAGATCGACATCGAGGCCGTGCCCCCCCTGCCCAAGGAAACCGCTTATCTCTACGCTCGCTTCAACAAGATCAAAAGGATTGCAGCCTCAGACTTTGCTGACATTAGTAAGTGACACCCCAATGTCCGTTTCTGTTTTAGAGCAGGAACTGGAAAGGCAAAATGGAAACACATCTTGGACCCTGTAGACATCTTAATACTCCCAATCAATCAGGGAAAGAGCAGATTGCTAAAAATAAAATTCAACTCTGCGTCCCAGCAGTCTTGAACAACCAGGCATTGTTTTTCCTTCCAATGCTCCAGGGACAGCTCTCCCAGCTATCTCACTCTACAGCATGACAAATTTTATGAATATCTGAGATCATGTTATCGCTAAGACAAAAAGAAGGATCCAGAGTACTTCCCCCCCTCCCCTTTTTTTTTTTTTCAATTTAAGACCAGGAAAAAATCCAAATGTCAATTTTACCTATATTTTAAAAGTATTTGCATTTGTAGACCACAATTTAGATGCAGCAGCCAAGAGTATAACATTTAGCATATACAGCCATACACATTTCATATGCCAGACAATTATAAAGTCAATACTTTGATTTTCATTTCTTTTGTGTAAAGCTACCTTGAGAAGAATTGATTTTAGTGGAAATAGGATAGAAGAAATTGAAGATGGAGCCTTTTCAAAGCTTCTGCTGTTGGAAGAACTCTCTCTTGCTGAAAATCGACTTGTAAAACTTCCTGTTCTACCTCCCAAATTAACAACATTTAATGCAAACCAAAACAGAATCAAGAGCAGAGGAATCAAAGCAAATGCTTTCAAGGTAAGGAAAAACCCAATAATGTAGGTAACCAAAGTATACAAAATTAGTAGTCAGACAATTCAGTCTGCCACCAAATTATTTTTCTGCATTTTTTGTAATCTAAGAAACAAAGATGAAGCACCTTTCCAGTTTTTGCTTTGCTTTTGAGGCACTCTGGAATATCAGTCATTTGTGGTCTCACTCTTTCATGTAGAAAATAATTTTCTATGACATCTCTCACCTGCTTCCTTTCTAACATGTAAAGAAAAAAATATTCAAAAATTGATACCTCAAGTACAGTTGTGAGGACCACAGAAATACTAACGAAACAATATGTATATAGTAGTTTAGAGTAGTGTCAAGTTTTATAACCAACATGCTGACACTGAAATTTCCCAAACATAGGAGGTCTGTTCTATTAATTTCTTGATATAACAGAATTCAACATTCACAGCAAAAGAATGGGTTTTGTTACATCAGTTTACAGGCTATGTGATCAGAAAAAATTCCTGATGTCTTGTAACAGGCATGAATTACTAAACCTCAAGCAATACCAGCATTAGTAACCTCTCTTTCTGTTTAACAGAAGCTCACAAATTTGGCCTACCTCTACTTAGGACACAACGCACTGGAATCTGTTCCCCTGAACTTACCGGAGAGTCTGCGCATTCTTCACCTTCAGGTATTCCCAAAGGATTCCCTTAATGTTCTCTTAGGAAAAGCCTTGGGAGTCACACACTTCCAATCAAACTTGTTCTATTTTAAGACAGTTCCCACAACAGTTTTCCAACTGTGAATAATCAAACAAGTTACCTCTCATGTGTATGGCCACAACCATGCAGAAGTTCAGAAGCTGCTAATTCCCATGCAAGGATTTATTATTGGTTTCTGTACATCAGGCATAGGAAATGGCAAAAATAAGCTATAATCTTTTATCAACGACGCATTGAACATATGTGATAAATAAAATCCGATCCCGGGTTTCGGGTTTTTTTTTTTAAATTGGAGTTGAATTTTTAATTATTTTCTTAATTATTTTACGCTAATAAAACTTTCATTTTTTTTTAAATTAAAATCAAAGTTGTGTAAGTTATAAAAATGAACATGTATTTATAAATAAACTCATTTTGGTTTGCAGTACAACAACATCACCACCATCACGGATGACACGTTCTGCAAGTCCAACAACACGCGCTACATCCGCGCACAGATGGATGAGATCAGGATGGAAGGCAATCCCATCGTCCTGGCCAAGCACGTTAACGCCTTCTCCTGCCTCAGGATGCTGCCCGTGGGAACCTACTACTAGCCCTGCTCGTGTCATTGCACGTGCCAAACCCAGGCATGGTGACAAGGATGGCTTCTTCCTCTCTTTACGAGTTCGTGTCCTCTCCCTGACTAATGCTCTTTCCCCTGCGTACCCAGGACCTTCTGCTATGTTGAAATGTTCTCCTCTGAAATAACCATTTCAAACCAGTCACTTTAGTAGTTACAACGTCCCTCATGCTTCCAGAATCTTTTCTGTTAATGGAAGTGTAAAAAAATAATATTATCTGCACACACATCATCTCAACTTTTATTTCACCACATACTCTTTAGGTAAAATCACAAAAAACTGCTTGTTCTCATTCTTTACCAGCACTCAGAACAATCACCACGTTTTACTTTCAAGATAAATGCAAGATATTCTTTGGGCAAGCCAAAGAGGAAAAGTACTTCTGAATTCCAATCCCACTCTTTTAATCTCCACTAATTTTTAATGAAATCTTTTCATTTGACCTTCAAAGGTGTATAAGATGAAGATGCATATGAGAGAAAGTTATGTTTAGAAACAGAACTTCTCAAAGCTTAAATTCATTCAAGTTTCCTTAAAAACTTGATTTTTGGTAAATGAGAGTAACTCCTGTTTAGGTTTAGTACCCTGAGTAACATAGCCGGAACTTTGCAAAGATGTTTTAGATTTCCTTCTACTATTTTGCTTTGAAAATAACATGTGTTTTATTTTACACAAGATATTTTTAAGTGAAATACATATGTTTTGCTGAGCTGTTCTCACAAGAGCTGTTTTTGCAACACCAGCTTCCCATTTTAAAACAACGGTCTAAATACAGCAATAATGGACTCAAATATCTTAGTTATTAACTAATGATGTAGATCAAGCCTTGGTTCCACAGCTTCCCTTGACAGGAAATGTGACAATATAGTTTAGAGCAAAGCTGAATTCATGTGTTTACCTGTAAATAAGTACAATTTCATCTAGATGTCAGAGCAAAGAAAGAGAATTACCCTTGTACAACAATACTTCTGATCACAAGGGAAAAATCAAATCAGATTTTTAAATTAAAAAGAAAAGTTGATTCTATTATTAATCTGAAATCAGAGGTAACTACAAACATATTTCCCTCAACTACTTTAACCTATGCAGCTTATTAAAAACACCAATTGACATGTGCAGGCCTCGACACTCAGTTCATCTAAAACTGGACATCATTGATAAAGGGCACAACGTTTTTAATTCCACAGCTGTACATTTCTGACATCCAGTTTCTCCTCTCAAACACCTACCACAGGTGTAAAGCCTCCAGACAAGTGAATGCCAGAGGTGTGCAAGTTGGTATTACCACGTCAACTTTGTACTAATTTTGAAGCTAGTATAGATTCCTAATTTGTAGAAATAGTTAAGCATCAAATGCATGATGATGTATCACTACATCTAGAATACTGATTTTACAAGATATTTTGTACTAGTTTTATTTATCTTATTTAGCTAAGCGTTGATTTGTTAGTGCTTGTGCTATGGGGAATTGATGCCCACTTAATTCTGAACACATATTTTTGCCCTGAACCCATTATCCAAGAAAAACAGCAATGCCCAATATTTTCCATTTTAAGTTATTTAGTGTAACAAGAAGGAAATTCCATTGTCTTAATTGAGAACAAAACCAAATCCGCAGCAATACTTGGTTTTCATTTTTCCACATAAATCATAAAACTTTGATGTCCCCAAGTTTTTAGCAAAACGTAAAAAACAACTTCAAAGCATGTAAAAATACATTCCAACGTCAAGCCAAATTTCTATTTGTAAAAAAATTAAACCCATCAGTTCTCTCATGCCTCTTGTGATAAATGCCCAAGATGGAAAAAACACAGCTGTAAGTATAATAGTGTTACATAAGCAGCAGCCTCTGATCTTATTCTCATCACAAATCATTGCTACTTAAGCTCTTTCCAATATTAACAGGATCAGTAAATATCACCAAAAATGTGTATACACAAATATATGCACGTGTTTGTAGCATATACACACATATAAACATAATAAGACCTACCCCTTTACCCCTTCACATTAAAATGTTGTATATATTTTTGAAACCTACTAATTATCATCAGTAACTCTAATTAATGCTCTTAATACTCTGTGAGCAACCCAAAGTAGACAAGTAGTACCTTCTGAATGCCTCGTGCAGGCACCAAGCTATCTGATGCATTTTACTTTACTTTCCCCATTCACAGCAAGTTAATCACAACATGAAGTGAGAAGGGCTCCGGCAGGGAGGATTTCCACCTCCTGTTTGTGTGACCAGTACTAACAGCAAGCTGAATGTAAACTGTTTGATTTTTTTTTTCCTATCACTAATTTCTCTTCTGTATTTCCAATAAAACTTGAATTTTTGTTCTTGTTTATCTGTATCAGCTTCAACAAACTGCTCTTCCAGCCTTGCTAACATGTTTCAGTTGTTCAGCCTCACAGCAGACTAAGGTCAGAAGACTATTTGCAGATATAAATCCATTTTACAGACATATTTATTGTGACAATAGCAAGACCTGCCATACAGAATACTTGGAGAACACTTCATTTGCTCCCCCAAAATCTATTTTGAATTGACCTTGAATTGTCATTAATCTCAAAACATTCAGTATCACTTGAAGTATTAATCCACTTCTACATTATCCCTTTCTTCTCAAGTACCAAAACAGGAAAGAAAAAATAACCTACCTTTGGTGTTTTTACACTACACTCTGAGGAAAGTATCAGAAACTATTTTATTTCTACTTAGAAGCCTTGGCAATTTTCTTTTAAATAACAGATTAATAGAAAATCTATAAACCCAGACTCCCCCCCCCCAAATAGTCTTCTCCCCAAAACAGGGGAGTCTAGAGATCAGGTAGGGGGAAAAAAATAAATACAAAGATTACAGACTCCTTTTAGTGTTGTGTAAGTGTGAATATTAACAGGATAGACTCTTGAGTTGTTTTTATGCAGATATTAACATATGTCTAATTGCTTTCACACAAATTACTAAAGCCATTAAATTACAAATACACATTCTCCTTGGCAATCTAGTTATTTGAAATGTCAGATTTGATCTTTGAACCCTTTTATTAATAATTCCCTTACCTGAGAATGTCTTCTGTTTCTAAATTAAATGATTAGAAATGCTAGCAGAAATAAGAAGGCCTAAAATACTCTTCATGAGCACACAGTCAGTCATATTTGGTAAATATTCTCCCAAATTGGTTTGCCTTTCAACTTTATCCTTGTCTTTGTCCATGGAAATAAAAATATCTTTAGAAAGAACATCTGTAATATTGACAAACTGGTAATGTCTTCAGGGAATTGTCTTCACACATCTTTTAGCAATTATAAGAATTTCATTGTTTATACTCAACATCTGAACAAATAATTTTTAAAACTGCTTTTATAACAACAATTTAAAAACTGTCTCCAAACCTATCTCCTTTCTGTTTTTTTCTTCTTTTGTTATATTTTAAAATGAGAAATATTTACAACAGTTCACCAAATAACTGTCCCAGAAACCACAGTAACTGCTGATCTAAGGATCAGAAAGCATCAAGTGAAGCTGGAAAAAACCAATCACAAAGCCCTAAAGCTCTTGGTGCTCTACCTTTTCTATGGAGGGATTACAGAAAAGCCCTTAGACAAAAGCCAGCAGGATTAGGCAATGCCAGTTTATTGCTCAACTGAGGACTAGATTTTTTTTAACATCAGAAAATAGAACTCTTTTCTCTATTCTGGTTGGTTGGATAATAGAAATTGATTAATCTGGCACAGAACTCAAAGGCCTAAAAGACTCAAAAAATAGGAAACTATGCAGTTCCCACTTGATACTACAGCTGAAAAGTAAAGACGGTGTCGAGTTTAATGACAGTAAATTCTTGAGGTAAATAAAAATCAACTAAAAAACCACTAACAATTAAGCAGCTAAACATTCTCCTCTAATGTAAGGAATTATGTAAGATGTTTTGTGTCTGTAAGATGTAATGTTTTTACTCCAAGGATTAGTTGTTTATCTTAAAACCAGCACAAAGCCAAAACAAACAAGCCAAATACCGATAATTTAAAACTAAGTTCAAATACTATGTTCCAGTTAGGAGGGAGGAACAGTTTATTTCCCATACAAGTAAAACACTCCAGAACTGAAAGTGCTGTCACCCAAACACACGCTGACACATCTTCAAGAGAAACAGATCTAATCCTTCAAAACCAACATTTACATGCCAAAGACTACAAGTGTTATTTTCTTTTAATTTCTTCTTTTCCCCCTTTTTAAAAATCAAAATAAAATATAATAGCAAAACAAACTGTCTTACTCCCTCACAGAAAGGCACAGTCTTATTTTCCTCCAGCCATGAGGAATGCAGCAACTGCTACTCAATTGCCCCTTGAACACAGCACAGATTTTTAGCTCATTTTCTCTTTGCCACCACATAAAAAATTAGGATCCCATATTCTGCTAAAGACAGCCAGTTTCACCTCCAGTGCTCTGTCTCAATGAACTTAAAGCAATGAAAACTGTACTAATAAATAAAGCTTGATTGACACTACCTTGAAATGCAGGAAGGTGCGTCTACGATGTTCATACCACTCAGCATAGGTTGAAAGGCTTCTGAAAAATGATAGAAGACTTCCATGTTCTTCAGTGCTATAAAACAAAAATATATTGTTTAATCCAGTCTTAAACAGATGTATCAATCCTATAGCCTAAAATTCACACTTTTTTCTTAATTTGATTAGTATTGTTTGAATACGAAGGCAGAAATCACCCATAATAATAATGGCAAAGCTGAAAAAAAAGCTGCGGTGCAATGATTGAGAAAGAAGTTGAAGAACACATTTCTAAACCAGTGTTTAGTGTTAGTCTTGCATCTAAAATGTGGGAACAAAGCAGTCACCTGCAAAATCTCAGTTTGATTTTACTCTCGGTCAACTCGTTTTCTAAATAAATTTTAAGATGTTGCACAGTAAAACCTGAACCTGCAAAGTTGGTAAGATTCCCCAAATTGCACCACTAACCTTCAAATAGTCCCAAAATCTTTGTCCTAACCAGCTAACGCCACATGACATGTCTGCCTCTGCCCACGTGACATTCAGCTTTTCAAGATTAACCTTGCAGCTTCAGTAGGAAAGGAGGCCTGATCACACAGGGCATCTAAACCAAAGCTTTTGTTAGACAATTAAATCTTGATTTCATCTTGTCTCCAGAGCAGAGGAGCTCCAGCCCTCTGAACATCTTCCTCAGACTCCTCTGGACCTGCTCCAACAGGTCCATGTCCTTCTTATGCTGGAGGGAGAGAGGGAGGGAAAGATAGATATAAACATTTATTTTTCAAATTTCTAGTAAAGTAAGGATCAGGATGGAGAAAGGAGAAGAGAAGGTGACAAACTGTCAGGCAGCCAACCACACACCCAGGGTTGTTGGGGAAAGGAGGAAAAAAGTTCATGAAGGGTATGCAGTTTTTACTAAACAAATGCAGCCAGAATGCAAAGGATGCAAAATTCCACAAAAACCACATGTCAGAATACCTGAAGTAACAAGATTATTTAGCCACAGGGGTGAAAGGCTTCGTGTCATTGTTGATGTGAAGCCACAGACTATTAGTCATCATCAAAACACACCTGACAAGTACTGCTTTGAAAGTACAAATATTTATTTTGGTTACTAACACAGGATTTTACAAGTTTACAAAACCCGACTGAGGAAGATACCTGACTGATATTTGGGAATATTTCACGAAGTCAGAGTAATTAAATTCTAATGTAAGTTTGACTTTTAACATTCTTTCTGTTTGAGATTAGCTATTCTTTTTGGATTTTCAGAATAGCTGAGAGCGGAGACTTGAGGCATTCACAGAATGGCTGCAACAGTGTATTACCAAGTCATTTCAGCCTTTCCAGGGAGAACTGTGCCTCCAGTCCAGCTCTACTTAGTATATAGGAACAGCAAACCTTAACATGTTACACAAACAAACTGGAAAAAAAATACATTAAGGTCATTCAGACACTGAAAATGTAAAAGAAAAGCCAAACAAGTTTTATCCTAGCCTGGAAAGAACAGCATCATTAAAGGAAGTTACCACAGTAGTCACAGCTGCCAACAAAATCAGGCCAAGACGAAAAAAATGCTGGCAGCATTGGGAAAAGTGAGTCCCTGGAAGGACACAGACAGTGATTTACAATAGCTCCTTAGCTCTGGTCCAACTCTGAATTGTACATGTCAAAATCTACACGTTCTGTAGGAACTCTGCAGCCTTGGTAACAAGTGCCCACATCTCCATGCCTGGAGAACAGATTCCACACAGACCGCACCGGGCTTTTCCAACCTCCGCTCGTGCAACGGGGCAACGCAAAGCTTTGCTGCAAAACTACATACTTGAAATTCTTTTTGAAAAGCTTGGCAATTTTTATAAATACCCACTTCTATGCTATTTAAAATACTACATTGTGACCTTGTTTTAGCATTGTCTTTAGTTTATTTCCTATTTTTGCCTCAAAATCATTTTTGGGTGATGCAGCAGATGGAAATTTTCAAGGCTAGATCATCAACAGAAAGTTTTGGATAGAAGCTCAAAGAACCAGTTTCAAATGTAGAAGTTAGGTGACCAGTATATCTGAGTATGTACTTTTTGCTCACATAGCACTGGCTAAATTCAAGATAGAAAACTGAATTCAGTTTTTAGAAAGGGGGAATCTGTTGGCAAGAACAGCTGGATGTAAATCCATATTGGCAAAGGAGTAAGAGACTGCATAAGAGCACCAGCTCAGTGAACTGTCTCACAGCATTTAATCTACCCATAAACAGTAATTTCTAATTAGCCCAAAATAGCCTCAATTCCTCCTGCTGAAGTCAACTACAACAAATTCTAAAATTCCAAGAAAACATGGTATAAAATAACAAGGTAGTAAGAGAATGGATAGTAAAATTCAAAACATTCTTTTTTTTTGAAAGAATTTAGCATTACAAAAATCCACTTGGAGCACAAAACACCCAGCTCCAATGCCAACATCCATGTTACAGAGAAGTCATCCAAAACCAGCTAAAAGGATATTCAGGCAGAGGGTAACTCTATCAGGTTAAAATCATGGGCTCTTCATCCAAACACCCTGTCACTTTCACAAAATACCAACAAAACACAGAAGTCTATAAGAAATTTAACTGTTGTAAAAGTACCTAAAGCTCATTTAATGCGTTCCTTTAGCTATTTGAAGAGAGAAAATCTATTTTAACTCACTGCAGAATGCAAGACTTCCCACATTAACACAGAAAACCCAAAGCACGACTCAAAGCTGGGGGTAGAATTCAGAATGCTTCCCTTCATTTGCAAGGGGCCCATGCAGCATTTAATGCATATTTCCTAAATCCTGCGCTCTGACTTATAGAGTCTAAGTAGTTAGTAAAAAGAGCAATTTGCATACTGCTTAAAATCCCCATTTGCCTAAGTAATCCATGCAAAGGTTAACTCCCCCAACAATTAATGGGGTGTCAAGTCAAAAAAAAGGTAAAAAGGACTGACAAGAGTTTTCTTAGACATTGTGGTTCTCAACACTGGCAAAGTATAACATAAGTGATAACTGGTGCAGAGGGGACACAAGTACAATGCAAAAAACCACAATAAATATTATGATTCCATTTGCATACATCTCTTATTGTCACAAAATATCTAAGAAATTATATAAAAATATACCCATTTTTGAAAAATGTACAATTTTTATATAGAGATATAGAATTTATATATTGCAGCAGTACCTGTAGACTGCTGAATTTTGCTCCATTTAAAAAGATGTTGCTCAAGTGTTCTAGCATTCCCCTGTTTTCTTCCAAAGCAGGAGCTGAATGCCAAGTTTTTAACTCTGCTGCTCTTAAAGACCATTTTCTGACATGTATTATGAAAAAAAACACGAAGCCAAAAGAAATTAGAAAACTGAGGAGGGAAAAAAAAACCCAGCCAGGAGACAAAACAGAACAGAACTGGACAATAGATTTGGCAAGGCTGGGCCAAGGAAGCAAAAGAAGAAAAACTGGTAGGGAGGCTGAAAACGAACAAAACAGCAGGAGATTCAGCTGGTCAGGAAGGGAGGGAAAAGGAGGGAAGAAGTAGGAATTCTAGGAGCAGACTAAAGAACAAAGAGCTAGTTGGGAAGAGTCTGAAACTGGACATGAGGGGATTACAGCTTGGAGAAAGAAATGAGAACTAGCCTAGCAAGGGGATAGAGAAAACAGGCTCTGAAGGGAGATCACAGGCTCAGGCAATGGGACAGGGAGTGCCCTCAAAGAGGCACTGTCAGCATCAGCCCCTGCCTCACTGACCTACCCTGGCAGCACACACTGTGGCCAGGACAAGGCACACGGGAAAAATGAAATTTGAAGGTGTTGTGGGGCAACAAGGTTGGGTTGTTCCCCACCCCTCCAAGTATTTTTCAACCTAATGACCCCATTGGCCAAGAGGCTGCAAGGGTATCTACAGACACAAGGCCAATAGATGGCATGAGCAAAGAGAGGCTCAGGAGAAAGCACTGCTTGCTTTGTTGACATCTTCTATCATTCATGAAAACTTGTGTTTATTTATCAATACTGGCACAAGGTGGAAAAGGAGGAGACAGGGACAAGGCAGCAGTGCTCCAGCCAGGATGAAACAAAGTCTGCCACTACTTCAACACATTCCTTTCCAGTGTGACTATTAAGTTCCAACACACTTCTGCTGTCATAAAATAACTCATGAATAAAACAGGGCAATTTCCTCTTCTAAATCCCACTTCTTGAGAGCAGTCAGCTCCTTATCCCAGCTGCACCACAAGCTTTAGTAGATTTCCATATAAATCTCAGAAGCCTGAGGTAACTCAATAGACCTCTCTCTTCGCCCATCTGCTGGCCTTCCCTCTCCCTCCCCAAATAAAAAAAAAAAATAGAAAACAAAAGAAACTACTTAAAAAAAAAGGGGATTAAATCAACTACCCAGTAACAATAATTTGTTCTCAGAACAGCTTGCTAGCAGAATTCAATGGAATACTGCAGACAAATAATTTGATCATTTACTCATCATGTTACCACAAGAAGCTGGTGTACTCCAGAAAATAAAAAAAACGGCATTGGTTCATACATTTAAGTTTTAGTATGCAAATTTTCTTAATCCGTTGCCCAAATACACTATTCCACGTTTTTAAATGATACTGTTTTTAAGGTATCAATGAAATAAATCTTGATGCCAGTAAGAGAAATGGAATTGAGAACTGAGAATCAGGAGCAGGCAAATACTGCAGAGGGGTTCTGGATGTGCACTTTAGGCATTACCCACATTGCACATCTGCAGCTCACACACACATCTGAGGAACAATTATTTTAATTAAAATGCAATAGCTGAGATTACCATGTTACCTTTCTCTTCAAACAGCTAAAACACGTTATAATCCAAAACCTGGCTCTGTTTAACATGGATTTGTAATGGTCCCTCCAGATCTTAAAAATTATATCCCTTTCATCTTTTCTCCAGGGTACAGATAAGGGATGGGAAGTGTTTAGGTTGAGCTAAGGACAACTCACATAACAAAGACACTGACTGTCAGCAACTTACATGACAACTCAGTATTTTAAAAACTCAACATTTAGTATCCCATATCCCACACAATAACCTTCCTTGAGCAAAAAGTTCCACCTTACCTTGACACAAACTTGCTCACATTTGAATCTTCTCTGGATTCCATTATAATGCTGAGATCACTAACAACAGCAGACACTTTCTCATTGTTCTAGATTGGAAAAGTAATAAGAAAGTATTTTAGAAATTTCTCTGGTGAGGAGAAAAACCTGTTTATTTGCATGTAAAAAGTAGAAAAAAAAGATATAAATGCTGTTAAATACTATAATCCTTAAAAGATCATCTTTTAAACCACAGATTGTGTGTGTGAACAGTCTCTTTCATTTTTCTGATTCTTCTCATTTTCCAAAACAACTTTTAGCTGCCACATGTACCAGAAAATTCAAATATAAGGTTTTATGTTAGTTTTGGGTTGTTTTCTTAATTTTAAACTCTGTACTTTTGTCTCACAATATTGTTCCTTTTTACAATCGCTGGTGCTCAGAAATATGTGCATGATAATAAAATGATGCTAAATCAACCAATAGGCTCTTAAAGAATGAGAAAAGAAGGTCAGAGAGTAGAAACAAAGCCACAAAAGAATACTTTTGTCTATGCATTCTTGAACACGCCAAAGTAATGGATTAGATAACAACAGTGAACAAAAAAGCTTTAAATCATGGTTTGAAGACCATGGCAAATGCCTCACTTTAAACTTCTTATACCAAGTCACTACAAGCGAATGGGAATGGCAAGAGAGGACAGCTGGAGCTAACTGCACACACATCTCAGCAGTCCCTGTACTGGCTGGACAGAAGCCCTGCTAACACTGCCAGCACTCAAGATGGGAAAAGCAAAGGCACTACAAAGATCAGTGGACTGACTAAATAACATCAGGAAAAGTCATTGTAGGTTTAGAGAGAAAGGTTCAACAGGGGGATGGAGTTGTGGAGAAGCTGCCAGCAGTCACAAGCTAATGTGCCACCTTCTGAAGGGACTCGTTGGCCAATGGGTGAGTTACTAACATGCCAAAATGCCATTCTGGGGCCAAATAAAGAGATTTAAAAGGAAAGCTCTGGCCAAGAAAGAAACTCTTTTAAAATGATTGCTTTCTCAAAAGGCTGAGACTTGTTTTGGCTGATTTTCAAGCTCATTGCACATGTCCTCTCCTAATACCTAATTCTATGGAGCTGAGTTAACTCTATTGTGACTTTGTTACTGTAATAAATAGCTACAGTTAACAGCGTGAAAAAAAACTATTCCTGATCTTCTGCTGCATACCAACAGGTCTGCTACCTGCTGGGCACTTCCCAAAACCAGCTGTGACCTTTTACTCCTCAAGACAGGTGAAACTGGTTGTAACTGTGCAGTACCTTGCCCATGCTAATGTCAGTACAGGCTATTTTGAATACAGTGTACTTCTAGCAAACAAACAAACAAAAAAACCCAAACAAAAATTAGCTCAAAATTATACTTCTATAGCTCAAGTGGGGTTTTTAAAGTGTACGTACACCTGGTATTCCCTATCTCATCAGCAGTCAAAGTAGCCCACAATGTAGGCATTAGGCAGCAAAGTGCTGCCACTCAGTGGTGCAATAGCTTTAAGCACCAATGCTGTCGGCAGTAAATTTAACGCTAATCAGGGACCCCTCTGAGCTCCACTGACACCAAAAGATGTCACCATCCTGCAGGAGATGCAGCTGAGAGAGAAACATTCACCTCGCCAAGCTGCACGATTGGTGTGGGCCATCTCCCCAGGTAAGGCTAAGTGCAGTTTTATACAAGCAAATGTAAAGGGGAAGCACGAGGACCACAAGTTTCAAGTCACAGGTGGACTTCAGAGGTTGCTCATTCAGGTGAACTCTTGCAATTTCAAAGGATAAAATTCACGTGTCACTACCTAAATATTCAATTCCCAAATTCATAATATGGCTTTTCTAAAGAATAGGAAGGACATATTTACTGGTTACTCTTAGTCCAATCTCATTAAAAAATAAAAAAAACCTAACTCTTTAAAGCTGAGCTGAAAATCAAGTTTTCCTGATGTTAGAAATACTACTACCAAGTACAACAGTGTTAGTAAAATACTGTTGCAAATTGGGGTTGTAGCTGTTTTCCTCTGCTTAGCATCTTGAATTCTATGCTAAGAATAGTCTTATGAAAGAGCTCCCTCCCAGAAAATCTGCAATCATTGGTGTGACTCGTGGGCAGTGCTGCAATGACTACTCACATTAGCCAAGAACACATAAATATAACCAAAAGAAAAAAAAAACCAAACCAACAAAGAGAGCTGCTCAAGTTTGTAGTGTTTTAGCTTTTCCTCAGTTTCTTCCAGAGAGGTACCATTTGGCATTTTCCAGTTTTCAGAATAAGATATGTGACTAGAGGAGAATGTGTTGTGTGGGATGAAAGCTGTGCTGCCTCAGGATGAGGCCCCAGCAGGTGCCTGGCAGAGCTGAGGGACACCAGGTGCTCTCAGGGCTTTACCTCAGTGTTAGTCTGCAAGAACATCCTGCAGGGAGAGCACGTTTTGGGAAGAAGGGTGATAGAGACTTGGCAGTGCCAGGTTAACAGCTGCACTTAATCTTGAAGATTTCCCCAACCTAAATAATTCTGTGGTAACCATTTTGTGGCTGAACACTAAACCTGACCTTCAGGACTATCTTGCGTGGATGCACACAGAATTCCAAAGTTGGGTCCAGATGTTAAAGACTCAAAAGAACCCACTAAAGCTTAGATTAAGCAGTTAAACGTTGCAGCAGGAAAAGGAAGTACTGACATTTGTCTATTTGAAGTTTTGCTTGCTTGGTAGTTTGGGGTTTTCTTTTTAATATACATTGACCCTTACCTGCATTTCAAGAAGCTGGAATTCCAACTGAAAAGAGAGAGAGTGACACTTCCCTGATAATCTGTGCTTCTGCACCATCCTGTTTCTAGCTGTTATAAAATCAAGTTAACAAAATAATCAGTCACACTTCTATTCAATGACTACTGCATTTCTTCCCTTAATCACATTTAAAGTACCAACTGCTACAATTCTTCCTGTAAAGAAGTTTAACATGTTTAAAAACCCCAACAACTAACTCCACTTTCCGCCATGCAAAGCACAATAGCACTCTGCCACCTTCCCACTAAGCAAAGCACAAAATTTACTCAGAAACTATTTTGTCAATGAACCAAATCTTATCGTATTTCAAAGTAAGCATCTTTCTGCTAACAGTAAAGTGCAACAGAGGTTTGCAGATGAACTGCAACCAGTGTGCTCAGTACAGTAAAGGGCACAAAACTGCTTACTTCTTTCCACTGTTTGCTTGGAATGGCTTGTGAACTGAAAACCAGTAAATTTCATTAAAAATGAGAGATCTGTTTCTAGACTTTCAAGCTGAGCTTTCAGGTCTGATAGAGATTCATGTCCCTTAGTTTCTTCCTGAGTTTCTCTTTCTAATGATTTTCTAGAATGAAAAAAAAAAAAAAAAAAATCAAATGGGCAAAATACCCAGACATAACACATTTTTGCACAACAGTACAGCAATAACATTAAATAAAAGGCATTGCTAATGGGATCTGATGGCTTTCAGACCCAAATCAGTTTTCAAGGAGTCAAACTTCAGTTGGATCACATTGCTAGAAACAGTAAGCTATTCTAACTTACATAAACTCTTTCTGTACACTGCCAGGTAGACACAGCTTTTATTCTAAGTCTGGAGAAGCAAACGTCCATTTCAAGAAATATGCAAGAGAAGGGAGCTAAGATGCCTTTACTCCTCTAAGTGACTTATTTTATCCACTGAGTTTACATTTACTAAGATAAGGAAAGTCCTAACATAGAGGCAAAAGCTTATCCCAAACAATTTTGACAAAGAAATTCTACTAATCTAACAAATAGAAAAAAGGCATACATGGACTTCAGTATTTCCTCATCAGAAAAAAAGGTGGATTCTTGTCGCATATCTTCATACTTTTCTGTCAACAGCCAAATTTCTTCTTCCAGTGCCTGGATTTCATCTTCATAAGCTTGATAAATGTTCTCATCCATTTCTCAGAAACACTGTTATCGCGTAAAATAAAAATAAGGATTTTTCTCAGGAGCAAACAAACAAGGAAGCAATTTTTTAAAAAATGCAAATATACCACGAGGTAGTTGTTTTAAGATACAGACCACTGCACGACCTCCAGAGACAAAAGTTAAATCAGGGATCTAATGGAGTCAAAGGCTTTAAGAACCTTTTTAATTAGTCATGATTTGATCCAGGAGTGCATCCAGCTGCTTCACATTTGCTGTAACAGACCAACAAGCTGCTCCACAGGTAAAAAACCAATTGCAACCAGATGTAAAAATGGAACCCAGCTGTGACCAATTGACCTGACGACTCACCTGGTCAGACGAGGCACAGCTGCTCCTGACACTGTTCCTAACACAATCTGCCTTCAGAGCAAACAGCAGTAAAGAGACACAGATTGCAAAGACATTTCACAAATAATTCAAAAAATAAATAAACCTCAGTTTTCAGGAAAAATAATAATCTGACATTCGGCCTAGCTGCAACACATTCACAGATCTGTGGAAGATATTATGCAGCTCAAAATGAATGTACTAATATTTTGGACCAGGACAAACCCAACACTTAGTTTTGTGTGTTTTTAAACCACCCCTACTCTATGTGCAAGTTCCACACTAACATGGTTCAGGTCAAGGGGGATGAGGGGGAAATAGGATTCATTTGTTTATTTCATAAGAAACAGTGCCTTTGTAACATACATAAGAAAACAACATCCAAAGCACGCTTTGCATTAAAAACTTGCTTAGTGAATAAAGAAAGTAGATGCAATTAAATAATCATCCAGTCATCAGCAGAATTTTTTTAACTGGACATGGTGAAGAAAGTCACGGTAATAATAAAGAAGAACATTAAAACAGCCAGAACTTTACCCCAGGTCAGCTGATCCCTCTTTTAACTGCAGTAACAGAAGACAAACTACTTACAGCTACTTGAACTCAAAGATTTCACTAGGCTGCAGGACACTCAAGCACTAATTACGACTTCAGAGATTTTATATCTAGGAAAAAATGCCTACACTTTAATCAAGTAAAACAAAACTTTTACAAACACTTCTCCTCTTACATATCATACGTGTGTATATTTAAAAATATTTGTGCATTAACAGCGCCTCTTTCACATTTCTACGTACCTGCCCCTTTACACCCCGGAGTATTTGACTTTATGCTGCCTCAAGAGGAGCTGGGAAGCGCCTTGGAGCGTTTGTGAGAACCGAACAGGTGCGTTCCGCGCCCGCTGCTTCGCTGCGGACCTTCAGACCTCGCTGAAATCGTCCGAGGAGCCGGTGCTGAGCCGCACCGAGGCTCGCAGGTGACAGAGGTGCCCCAGGGGCAGAACGGGTGTCCCAGCAGCGCAGTCGGGAGCACTGGAAGCCCCGGCAGCCGCGGACACCCGGCCTTGAGGGAGGAGCGGCTGGAGCCGGCGCTGAGGGGAAGGGCAGCGAGCGATCGGGAGAAGGGCAGCGAGCGATCGGGAGAAGGGCAGTGAGCGATCGGGGGAAGGGCAGAGGGGGAGCGAGCGATCGGGAGAAGGGCAGTGAGCGATCGGGGGAAGGGCAGAGGGGGAGCGAGCGATCGGGAGAAGGGCAGTGAGCGATCGGGGGAAGGGCAGAGGGGGAGCGAGCGATCGGGAGAAGGGCAGTGAGCGATCGGGGGAAGGGCAGAGGGGGAGCGAGCGATCGGGAGAAGGGCAGTGAGCGATCGGGGGAAGGGCAGTGAGCGATCGGGAGAAGGGCAGAAGGGCAATGCGCGATCGGGAGAAGGGCAGAAGGGCAATGCGCGATCGGGAGAAGGGCAGAAGGGCAATGCGCGATCGGGAGAAGGGCAGAAGGGCAATGCGCGATCGGGAGAAGGGCAGAAGGGCAATGCGCGATCGGGAGAAGGGCAGAAGGGCAATGCGCGATCGGGAGAAGGGCAGAAGGGCAATGCGCGATCGGGAGAAGGGCAGAAGGGCAATGCGCGATCGGGAGAAGGGCAGAAGGGCAATGCGCGATCGGGAGAAGGGCAGTGAGCGAGCGGGAGAAGGGCAGCGAGCGAGCGGAGCCGGCGCTGAGGGGAAGGGAGCGCCCAGACCCAGCGCGCGCGCCCCGCGCTTTTCGAACCGCGCGCCAAGCCACGAGCCTGAGCGCTACCACAGCTGCTGCCCGAGCGGGGGGAGCCGGCCGCGCCTTCCTTCCCCTCCCTGTCCAACAACAGAGCCGCTGGGGCATAATTCCCGAGTTCTTTATTATAAATTAAAGGGAAGAGCCTTGCTTTGTCGGCTGTTCGCTTGTTTACGTTAAGTTTTGCTCGGAAAACACCCCTGCTTTTCTTCCTGGTTAGTTACGTTCAAAGCGTCCGCTGTCACAGGACGCAACCCTCGTGTTCTCACCACATTTTTAACCGGCCGGAAACAGGAACCCGGCAGAGACGAGCAGCCGGTCAGCATCCAGCGGCTCCAGCGGAGGCGGAACCCTTTTTTCCGAGCGAGGGCCGGGAAGAGTTGTGAGGGGGAAGGCACGCTGGTGGCGCCGCGGGGCTCGCACATGGCGGCGGTGAGGCCCGGCCGGGGCACCGCGGGCACCGCCGGAGGTGGCGGGGCCGGAGCCCCTCAGGCCGGGGGTCCCTCGGCATCTCCCGGGAGGGGAGGGTTGGGCAGGGGGCGGCTCGCGTTCCCTCCATAGGGAGCCCTTGGGTTATATTGTAAAGAGCCATTTGCACTTATTCTCGCGCATGCGATTGTATGGCTCAGGATTTAATAAAACCCTCCAGCGCCTGAAGCCCGGTTTCCTGCAGCAGCGCGGGGTTTGCTGTCGCTGCGCTGGAGCAGAGCGTGTTACCTACTGCCAATCAGAGGAGTGCTCTGCTCATAACGTTCTTCATGGCTTTTTAATGCGCCAATTTGTCCCCGATTCGTTATTCTAATCACATTAACTTCTGTGTCGTTGAACTGTTTTGTGTCCTTGCAGAGAAACAGAGTGTTTGTTCTGGGTGTGACACCTTGACTTCGCAGCATGGAGAAGGAACAAGTTTCCAGACGTTTGTATGTTGGAGGGCTTGGCCATACGGTTTCCAAGGCTGAGCTGGAAGAAAGATTTGGCAAATTTGGGCGTGTTTTGGAGGCAGAGATTATTACCAGAAAAGATGATCTGGGTAACAGTTTCCTTTGATTTTTTAAAAGTTAATTGCCTTTCTCTTTAGAGTGTGAAATGGAAGTTTTGCTTCAGAGACACATCAGTTTTAAAGGAAACCATGAAACTACATAGAAATTAACTTAATGTTTGTCATTGATCAGGGAACCCTACGAAAACTTTTGCTTACATCAGTGTCAACATCTCTGATGCAGATCTGAGAAAGTGTAAGTACATATTTTTTTCTTATTATTTTTTTCCTCTTTTTTTCCCTTTTTTTTTCCTTAGTTATGTTTTTGAGCCAAGTTGCAGTGCTGGTTTCTCATGTTGTCACATCCAGTTGTGGTCATGGTAGAGCCTCTTTCATTCTGTTGTCAGGTTGATTGTATTTTCTTTAAGCTGCAGTTTTGTAGAAGCTGCTTTGCTGAAATTTTCAGAAATTGCTGTAAGCAGATTGAAAAGATTCCTTGTGACTGAAGGAGGTGATTTCTGAGTTTCAGAGACGCATAGAGTGGTCTGGCTTGGAAGGGACCTTAATGATCATCTCATTGCACCCCCTGCCATGGGCAGGGACACCTTCCACTATCCCAGGTTGCTCCAAGTCCTGTCCAGCCTGGCCTTAGACACTTCCAGGGATCTAGGGGCAGCCACAGCTTCTCTGGGCACCCTCTTTGTTTATTCTAAGCCTTTTATGAAAAGGTTTAGGAAATGTGCTTCAAAAGCTTTCATCAGGTCTGTAAAACACTGAAATTGAATTATGGGAGAGGAAACCCAGAAGAGCTGATGTTGGAACGTGCCCCTGTATCTGGGAAATGCTGCCCTTAGCACTTTTGAAGTGAGAGCTTCAGTTTTGGATTTAGACCTTCAGGGTTAAGATTTGGATATTGGACCTTTCAGGTGCAACCTTAACCCAAGTGAGCCATCAGGTATAAGGCCATGCTGAGGGAACCTCGGGCTGTCATAGAAGGAGGTGTAGTGAAGTCTGTGATGTGCTTTTTTTTAATGTAGAAAATACTCATTTCTCATCTCTGTTTTGCAGGCATGTCAATTTTAAATAAAACAAAATGGAAAGGGGGGACACTGCAAATTGAGTTGGCCAAAGAAAGCTTTTTGCACAGGTAGAAACCAGTCTTTTCAAATACACGTTGTTGCTAAAATTACCTTTTTTTTCTGCTTATCTGTTAATATTATGGCTGTAATTTCATCTTCTACGCTCTTATTGTCTCAGTTTCTATAGGCTCTGGTGGGCTGTTGATTTATGTTTGATGCTGCAACATGTTTTGCATCATTATTCCCTTAAAGGTGATGGGTGTTAATTCCCTGAGTAGTGAGTGGTTGCTGTTCTGTGGGAGGGGATCACTGCCAGCTCCCACTCTCCATCTGAGCAGACCTTTTTCCATGTGTGATGTACTTCCTGCTACAGGCTGGCCACGGAGAGGGAGGAGGCAAAGCTGCAGAAAGAAAAACCGCAGAGAAATGACCAAATGTGTCTGTTGGAATCATTGAAAAAGACTGGAGTTGTGGACTTCCACATGAGAGCAGTACCAGGTACAGAGGTGCCAGATCATAAGGTATGGTGGGGTAGATGTGTAACAGAAGTAAAACAACAAAAAGCAAGCTCGTTGCATCTAAATTCATTCCAAACCTATGCTTATAAAGAAACTCAATTATTAAAGGTGACAGTCCAAGCTGTGAAAAGCACTCTGAGGAAATACCTCGTGTGTAGACATGGAGAAAGCTCCTGTCATTCTTTGCAGTGACTGGAAATAATCATGATCCTGCTGTCCTCTCTTGCTGTGTTTGATGCCTTGTAGAGGCTGACCTGGAGCAGAGGCTGGGCAGAGTTAGAGGATAAAGGGCAGGGATTATTGAAAGGCCTTCACAGGGCACACCTTGGGCAGTGCAGGAGTCTCACACAGACTGCACCCAGGATGGACACAGCCACACGTTTTTGGGACAGATAGGAGTTCTGTCCATTTGCATATCAGAGGTTAATTGTCCAATTAGAGCGTCAGGCAGTGCAGTCCCATTCTCTCAGTTTGCTCCCCCCCAACTCACTTGTGTTTCCATTTCTCGGGGCCTGAGACAGTGAGGTGTCCTTGATTCTCCTTGGAGAATGATTGTCCTTGATTGTCCTTGGAGAGGAATTGCTGTGTCTGACCAAAATGGGAAAAGCAGTTGCTAACACACTATATGGAGTTCAGAGTTACACACTAAAGAATTGCAGGATTACAAACACATGAAGATACAAAAGCTAAAATCCTAAGGCATCATGTTGAGTGAGGAAATGCTTTGTTCCTCATTTGTGTTGAGAATATCATTGTGTCACCCTTGAAAGCTTGTTAAGAGAATGTGTGACTTATTTCTGGACACCGCATCACTTTTGGTGGCTGGGTTGGGCTTCAGCACAGGATCAGGGTCTGCACATGCTTACAAAAGTAAGAATAAAACCACTGGACATGCAAATGAAGGCAACAAAATTTATATTTACTACAGTGTTCTCAAAACTGTTTGTTAAGCATAGAATGGTTTCAGAGGGATTGTTAATTTTTTTTTGTGGGAAAGGGGCAAAGAGCAAAGTAATTGTGATCCTGTCTTTGTAGGTACCACTGTTAATTCATAAACCAGAAGCCATATATTAAAAACAGCACTTGCAATGTAAAGAAATTTAGTTATTTATTATCGCTCTTTATTTGTAGGTTCTTGAAATTTAGGTTTTTTGGCTGGCTTTGGTTTGTTTTGTTTTTGAGAAGGAGGCTGGCCAAGTTGCATGGTAGGGCTCACTAGAGAGAATAAACAAAAAAGAATTAGCCACATGTGATTCTTTATTAGTATTTTTGTTATTCAAGAATAAACATTTGTTTTATTCCAGAGTTACTTCCACTCTCTATTTTTTTTTTAACACATTATTTTTCTTTTCTTTTAGAAATGGGTTGTTGGAAAATTTGGCAGAGTCTTGCCTGTCCTGCACCTCAGGAATCAACAAAAAAATAAAATATCCTTTTCTGGTTGTTTCGGCTTGGACACAATTCCCTTCCTTCTTTTGTCGTATGGAAAAACAGTTGCTTAACAGTCCTAATTTTTACTCCTCTGTCAGGCTTAAGTTACTGAATCCCCCAGGTAAATCCTGCAGTAAGTTTGTGTGACTTGAATAGTTGTTTTGCACTGCAGTCTCTTGCTTAAAGGCTTGTGGTCATGACATGAAAAAGGACTCTTTGGTGTCCTTCCCTGCAGAATTCAGCCTGTTCAAAGAGCCCTGAGTCTGCTGAAAGAATCGAGGCGTTTCAAATCCTTAACTCAGACTAACGTGGTCAAATATGACCCCTCAAAGTATTGCCATAACCTTAGGAAGCTGGAGCCAGACCTGGCACACACAGCTCCTGTATCCCAGCTCACCTGGCACCTGGAAGGGGGAGATGACAGCACGACCAGGAAGCGGCGAGGGCAGATCCCTGGGATGAGGAAACCGCCGGAGAAACGGAGGCAGCTGGGCAGCGAGGCCAGGAACGGAGCAGCTCTGTCCTCTGCGTGCCCATCACGTCCAAAACACACAGACTCACCACAGCTCAGCCAAAGATCAAAACCCAAACCTAGCGAGGAGTTGGAATTGCCACCAGCAAGGAGGCTGGATTGGAAAATGTCAGGGAGAGGTTTATTATCAGATCAGAGCAATGCTAATGGAGTTGCAGCTGAAAATAATACCAGTGTTTCTGATAGTGACATTGATTCTGAAGAGGAGATCAGAGCAATGGTAAAGAAAGAGAGAGAAAGACAGAAAGTTGAAAATGTTGAGACTGAAAGTGAGCACCTGGAAATTGCTGGGGATAATTTTGAATTAAAATACAGTAGTCACTGGTCCTTAAGCAATTCAGATGCCATGAAGAGAGCTATCAAAGGAAGTAACAGAGAGAAAGAGACTATGGAGTGTGATAATGGTTATGATTCAGCAGATACAGATGAAATTATTGCTGAAAGTAAAACTCCAGAAGATTCTAAACAGGGGAAGGTGAAAAATAAAGAAATACTAGCTAAAAAAAAGAGTGTTTTGGTAAATGGCTCCTCACTGAAAACTCTCAATTTAAAAGAAGAACACATTGAAAGAACAGGGAAAATTAAAAAATCCAAATTTGCTCCCTTGCAGAGTACAGTAGCCAACAGTACAACAGAGACAGGTGATAATGACAGCTCTTGTTCAGAGTCTGAGAAAGGGGAGTCTGAAATCAGCTCTGATTATGAGTCCATGATGCAAAACTGTTACCGCTTAGACCTTACCTTGGATGACTTGAAAGCATTGGCTACAGAAAACACTGGGACACCTGCACAGGGGTCAGGCAATGAAGAGAGTTCTTGTCAGTCCAGTGTTGAAGATAATCCCAGAGCTAATATTGTAAATAAACCAAAACTTTCTAAATTTCACCCTGCAGTTAAAAAAAAAAGCATCTGTCCTGAAGATGTGCTGGCTGATATTTTAGCAGGGGAGGAGGATGCTGTTGAGGAAAGCTCCAAGGGACAAAATAATTCCCATTTGAAATACCAGCCCTTCAGAGGAATGCGGTCCCTTTGTGCAAAAGAGTTAAGTAAGGACAGAACTGGGTTAAAGAAGAAGTCTGTAGAAAGTTTGGCACTTGAAGCTTGTACATCTTATTGTGAGGAGGAGTCACCTCAAAATCAGCCGAAGAACCATCCATTGTGTTCACGTGAAGTCAGCAGCAAAAAGAGACACAAAGTGCCTTGCGAACAGCACGAGGAGCTGTCAGCTGTAGGTCAGAGACTTCAGCCTGGTTCCAGGCCTCATTTGCAAGGGAAGAACCAAGATGTGAGTTCTCTACAAGACCAAAATTCAGAGCATGGAGCTTCTGCTGCCAGTAGTGATCAGAGTGACGGGAGCAGTGACATGGACAGTGATGCTGCAGGGGCCCAGGAACACATTAAACGGCAGCTGAAGAGCCCCAAACGACTTTCCAAACCATTAAAGAGGAATACAAGCAAAAAAAATCCAGAATGTGAAGGTAATGAAGGTGAGAATGGCAAGACAAGCCTTCTGGAAGATAAGGAGCTTTGTCTTCGTGCTGCTGCCTCAAAGGAGCCCAGTACAATAGAGAAACAGCGCCAGGACAACCAGAGGAGGCTGGCAGCTCTGGAAGAGAGACACAGAGAGAGAGAATTCCAGAAGAAACTCATTCAAGGAGCTCTTTCAAATCTGGTAATTACACTTGCAGCTTCTACCTGAATAGTCCACAGTACAAGGAAGAGGGTAATTAATACGTGTGGAGTAAGATGTTTTAAAATCATAGTCTGGAATTGCCAATGACATTGCCAGTTACTTTTTGTGAGTATACAAAATGCTGCATACCTCATCCCTGGAAAACCTGTAGAGTTGCAGGAGGAATAGCAGATTCCTCTTTTTGTGTCATGGAAGTGTCTTTCAGATAGTCATGTATGAGTGAAGCAGGTAGTGGATGTGTTTGACTTGACAGTTGACTCTTTCCTAGGATAGGCAGCCAGCAGGAAAGCACAAACACATCGTATTTGATTCTGATGTGGAAAACGAAGCTGAAGTGGATGAGATGTTGGGAAAAGATGCAAGCTCGGGAAATATGTGTGGAGAAGTAAGTGTTACTGGGAAAAATTCAGTATGACATGATCAGAAAGTTGAATTTTTATACCAAATTATCTCATATTGTAACGCCTGAGTTATCCTTTCCACGGGTATTTTGCCTATGGTAGAACTGAATAGTCATAACTGTAAAGCAGAATTGTACAAGGTTGTGTACAAGGTAAGATTTGAAGCACATGGATCAGGAAGGGAGCTGTTTGTGCAGGAAATCTGCCTTTTCAGCTAAACTGGAGAGCACATGAACAAAGCTAGTACTGATTTGCATTCTCAAACTTACGTAAACAGGTGCTTTTCTCTTTTCTTTTTGTGTAACAAAGGATAAGTCAGCTCCCAAACCTTCGGGCAGACTGTTTGATAGCAGTGAGGATGAGCAAGAGGATACGGATGATGAGCGATTCAAAATTAAGCCCCAGTTTGAAGGCAAAGCTGGTGAAAAAGTGAGTGAAGCCATTACTGTAATTTAGTTTTCCTCTAGGCCTCTGTAACACCACTTCAGAAGAACATGACCTGTATCTTCATACTTGCTGAATATGATTTTTCTGAACTTAAAATAGAATTCCCTTAAAGGAAGGAAATAATGTGTGATGGGGAGTGGGAGGAGTTTCTCTGACATGGTCATTCTTCGTATAAAAAGACATTACTGGAAAAGGCATCAAAAGCTAAAGGTAAAGAGTATGTTGCCATTGTTATAGTAAAAAAATTTAAAAAAAAGTAACTGAATGATGATTTCCTTGTCCAGTGCTTAATAGCATCTGTTTCATTTGTTAGCTCCTGAAGCTGCAATCCTGCTTCAGTTACGACGAAAGGTTTCGCATGGATGCTAGATTCCTTGAGAGTGACAGTGAGGAAGAAGGTAAAGCTGATCACATTTGCTGGTTACTGGTAGTCACAGAGCCTTTCAACAGCCTTTCTTGCTGTACTGGGATCTTGTGTAGAGCATCTGTCAGTGGCAGAGGAGTTGCACAGTTGTGCGAAGCAAGCAGGGAACAGGTTAAATAAATGCTCTGACTTTCCCAGGAAATAGATGCCTGTGACATTTCTAAAGAAAGATTTTCTACAGTGCAAAGCAGAAAACCTCTAAGTAGCTTCAAGATAAAGGAAGTGATGTGTTCATAGACACGAGCTCTTCTAGTACTGTAGTAAATGTTATGCATTCCACATTACAGGCTTAGCAGAGAAAATAGAATGTATTTATTTTTGTCTTAGCAGAGACAAAGAGCCTGAAGGCAGATGAAGAGGAGGAGCTTGCTGCAGAGAAGAAGAAAAATCTGCAAATACTGGGAAGCCTCCTGAATATCAACCTGGAGCAGCCCAAGCCAAATAAAACAGCCACGAGTGTGAAGAAATTCAAGTATGAATCATCCACTATCAGTAAAGCAGGACGTTTAGGAAGGCTAAGGATTTTTAGGAAGGAAGCTGAAAGACCCTGAAATCTTGACATTTTGAAAGATAGGCATACAGGGTTCTTGTGTGTTGTTTTGGGTTTTTTGCTCCTTTGAACTATTTGAATTTATGCAGTGTTTAGTACTAGAACAAATATATCCACATCTATGTGGATAGCTGTATTTATAATAGCTCCTCAAGAGATTATCAGGCACAGGTATAAATGCACTGCATAACACACAAGTGAGGGCTATGTTTTATCCGAAACATCACAATTTGCTTAAATCCACTTCTGCTTATGTTTCCTGACCCAGACAGTGACTAGAGGGTGCTTTCAAATTGCCAGTTACATTTTGGATCGATTTGGAGCTTTTTTGGTAAAGAAACCAATGTGAATTTGGGTCTGACTGTAAAGGTTTGGGGTAGCTTTTGGTTAGGCATTTAGAATATACAATGGTGTTTCTTTTCCTTTCTATTTTTATAGAGATATTAATGCCCTCCGTTATGATCCAACAAGAGAGGACCATGCAGTTTTTGAAAGGAAACCAAGTGCTACAGAAAAAGAGAGGTATTGTAACAGCTTGGTAACTACAATTGTGGTGTTTCTTCCCATGGAGAGATGGTTATGGCAACAGACTGAGTTGGAAGCGATGCAGATTGCTCTGTTTTTAATTAAGTTCTCACTGTGGTTGCTAAAATCAAGATAAAATAGGAATTGTAACCACTAAAACCACCATGTAGTGACATCTTTCCTTTCTAGTCCATCTGTTTTCTGCATGCCACTTTCTGCCCACACTGAAGGTGAGAAAGGCCAGGTCAGGGACCTTGAGATTTGCTGGTCTAGGAGAAAACCATATTAGCTCTTGACATTTTGAAATGTCAAGAAATGAAAGAAATCTGTGCTAAATACCTTGATTTCTATGTTACCAGGTATTAAGTGAAAAGTCACTTAAGGATGTGGCTAATTCAAAAGGACACTTGCTCCTGCCTTTAGACTCCAACCTCAGATGTTTCCCCACTGCTTACCCTTGAAAGTGAACCACTCCTTAACGGGCTTGGATACGTTTAGGGAGACACGAAGAGCAAGGTGGCTCTTAGGGAAGGTGTCTTTGGAAAGGACATGTGCTGTGTTGCTATCCTTGAACAATCTGGTTTCAGAAAACCCAGAAGGAAGAAGAAAGAAGAGAGTGAGACACTGCCCCAAGTGTCTGAAGAAATCTATTATGACATTGCTGCTGATTTAAAAGACTTGTTTGGACCTTCAAAGAACAAACCAGAAAAAACGGAGGAAATACCCTGGGACAAAGAGGATGCCCAGGACTCTGCCCCAGCTGACCGTTTGAGACCTTTGCCTGAGAATGAAGTAGCTCAGGAGCCGAGTGCTTTCAAGTTTTCCTTCTTTGGAGAAACAGAGGAGTCGGACATCAAAGAAGGTAAGAGCAGAATGTGTAAGAGATCCCTACAACAAAGTGCAACGTACTGGAGCAAAGATATAGCTCAGAAAATCTGGGAGGAAAAGATTCTGTTCTTCTTAAATTTGTCTTCTCCAGTGTAAATATTTCACTTGAAAGGAGGAATTTTTCCTGGCAAGTAGAGGAATAATCTGGTTTTGGCCTTTTTTTCTTTTTTGCTGTTGTTATTGCAGAGCCTTACATACTTGGAACAATAAAACCGGTAAAAGTCACGTGGCAAGAGGATCCACGTTTCCAAGACAGCAGTTCTGAGGGTGATGATGAGCCTGAGACGTCAGAAACTGAAAAAGACCAAGAAATGCAAGTTGCATTTGTATTTGTTGTCTGCTTGGCTGTAGTACTTGGATGCTGTGGGGGGGGTATTAATAGCAGCACTCAGGGAATGGGAAACTGACATTGCACACCTCTGAGCAATGCAGGTCATCTCGGAAAACCATTCGTGCTGCACAGAGTCAAAACTCCCAGCAGCCCATTTGATGTGAAGTTGAATAGAAAAAGAGAGAAGTTGAGCACAAGAAATTCAGTGGGTCGTTTTGGTTTGACCAAACCCAAACTGTGTGTGGCCAAAAGCCAAAGACACAGTCAGTTTTCTTTTCAAAAGTGGGGGTTTTAATGAAAGGCTATATTCGGTTACGACGGAATAAAGCTCTTCAGTGTATACCGTTTCTCTGAAGCACTACAGCTTTAACTCGTGTTCATGGAATTCGATGGTACCTTTTAGGATGCTAAAATCCCTTTGTTCTTGTCTAGGTTTCTTTCTCTACCACACGGAGAAAGCGCTAGAGTTTTCTTCTTCTCCAAAGATGATGAACGCCTAAGAGGTACAAGAGAACTTACTCACCACCTTTTGTATTTTTATCCATTTAAACTCTTACTGGAATTCAGTGGGGAAAAAGTGCTGCCTGGTTATGAATGTTTTGTAGTCAAAATCTGCCATCCTTATGTGTGGTCTAAGTTGTGGTAGAATGCCATGAGCAGCTGCTGATAAAATAAAGGCTGAGCAGATTTCTGACTTTCTTCTCTTTCAGATAATTGCCTAATAGGTATCTGGAAGTTTGAGAGCTTACCAGAAAAATAGTCGCTTGAAAGTCACCTAGAGATTTTGGATTCTTTCAGGCATATATATAATCTTATTCCACTGCTATCTTTCATCCTACCCGATTTACAGGGTGTGTTTAAATGGAGATCTGTCCTTAGCAGGTATCACTTCTGAGGGGAGATGTGGAATCCTGGTGTTGAGCTTTTCAGGAAACAGCTGCTATTTCAGTGCAATTTAGATTTCGGCATGCTCAGGAAAACGGCTGCTGCCTTTCATTTTTCGTAGTACACCAGGCTGTAGTACAGAACATTTCTGCTGGAGCCAACACGTGGTGGGGGGCAAGAGAATGTGAAGGACAGAGCTTCTGACTCTGTTGCTGTGTTGTTCATGATTGTGACAAGCAGCGGCGTAATCACAAGTCTTTAACCCTGTGAATTGGTTCTTTGTTTTGTGCAGAGGGCCCAAAGTTATTCTGTAGATCAGTAGAGCTCAGTGAAGACAAAGAGGGTTGGGAAGACAGGCGTCGATTATTGCTTGAGGTGAGTATGTAACGTCTGTTCCCTGGTAACTGTGGCTGAAAGCTGAGCATGAGGAGGGAAGGCGGCTATGAATTTGCATAAGAAATTAATTCGGGACCTGGAGAAGAGCCTGAAACTTTGTCATTACCAGGGAATGAAAGTTTCTTAGTATAGTGGCATGTATAACATCGTGTTGTGATATCCAGTCAGGTGAACCACTAAATCTTTGTATGTTGCAGGACCAGCTACTTAACTGTATGTAAAGAAAGTGTTTAATAGAAACAGTGCATTCAACAAATTCTCCTAACAACATGTTAGATTTTCACTATTTTCAGGAATGACGGAAGAAGCACCAGGATGCCAAAAGGAAAGTGAAAGCAAACCACTAAATCTTTTACAGATCAGAAGCATGTCATGTTTTTTCCTTAAAGCAGTTGNCCTTAAAGTGGTTGCCAAACAAGGTTATTTCCTAAATCCTTTCAAAGATCAAATAGGACAAAATATGGGCAAACCCTGTTAGGCAGTGGTTCTGAGCTGGGGCTGATGGTCTCGGCTTCTGGGGAGCCGCGGGAAGGCTCCAGTGCTGACTGTCCAGTCCAGCCAGGCTGGGGCCATTGAGCTCTGGCTCATCCCTGGGGGCTGTAAG
>VWPU01000027.1:175196-207809 GCA_013398955.1 Callaeas wilsoni | reverse complement strand
GGCGGGGGGGCCGCGCCGCGATCCCGCCCGGCACAGCCCCGCCGGCCGCCGCCACGTCTCGCGAGAGGAACGCGGGGGCGCTCGGAACCGCGCGGTGCCCGGAGCCCTCGGGTACCCCCGAGATCCCTCAGACACCCCCCGGTCCCTGACACACCCCCGGAGCCCTCACACACGCCCCCGACCTCCCATGCGCACCCCCAGATATGCCCAAACCCCCTCCCACCCCCAGTCCCCACACACACCGCGAGACCCCTCATGCACACCCCCGGATCTCCTCAGAGCCCCGCTATCCTTCACACACACCCACACCCGGACCTCTCATACACCCTCTGGGCCCCTCGTACGCACCCCCAGTTCCCCTCACGCATAGACACAGAGCTCTCACATGCTTTGGTCCCTCACACAGCCGCTTGGACCCCTCATATACCCCTAGATCTCCTTATATCCCCCCTGTTCCTCACAAACACACACACCGACACCCACACACACCCCGGTCTCTCAATACACATCCCCAGATCCCCCTCACACATTCCCGGTTCCTCACACCCCCCAGTTCCTCGGACACCCCACAGAATCACAAGACTGGGTCAGGTTGGAGGGGACCACACTGGGTCATCTGGTCTGATCTCCCTGCTCAGGCAGGGTCATCCCAAAGCACATGGCACCAGATTGTGTCCAGAGGCTCTGGAATGTCTCCAGAGACAAAGACTCTGCACCCTCCCTGGACAATCTGTTCCGGTGCTCGGTCACTGCACAGGGAAGAAGTTCTTCATGCTCAGGTGGAATGTTCCTGTGCATCAGTTCCTGCCATTTCTCTTGCCCTGGTGATTGACCATCATCAAAACGAGCCCCGCTCCATCTTCCTGGCACTCCTCCCTCTTGATACTTTATACACATTGGATGAGATTCCTTCTCAACTGCCTCTTCTCAAGGCTGAACAGGCCCAGCTCCCTCAGCCTGTCCTCATGAGAGATGCTCCAGTGCCTCCATCATCCTCATTGCCCCTGGACCTGCTCACGCGTTCCCTGGTTCCTCACACATGCCCTGGACCCCTCATGCCCCTGGACCCCTTCACACACCCTCTGGTTCCTCAGACACCCCTGAACCCGTCGCACCCTCTGGACCCCTTCACAGTCACTCCCTGGATCCTTCTTTTTTGCCTTGCAGCCTCTGGATCTCTGCCAAGTGCACTGTAAAAACCACTTGGATAATAGATCTAATGTCAGTAATGCCTTTTTCTGTCTCCTCTGCTGCAGCTTTTTGTCCCTGTTCTCTTAAAGTTTATTCTTTCTTCAGAAGCATACATGGTTCTTTAATCTGAAAAGTGAAGTCGTTCTGCGTCCGTGCTCTTACTGGAACATAAGTGCCTGGATAATCCATTAAAGCATATGAAGCTGGCTCTGAGGTTGTGGAAAGAAACCTCACATGGGAGTAAAATATTTTAGCTTCCATAGTCAGAATTTAAACAGAGACTCACCAGTGATTTTTCATTGTGTGTTTCTGTTGTCTTTACACTTGAAGGTAGCAGCTCTCAGGATATCATGAGAGGTGGGCTATGTCTCCAAAACAGTTTCATCTTATTTAGGGTGCTAAAAATCATCAAGCAAACATTCACTTCAGTCAGGCCTCTTGAGCAATGCCACCTCTTTATTTCAGTAACATTTTAGTTGGTACTTCTTGGTTCCAAATCTTCTTTCTTTCCCTCATGTGCAGTTTTGTATATTTTCCCTTTCTGCCGAGCAAGCTCTGAATGCCAACATCCATTTTCTAGCTCACCACATCTCTACTGTTTTATTTCAATTAACAACAAACCTGGTGACGTCATCCAACAGAAAATGACTGGAGCTATAAAACAAAGCTTGCTTTTCCATAACAATTAGAGGAAGAAGTATTTCAATTCTAGGGATGTGTACATGCCTAAAAAAGCTGAGGATGCCTCAGTAGGTTAAAAAGGTGGGTACACTGCTCCTTCCTTGTTTAAACACTGTTCTAGAAAAACAGTAAAAATCATGTACTTCAAAATAGTTTGAGACATTCTTTGATAGACTCGCAAATTTAAAAAAAAAAAGATAAACTATTTTTAAAAATTGGCAAATTTTCAGAGCTATGAGTTATGTTCAAAGAACATAAAATCTGTGTGCAAACTGGAAAATAAAAGATTAGGCCATGGTGAAGCTTTTACTTTTGTCAGGGGGCAAGGACTTGATAAACCGTGAATGATGAAGGGAACAAGTCAAAAGATTTTTGTTCAGAACTGAAAGTAAACAGAACCTAAACAACAGATGATACGAGTAAATCCACCTTACATTTTTCATAAGCAGACATAAACAGTTCTTGACCAACATCTGCATAGAATGTCATATGATAAGGTGTTTGGAAACAGTTTAGACTTGGAAATGGCAATTGCTGTCAATTCCCTGTACAAATAAGTGAAAACAGAGGGGGAAAGCAGCTTGTGAAATCCCCCGGATGTTATACAGTTGATGATGATGGGATGATATTGTGATTTTTAGTTATTTTAAGGGACACTCTTCAGGGACGAGTGGATGTGTGTTGGCTACGTCTGCAAGGCCCATGGCCTGCCTGGTGTCAGTTCTTAACATTCTGTGATTCCATGGTTGTATGAATGTGAGATAATGCTGAATACTGGCTTTGAAGAAAACAGAAAGTTGAGGATGCCACCACAAGCCCCCAAGAAGGACAAGGGAATGGAGGACCCAAGAAAAAGATTGGTGAGGAAAATGAATGCCTCGCAGAATTAAAAGGATCAGAGATGAGGAAATACCACTGTATAAGAAGCTGGCAACAACAGAAAGAGGAAAATGGACCAAGTCTTCATCAAGGTTCTGAGACTTCATGTAGCACATGAGAAGGGTGAGAGATTCTGTAAGGGAGAATAAACGGCACACATTCCCATTAACTGACAATTAAAATGTCATCAATAGTAAGAAATACACTTTGAGGGAAAAAAAAAAAAAGAATATTCACTTTAAGCTCATAATTAAATGGTTTCTGACATACCACTGCTTAAAATATCACCACAGTAGAGTTTGGGTGTCATTGGTGAAGAAAAAAGCCTAACACATTAAATAAAAGCAAGCAATAAATTACTTCTATTCTGGCCAAGATTGTTTACCACAGAACAGTAGCAATTGGAGGTTTTTGTTTAGAAAGGGAGGAGGGAGGAGCTGTGGAGGATTTCAGTATCCTTTGATGAACTGCCTCCTTTTTCTACTTTGAGCCTGCCATTTGCCAGCTTCACCAGATACTTCATAGAGGTCATACCTGATGTGAAACATTGGAAAATGCAAACATTTTATACCATTATAATTGTTCTGGTCGTTTAGACTAGATCTCACTCCTGTTTGCCTCTTTTCCAAGCAGAAGAACTCTTAATTTTTAAAGTTTTCTTCCAAAGTGCAGGCAGATGGCAATAGCTCATTTTGCCTACCTGATAGGGCCTTTTCTTCTCTGGGGGCTCTTTATATCGTCATCATCATCATCCTCTGCCCTTAGGCTCTTAATGGGCTTGCTGTTCCAGATATATGGGCTAATTTAATTTTTTTTTTTCTGTGTGTTCTATTGGGGCAGTCATCTCATGCTTATGATCTGTTTTGATTTGGTTTTAATACATTTTGACACTTCTGCTTCTGCAAGGCAAAGGTTTTCTCTGGTATCTTGCATTATTCCTGCTGTTTGTTTGTGCCAGCTTCCTCTCAGCCTTTCTCAAGGCATTCTTGATTGGTGATACAAATTTGTCACCTCTTCATAATAATTTTTAGTCTCCTCATGAGCTTTGTCTTTCATCAGTTTTTGTTTTTTTGGATTTTTTTGGTGTTTTTTTTGGTGAGCATAGGTGGATTTTGGGATTTTGCATACTTTTTGCTCCTGCAGAGTAAGCTACAGTCACTGTTTCAATGCAGTCCTTCAGTGCTTAAATTTTAGAGCAAGTTCTGTGCATGTCCTGCTTGAACCATAATGAGGGTTATTTGCCCTCTTTGATGTCATCTACCTAGTTGCCCCTTAATGCAATCATCATTAGGATCTAAAATTATTGTTTCTGTATCTTGTCCCCCATTTCCCCAGGTCACACACAGCCTGATTCTTTGTTCTGCTTTTTTCTTTCTTCACTTCCTTCATATTCTTTCTTTCCTTCTGTTTTTCCTTCCGGCTCCTTAGAAAATAGAGGCAGAGTTAACATTTGTATTGTCCTACTGTGCTGTTTATTGTGTCCTTTATAATTATTACAGGTGTTCCTCCAAATCAGTGTGTAAGTAATACTTTCTTTTCCAAGAAATCTGGATAAAGTCCTAACAAATACGGTATTGTCATGTGGTAACTTACCTGTATTTGTATTACACTAATCCTAGCTTACAAGAAAAAAAGGTAATTGCAGGAACACTTTTGAAAGGCTGCCAGATAAATCCTATGATTAAGACACTTAGAAATGAAATCCGTTTGCTGGCAGCCGGATGTGGTGCCGGAAAATCTCTTCCGGGGGCCTTTCTTGTTCCGATCATGCCTTAAATGTGTCCAAGTGTGTCTTTAGTATTTCACTGTCCTTATTTTTATGGAGCTGGTGGTAGCGAGACCCTTGCCATAATTATGCTAGTCCTAAAATTTTAGTGTTTCTAACATTCTTTGAAGACTGACATGCAAGATAACATTTTGGATAGATTCTTCAAAGGGCCCCAGTTTTAATACTCTGTCACCAATGCATCTTCTTAGAAGTGAGGTGCAGGGTATCTCTCACGTCCATCCAGAAATGTAAGTTTTTGCATGACGCTGTGCAGTTTTGGTAGCTGGAGGAAGGATATTCAGCACCTGCTCCCTGCCCTGAGAGTGTGAGTCCCCATGTCTAGTTTTAGGGTACTGGTTTATCTGTAAAGTTCTGGTTGTCTTGGTACCCACGAGACTGCCTTTCATCCTGTGCCCGCAACAGTCTGGTTGAGACCAGCAAAGCCCCACAGGCTCTACAAACCCCTGCCAAGGTGTGCATGTGACACAGTGAGATTAAATGCAAAGACAGACCTTATAATTACGAACTTCAATTATCACGTATCATTCAGAGCACTTACTGTCTGACTCATTCCTCTTTTTGCCCAGCATTTGAAAATTGCAGTGTGTACGTACATGCGTTAGGAAGAAGAAATTATTCTAAGGGAGATGGAGTTCATTATGTTAAAATGCTGGGGTTATAGGCAGATACGTCAAGAATTATTTAAGAATATAGATGAACTGATTGCAACAATTCTGGAAATAAGCCAACAAACAGGCCTTTTTGTGCAGTCTAATGTACCTTCAAAGCAAAATTATACTCTTTCTGATTTCTTTTTTCTTTGTTATGTTTCTCGTTTCAGTAATTTCTACATGTCTCAGTCTCTAAGGAATTTTATCATAGATGAAGCTGCAGGCGATCACTGAGGTGCTGCTGAAATGTAAAGTGGCCTGAACACTCAGTAACTTCAGTCCAGACTACAGAGGACTAATTTGGATTCCAAGCCAAGCAGCTGAGCAGCTCAGGACAGAGCTCCTACAGTCTATCTTACCAGAGATCCCCCTATTTAATTTCTCTGTGAGCTACGAACCTGTTCTGATACTTTCTTTCTGACACCTCTATGTGAACAAAGTTCCTTCATCAGTTCATCTCTTTGCTCTCTAGAACTACAGGCAAGAAGTTGCCTCAGACATAAAATTTCTGAGGTTGTAGCCTATAGTCATGAGATAGCCAGAACACAGGGATAAGGAACTCCGTTACCCTTCAGGGGTGTAGGTAAAAGATTTCCGTTCCTCATTTTTCCTTTTCAAAGTTTTTCATTGTTGGTGGTGGTGGGGTTTTTTTGTTTGGTTACTTAATTGTTTCCAGAAGATAAAATAGCTTCTATATCTTTGTATCCCATTCATTATCTTCTGAAATGCATGCCCTTTGGAGCAAATACCCGTTTTGTAAAGCAGCCAAAGGAGGCAGGTTGGCCAGCAGCCCACCAGTGTCCACAGATGTCTATATTTCCAGAAGCTCAAGCTAGCCAATCACATTCTACTCATACAATTAATTTTCTGTCCTTTTCTTTTAATTCTTCTTGTACTATAACAGTCAGTCCATTAATATTTTTTTATTTTTTCATGTTCTATAAACACTCATTATCAAAATTGAGTGGAAGTTACCAATAATTTATGCTACAGTCATCCTTTTGTTTTGTTTTTTCATTTTGCCTACTTAAGTTCAGTGTTTAGAAAACTCCTAGATTTTGTCCTGCCCTGTTGCAGCTTAAAACTGAGTGGTTCAGGGTGGAGGGAAAAGTCCAATTGTTTGAATGAAAATCTTGATACTCTCCTCTGATGTGACAAAATAAATGTGTCCCATATGACATCAGCACCACGTGTGGTTTATCTGGTTATTATAGATTTTTTTCATGTATGAGTTTGTAGAGTTTACATGTTCAGGAAGTTAAGGTTATGGGAAAGGAGGATTACCAATGTAATCTCTTACTCCTTAACTTTAATTCATTTTCAAATCCTTGGGGAAGTATGGTATATGATTGTGATGCTTATGGTATATGTTTGGCATCAGAGGATGGGATCCTTGGAGATCAGGCAGGGAAGATGAACCTTTACCACATCCTGAGGATGTCTGCACAGGGCTCTTGTGTCCCAGCACGCATCCAGCCTTTGGAGTGCGGCCACTTGGAGCGAATCAAGGACGCTTGTTCATAAGCAGTTTTAATAACTATTCTCTCCTTTCATCTTCAGAACAGGAAATTAGTGTGGGAGCACAAAGGAAGTAAGGTGCGAGAAGACAGAGTGGTAGAAGAACACATTCTGACTGGATCCATTTTACAGATGGGAAAACTGAGGCATAGAAAGATGACAGCCCGAATTGAATCTACTGTGTGAGAGTGGAGGTGGATTATTTTGAACACACAATACCCTCTCAGTTTTCATTTCCACATTTTTGTTCCACCCACAGATTCATTGGGGAAATTGCTAATACGGAAGGCAGTCAAATCCATTCTAATCTTATAAGTAGTGGAAGCTGAAAATGCAGTTTTGTAGCAATGCACTTGTTTTCTCCTTGCTTTCAGGCTAAGAAATACAGATTGCTTTACAGATATTACTTGTAGGTCCTTTGTGTAACTTTAAAAGAGATGTTGGCAGGATAAGTTGCTGTATATTGTATTCCTGAACAATGCTAAGTATTTTGGTCAAGTGTTCTTTTTTCTGGGGTATTTTTGTATGTGCTATTGAAGCCTTTAGATGCTCAGATAGTGACTCACCTGCATCCTTTCAAAGAGTTTATCGCTAATCTCTGAAAATCATTACACCAAAGTTTTATTAAAAAAGAAAAAAAGGTAGCCCCATGTCTTTGTATAGGGCTAGTATCCAAACGTTTTTCTTCTTATCATTAGAAATGTTTTTGAACTCTTTCCCTAGGTTAAGTTCAGGGTGACCTCAATGAATGGTCCCTGGGAGTGCTATGAAAATTTAATGTTTATGAAAAATCATTGGAAAAGATAGCGTGTGGATAGCATGTACATCACACTTCTAAGTAAACACTGATTCAAAGAAAAAAAAAAGATGAAAACCCCGTCATGGTGCAAAAAGGTGAAAAAGGGATGAAACCTGTGAGGGTGGTGAGGCCCTGGCACAGTTTGCCCGGAGAAGCTGTGGCTGCCCCATCCCTGGAAGGCCGAGTTGGACAGAGCTTGAAGAGCTTGAAGAAGAAGGACAGAACCTGGGATAGTGGAAGGTGTCCCTGCCCGTGGCAGGGTGTTGGAATGAGATGAGCCTAAAGGTCCCTTCCAAGTGAAGCAATTCTATGATTCTAATATTTTATAATTCTATGAAATTGTTATAATAATATTCAGTAATTCACTCATCTCCATTTGAAATCATACAGTTTGATTAGTCTGCATTAAAAAAACCCCCCCACAATATACAGAAATTTCCAGTTTTCTAGAAAATAGAAATAAAAGTGCTTAGCAGTGGGAAAATGAGAGACTGGAAAAGGCTGTGGTTCTTATGAGGGGTCAGATGGGAAGGAGCTTAGTACATGTGTGCAAAATCCTGTAAGGCACTTGAAGAGGGAAAATAGGGAGCTACAGTCAATCTTTCAACTATAATGAGACTATCAATTAAGTTAAAAAATGATGACACACATCTTGCTGATGCAGATGCCACAGACTTAGGTAGGTGGGAAGAAAGGACTTGCCATTCAAATGACCAATAAAACATCAGCAGTTTTCAGGCAGAGGAAAATATTAAAGCTCTTAATCTGTTTCTGTCCAAGTATATGTGAACTCTTAGCTAGGATTAGACAGAATTTCTCCTCAAAATCAGTGTCTAAGTTGCTATCTGAATTTCCTCATGCTTGCATCTGTCACTGGTCCCTTCAGAGACTGGTTTCCAGATGATGTTTGCATTAACTTACTTCAGGTGGTGCTTCTGCTCCCAGGAAAACACCCCTGTTCAGTGGCATCTGGTGGATAAAGTGGTAGCTTTATAAATGCTAGGAAACTAAACTGGCAGCACAAAATCTGATGCAAATTCTGGTAGAAATGTTCAAAAGAGAATCTTCTTTCATCATTTGCTTTCCCCTTGATGAAAGGTACCTAAAGCACCATCGAAACAGACACTGACTTGCTGCTGCTTTGATCGATTAACTGGTTCGTATTTTCAAAACACCCTGTAGGCAACTCATTCAGACCAAGAGGGAGAACTTCTGCTGTAACTATAGCTCATTCCCATCCCACATGTCATATTGTAAAATCTGTTTTATCCAGTTTCAAAAATAACTTCTTCAACTGTGTCAAAAAACATATGGCATACATCACCCCCACACATCGCAGTCTATTGTCATCACCCATTTATGTCAAAGGAAGTTAATATCCTAGGCACTCCTTAATCCTCAGGATGGACTGGAAAACAATGCAGCAGGAATACTGTCCTGCAGCTCTCTGCACATCCCCTACTTTTGAAAGCTGGTTATCCTTCTCAACTAGGACATCAAAATGCAAAAATAACTATTTTTTTCTGTTGGCAGTGCTCTTTCTTATCTCTCTACTTTGTCAGCAAGCAGCAGTTTTTCCTCCTATCCCTTTACGATCTCTTTGGAGAACATTTTTGTTCTGTTTTATAATGGAAATGATAGCTGATTCTTCATTACTTTTGTGCTTCTATTTGGCCCTGTAAAGACAAACCTTGTTCCTTGTGTGACCAGCTACCTTCCACAGTAAAGGCACACCTCAGACAAGGATTCACCTCCATTTTGCCACTGTCTTGTCTCATTTATGTGCAAAATTTTGAATCTCTATCGGATTGTTTCTCCTAAAGCTACTATTCTGTTTTATATTCCTTGTTTTGTTCTGTTCTGTCTTTCCTATTGGCCTTTGTCAGTAACAGAGCTTGAGCTTTAGCAGGTTGAAAAGATATCTGGTCGCAGATTACAGTTTTCAGTACTCTAGACCACTGAATTTTAAAAATTCTTACTGACCTGTACTGTATTGAAACAAATATTCAGATGAATAGCTGTATTATATACATAGCTAGACACCCAGCTTACCAAATTATGCAAGCACGTGTTTGTCTCCTGTGCTGTTCAGCAAGGCTTTGAAGAATGAATTTAGCATTAAACTTGCTGAGATCCACTAAGGTCAAGCAGTTTGTTTAAAAGACATGCCAAACACAAGTGGATAGCTAAAAGAAATCCCTCATTAAACATCATTTTGCAGTTTGGAGCATGGAGGCGGGAAAAAAAGGAGGTAAAAAATATGGACACCAACAAGGAAATTGGAGTTCCAGATTGAAACACTTCACCTGTCATCAGACATATTTAAATATTGTTACTAAAATTATTTATTTGGTTGTGGGGGTTTTTTGTTGTGTTTGTTAATTTTGGGGGGTTTTTTGTTGTTTTTTTTTGTTGTTGTTGTCTGTTTGTTTGTTTGTTTTTAAAGGAAGTGTATTTAATAAAAATTGGAAATAGAACTGAGTAATGATATTTACATTGAATTTCCCTGGATTCAGTTTTATAGCAACTGAGCCTGGTTGAGAGCCACAGACAGTGACCTCCACAAAAGATTCTCTTATGGTTCATCTTGTGTTTTTCCATTTGACGCTACAGCTCCTGCTCCTTGGGTGAGCATACACCGTCAGCCACCCATTGCATTGTACCATGTTCTTGTATTAAATATAGGGAAGAATTCTGCACAGCATTCAGGAAAGCTTTTGCAGGAAGTAACACACAGCATATTTAATGGGAAGCGAAGTATATACTTCAGAAATGTAATATAAACAGAAAAATGTGTTATTTTTCCTAAGTTCCTACTTCTTCTACAATATGGCTGTCACCATTACTTTGCCAAGTTGACAATTACTTCATTTAGGTAGAATATTGACATATGTATTTTTGTGTTCCAACAGGAGAGCAGGTGTTTTCTCTTTTTTTAACAAGTAAAATAGGTAAATGCTGAAACTGGCATTTTGGAAGGCTGTGCTTGTCACTCCACTCATTCCTTAATTCTCTGTCAACAGGCTGATGAAGTGTTGACATCTCAAGCATTTGGCAACTAGATACAAATAAATTGTCTTGTCAGTTTGTGATATAGTACTATTTTATCTTCATACTAAAGTGTAGACGTTATTAAATATAATTTAAGACACCAGAAAGGCCTTCCTTAATAAGATTACCTGAAAACTTATATTTACCAGTGCTCTGCGAAAACTGCAACTTTGACTTCATAATCTAATAATTTCTCATGTGTTTGTATCTTCTCTTCAATCAGATTTCTGACAATATTTCATTAACTCTTTTTTTCAGTTAAAAACCTACAATATATCAATTTTTTCCCAAAGAGAAGGAATTACTTTTCTCAAAGAAACCAGGGTGACTTTGAAACATGATGTAATGTAATGATTTTACCACCTAGAACAATGAAATTAGAAAATAAATTTACATTAAAACTGCTGTGTTAGCTATGAATACTTCACATGATATAGTCCTTACAGTTCTGGAAAAGAATGACTCTTTTGATAAATAATATTTTAGTGGGTGAATGACTATTCCTTTAAGATAACTGTCTCATAAATACAAATATGATTCACTGAGAGTTCACAGTAAAAATTTTGTTTTCTGTTTATCCAGTATGCACAGGAAGGAAAGGTCAGGGCTAAAGGCAGAAGGTTTAGAAATCCAGGACAAAAAGTTATGATACATACTATGTTTTAAATTTTTGCAGCTGTTGCCATCTCTCTTTCTGTACTATCCAGATGTACCAAAATTCTTGTTTTTAATCTGGCTAATGTCAGATTCAACGCTAAATATTTCACGCACACAACTGAAGTCACTCTTGATTTCTTCACCTTCGTTCTGACTTGGACATGGGTCAAATTCAAGACCTATTTTTTACTAGTTGAGTTATTCTGCAGATATCAGGGACAAACACAGTACTAAGAAAATATTTAGGTTCTGCTGGATAATTTTTCCATTGTTCTGCAGTGAGATTGTCTCTAACTTATATTTATGCTGTGCTGCTTTTTAAAACCTAATTGATAAAATTTGAATAAATGAAATGAAACACTTTGATAATTTAATAATATTATTTTAAAAAACCCCACCCAAGCCAACTCTCAGATTAAAATATGTTATCAATCTGTTTGTTTTAATCCTTTCCTGTCTCTGAAATATTGTAACCTCTCTTCAAATTCTTTTCAGATTTGGAGACTGGTTTGGTAGTAGATACCCTTTTACCTTGTTCTGAGTCTGGTTAGTGGGTCTGTAAGTTGATATCTTTCTGCCAGTTGTATTTTCCTAACATTTATTTACTAAATGTGAAGTGGCATTTCCTCAAAATAGTGAATTTTCAAAAAAAGCTCTAGAGGTTCTTCATCACAATGCACTAGCTGAAATGTATCCCAGTGATTCACAGGAACTATGGATACATAGGGAAGATAAAACATTACCACTCTTGCATTAAAACTTTATTGGAAATGAAAACTCAAAACTCCAGTTATTTATTTATTTATTTATTATACAGGAAAGCAGGGGTTCTTTAGTTAAATATAAATTAATTATAACAGTCTGATTTTAGGTAGGATAATATTAAAAAATGACATATGTACACATATATGTTTGCCAAAAATGTTATAAGCCACACGACTAATTTGGTCTCAGTCATTTGATGTCTTCTTAATTTTGCAGAAGAAGTCCTGTACTTTGGTTTTTTCTTGCCTGGTAAATATAGGAGTAACTACTTTGTGTGTCAAATTACTGCATGCCAAAGATTCAAGGATGCAAACAACCTTCAGACAACTAAATCAGATGCTTCCTCAGTGGTGTTCCTACTTGGGAAAGTATGCAGGGAAAATTCTTTCCTCTCCTTCACACTATTCTTTTCCTGCCAGGGTAAGGCTGTTCTTTTTCTTCCTCTGCTTTCTCTCTCTCCCTCCCCTCAGTCAATTAGAGCCAGGTCTTTCTTTTGCTCCCCACCTTACAAAGCCACCACCATAAACATGACTTTTAGCCTGCAAAAATCCATTCTCTGTGAACAAATTTGCTGCTTTTATTCCTCATTTCTCTTATGCAGGACTAGCCTGAATGGGAATTGCCCAAAGACAGCAATAGAACACCCTCTTCCAAAGCTCCCATGGGAACTGTCTCCCAGTGCCAGCATCCTGCAATCTGGCTGTGCCGAAGCACCTTGTCCTCCCCTTCTGATGGGAACACTAGGAACTCGCCTGCCCTCAGCAGACAAAGCACTGGGTTAGCCATTCCAGTTAAAGGTTAGCTCTAAGAGCCCTTTAGTTCTGCAACCCTATTCTTTGAGCAAAATCATTTATTGTGCTGCACAGAAGCCTCAGTTCACATGAAACAAATTCATCTTTTCAGCTGACGTACTTCGTCTTCCCAGAGTCAGCCTGGAACTGGTGTGGGGGAGAACCTCTAGAAGGCAGTCAGCCTGACTGACTGTTCTAACCTTCCCTCCAGATGGTCCAAACTCCTGCTGTGGAGAGCAGATAGGCCAGATAAGTTCTTAAACTTTGCAAAATTAGGCAGCTGGCACACAACCCAAGAGGTTATGTCAGTGCTTGCATCGAAACTCGGGATTGCCGACGCTGTCAGGCGAGGAGAGGGCAGGTTTTTGTCACCCGCTCTGTGAGAAGAGAGCTGTTTCACGCAGGATTCTGCCACTGGAGAATGAAACCTTTGCTTCTGGATGCAGTGTGTCCAGGTTCCTTCTTGGTTCTTTTTCCCTCTTGAAAAGAAGCAGTAGGGTTACTACAGCCCTAGGCGATGTAGAGAGGCAAATTTGACCAAAGAAAAATGTGCAATACTCAGATCACGAGAGAAAAATAATGGGCAGAGTAGGAGGAAGGAAAACAGATTTTTCAGAAGGTGTGTAACTGTAGCTTTGGGATAAGACGAATCAGCTGCCCCAATGACATTCAGGATATATGTTTGCCCAATAAAACCCACAACAGTAGATTTCCCACTGCGTCTCTCTCACCTGGTGTTTAAGTAGCTTTGATTCTCTGCCCTTGGAGAGCTTTTGAGCAGACATTTCTATCTGCCCTACCCTCATGCCACAACGTTCTCCAGCCTCTCACATGAAAGCGTCATTGTTGGTGTTTGTTCTGCCTTTCCATATCTAGGCGATCTTTCACCTAGCCAGGGCAGGTGTAATGTCAGGCTTATTCCATGCCAAAAGTAGCAGATACATGTTTCTGGATCAGTCTTTGCATTCTTATCCAACTTGTCAATACCTACGTAATATATTTTCATGGAATTTTTTTTTATCTGTACCACGAGCTGCAACATGTAAATGTTTGTGTCTGCAGTGAGTATGTACTTTTCAAGGACATTTTTGAAAAAACAGGGTAATACTTCTTAAAAGACTATCTCCTTGTTACACAAAAAGAGCAATTAATTTAATAGTTTTACTTGCACCATAATTATAATATTTTATTAATAAATACTACAAATTTTAGAATATCTTGTTTTGTCACAGTGGTATTACATCTCCCAAGGAGATAATTTCATGGCATTTTCAGGATTAAATCATGTTGCCCTCTTTACAACCTCTGACTTTTCAAAATAAGTCTTGTATTTTCTATTGGAAGCACTCATGGGGAAGCAGGTACTTCACTATGTGTCTGCTGCCTCATGGGTGTAGAAACAAAGGGGGACTTAACAGTGATGGTGGAACAGATTATTTGTGCTCCTGTAATATGGACTAGCAATTAGATTCGTAGGGTCCCAAAACTGGGGAAAAACTTACATAACTTTGTCCCTTCTTTAGATGCAGTCAGTTTAATAAAGCTGAAGAGCTAAAATGCAGACATGAGTTTTTGTCAGAACCTTCTGAAATTCAACAGTTCTTATCAAAACATTGTGTAAACTTCATAGCTCTGCACAGTTCCAGGTTTTGGCTTGGGCTCTGATTGCACTTGAATTGTTTCCGAGTGATCAAAAGAGAAATTAATAGATGCCTAGTAAGAAAGTTCGCTTTATTCTATTTACAGTTGAGTCTAATCTCAATACATTTAGATAGCTACGATAAACATCCCTTTGAAGTGAACCTCACCTATTCCTGAAGGATTACAGAATGCTGGAGTCTGTGAAAGCATTAAATACAACTGCTGGCTCAGACTAATTAAACTTCTGCATTTCTTAAGGGCTCACGAAGGGTTTCACAGAACTTAGAGAAATAAACATTGTGCATCCACATGGACATTCCCTGTACATTACGGCAAAGCAGCAGCTTATTGAATTTTATTGAGAGTAGGTGGTCTGAAAGATGGGGACTTGCTGTCTTAGCTGTGGAGAGGTTGGATAGGACAGAGGGAGTTTGTGCTTTCCAAAGCAGGCATCTATTAATAGAAATCAGAGCCTGGAATATATCCTCTGGTGTAGCCATAAGCAATTCAAAAACACAATTAACAAATATTCAGCGGATGTCATTTGTGTGCTAGGTTGTTAATGCCAGAAAGCTATTATTAGAGCCATGAAGTACTTCGACAACTTGCACTTTGAGGAATACATTTTCCTTTGTTTGCAGTGTGCTGCGTACTAAATTTTGGTGGAATTTAGATTTAAACAGCGCCCTCTGTATTGTTAAAAGCTACAAATCTGCATTAGACAAAACTACCATTCCTTGTGAAGTGGATTGAAATATGTTGTTGGTTGGGATTTTTTTAAAATTAAAATTTAAATCTAACCCTCATGATAGCAAAACATTAATTTCAGTACAGTAGCCTCAAACTAAGTGCTGTATGAGTAACATTAAAATTAAAAGTGAAAGAGGTCAGCTTCAGTTTAATTTATGGTATTTACATTCATGTGACATAAAATTCTTCGTCAGAAGAACAGCCGTGTTGAGCCACACACTGTTAAAATTTTTATACAAATTTAAACTCTGTGGAAATTGACTAGATGCTTTTCTGATCAGAAATAGAATTTGTTGGTGCTGAAATGCTGGCATTTGCTGAAGGAGTTTGTTGCACAGGAGGCTAAGTGGCTCTCTGCAGAAACAGTGATTTTAATAACAACAAAGCCAAAGATGGTGCCATCTTTTCCACACGTTCATGAAATGATAAGTGCTTTCACATTTCTTTTCACCTTTAAGTGCTGAGTTTACTTGTTTCCTACTGAAAACGTTAAAAATGGAACAAGCTCTCCCACATCCAAACAAACCACTTCCTTACAAAAATCTCTCTGGCAGAATTGTTGAGATTTTATATGCATTCTGCTGTGTTTTGAATCTTGGGTTAGATTTGCTGTATTGCTGTGATCCAGATATGAACAATTAACTTAACGTGTCTTCGTAAAATCTTTTATTCTACAGCAGAGCTTACAGTTACAATGCAGTATAAGTATTTTCATGCATTGTTATATTTCAAAATGCAGGAATATCTTTTCTGTAAGTCCAATTTCTATAAAATGGATCACTGAATTTTAAGAGGGTTTTTTAAAAGGTATTTTTCTTATGCCTTTCAATTCATTTACGGTGTTATTACAATGAATTTTAATTATCAAACATTATCAGTTTATGATTGTGCAGATTTTTGCGTATCTTTGTGAAAATACCCAATATGCTGCACAGTGATTTTTATATGATGCAAAATGTTTAAATGACTTCTAACACAGCATGATACACACAAATATTGTGTGACTGTAAGGCGATGGAAATGCAGACACCAGGATGTGTGCATGCTTATGTCAACTGATGTTAGGCTGTAGCCAATAATTAAATATTTACAGAGGGAGACAAAAGAATGTCCCTTAGGCTGAGATCCCTCAGAGCTGTGTGTGTAGCAATATTGAGGGTACTAAACTATTCAGGAGATGCCCAGTAGTAGGGCAGTGTGAAATAACACTCGTATTTTTATAGCAGTAATGACAATAAAATGTTTTTAGAGCCTTGCCCCCTTGGTCAGCTGGTTCCCTGGCAGACTTTTGCCAGGATCAGCTTTTCTGTGCCTGTGCCACTGTCTTTGCTTTGCAAGCACCACGTGTCCATTCTCACCCCGTGAACATGGGCAGGGCCACCCCAATGCCTCCATCAGCCCTACAAACTTATAGGTGAGGCAGAAGTAGAAGCAAATATTCTGAAAATTTGCCTAAGCAGCAGTGAGAAGGTTTTTTAATCCAGTTGCAGGGACCTTTCCCAGGATGGTCATTCAAGTGTTGATATGAATAAGGTGGATCTGAAGCATCACATCACACGAGGTGCTGCAGAGCATTTTTAAACTTGATGTTTACTTGGATTAAGCTCATCTTTGTTAAATAGAATGATTCTGGTCTTTTAGAGTTTGTTGCAATCTTCCTATCACTCTACTGTCACATTAACAAGTAAGATCTTTCTTATTTGATGATATGCAGGTTTGTACTCTGGTAAATTGTTTTCAGGCTAATGTTTAGGAGGTGCAATGTTCTCAGAATGTCAGTTTTGCATAGCACAGAACGCTTGATCTTCTTACTTGCTGGCTGGCTGGAAGCAGGACATCATGTACCTCAGAGAGGGTCCAAATATACTTTAGATATAAAGCACTAAAAAAGCAACCATATATATTTCTACATATTAAATTTTATGCAATGATAAGCAAGGACCAGTTCATGTTTACTCTATAGTCACTACTGGAGAAAAAAAAAATTAATAAATAGATGAAGAGAGGCTGACATGCAAGTTATGATATCAATTTCATGGGATTTTGCCTATCTTGATCCAGCACAAAACCTCAGAATTACTTAGATGACTCTCGTCTAGCATTCTTCTTTCTCTCTTTTTATATTTAGAAAAATAGTGTGCCTCCCCAGGACTAAAACTTTATGGAAAACCCAACTTCAAATGTCCCAAGGCCCCCAAAGTGGATTACTTACTTAGGCTGAAAAGGCAGAACCCATTAAACCAAGCTTGCTGGTGTTACGAACCATCTCTCAGTGAATTCACAAAGGTTGGACCCCAGAAAACATATGGAGAGGCCAGAAGAAAGGAGCTCTGTGGGGTCAGAGGCAGATGACATGAGCTTCCAGTGGATCTAGCCTGGATATGGGCTGGACTGGATGTTGCTGACTGTGGAGCTGGGTCTCACGATAACCTTGTGACCGAGGTTAGGATTAGGACTGCCCGGGAGTTTTCAGTCTAGCCACATGTGAGGTAGACTGTTGTGGTGCCACAGCTGAAACATTCACAACATGAGCCCCAGGCAGCCTTTCCTTGTCGTTGGCTCTCCTACAACATGCCTGATAACTATTACTTAACAGTCATCACGGAAGACAGATCCATAATAGTGAGAGGCAGCAGAGGACTTGTGCAGAAAACATTTGGAATTTAAGGAATACATGAGAGGAAGCCAGTGCGAGTGAATGACAAGTACAGGGGTTTAGCAGGTCCAGGCTAGGCTTCTTGAATGATTACAACCACCAGGAAAGGATTGGAGGCTGATTATCTTGAGAAAGAGACATGCCTATCAGCTGGATGAATCAGATTAGTCATAAGCTCCTCTCCTAAGCTTTTCTTTCAAGCTTGTGCTCACTTTATCTTCTGAAAGGCCATTTCTTTGAGAAACAGTTTTCCCAAGTACTGTGTAGGAACCTTAGCTTCAAGAGAAATATCAAAATGCCAGTGCCCGAGTTGGTGCTTTGGGCTTGGGTTATTCTGAACTACAACCGGGAACATAACGGCATGGATTTAGAAAGTAGTGTCTGAATATCTGTTGCCAGGGTTTTGAATAATAAAAGACTAAACCTGTACTTAAACAGATTAACTACAAGTAAAGACCTACTAAATGTTAGTATTCTAGTTTTTGAAAAACAGGCCATAAGAGTGCCACATACAGAATTATCCTTTTTACAGGATGCACTGATGTGCAAAATACCAACACAAAACTGCCTAGTGTCCAGTCCTCTCCCACTTATTGCTTCTCTTTGGGATGTGGCCATATTTACACAGTGCATATACTTAACTTATTGATTTGGGCCTGCTTCCCAATTCTGTAAGTCATGGGAAACATAAACAAGAAACTATTAAACTTTATACAAATCTGCAAGTGTTTGAAGTTACACACATCTTCCAATTATCTCTCAGTAATGTTCCAGACAAAAAAAAAAAATTACAAAAAATTACTGTGACAAGGACACGGCAATGTGTAAATTGATGTGGAAACAGAATTGCTTGTGATATCTCATTAAAGCTGAAATGCAGAAGAGGGAGGGCTACAGGATAAGAATAGCTGGTGCACTGCTCCTCAGACGACAGCTCTGCTTTTTCCACAGCGTCTAAACCCTTACATATGTTGGAATTGATGTTCTGTTTTAAAACACTAAGTAAATATTAAACTTCCACGCTCTCTGCCTTACTGTTTGCATTCTTTGACACTCGGCTGTAAGGGGTTGCAAGTTTCTCAGATGAAGTCACTTTGTGACAAAATGGCAGATAGCTCCAAATAACACAAACGAGAAAAAGACTGGTAAAGACAGGCTTTTCCTGAGTGCTCCCGTGCTTCGCTCGGTGCGGGAATCAAGCGATGGAAGCGTTCTCCCGGGTGCCAGAGGAAGAACATTGCTGCTCTCCGCGGATCAGCTGCACTCCAGGAACCGGCTTTCCTCTTGCTCCTGCCCTGTAAAGAGTGGGTAAACCTGTGCCAGGCACATGCTTTGTGATGGACTGAAAGGCCACAGTGCAGCACTCGCTGCCGAGGCTCTTCCTCGCTCCCTTCACCTGCCACCCACCCTCTGAGGCTCTCTGAAGTTTTCTGTTCCTTGAGTATGTAGTTTCAGTTATGCAGCCCCAAGATTTTCCTTTGCTGCCTGGACAAGGTCATGAGTCAAGGTCATGATCAAATACAGTTTGCTTTCTTTCATTATTGGTAAGAAAATAATGCTTTCAGGTGATGATTCACAAGGGGGAAAACAAAGAAGAAAGAAAAAAAAAGGAGAAAATGTGTGAAGTATGAGAGTTAACCAAGAGTATTAACATACACTAATGTGTGAATGCCACTGGGAATTTCATCCATGCATCCAGGGCTCCCTTGAATACACGCTGCACAAGATGTTGGTATTCTGTGATTATAATTCCCCAATTTTGTGGTAGAAAGCCAATCTTAGAAACCAGAGAAAAAACCTCAACATATATGAAACAGCAGATTGAGAATAAGTAGGCTTTGTTCCTAGGTTTGCTTTGGGGGCTCACCTCGAATTATCATTCATATCAGGGATTTCTAAAGCATCCCCTGATCCTGCAAAGCCAATTAAAGATATCTAGGAACTGTTTTTCCTCTTATAGTCAAGGTTCCTGTACATTTCAGCAGAGTATCAGAATTCAGCATAATTCAGCCTAGCATCCTACGGTAGAAACATAGGAACATGGGAACATAGTATCAGACCTCAACATAGGAAAACTAAATCACATGCATCTGAAATGGAGCACTGCCATTAAACAGGGCTTTGATTTAAAAATAATTATATTCCCCTTTCTAACTCTTGCCAACATAGGCAGAATGGTCCTAATATTGACCAGAAAGAAGAAAATGCTCTAGTCAGTGCACTCTGAACATCTTCTGGACATTGATGTAGTTAATGATAAATACCTTTAATAAAGAGAGTTTGTTCACAATGTTTTTTTGATCTATTCGCTAACAGACTGATTTATTTGAATTTTAACCATCTAAATTTAAACACCAATTTTAAATTACCTGCCTATTCTCACAGTGCACTAATGGAGAGGGAGAAGCATCTCCAGTGGATGATTCAGCCACCTGAAGATAGAAATGTAAGACAGCTGGGAAGTACCTGTCCTTCCATTGCAGAAGCCACCTAGATTTTATGGATGACATCTAACTTTTAAACAGGTAAAATTAGTTGAGAGAAATCCCAAAAAACTACATACTCCAGAAGAGGAAAACTTCAGAAGAATTTTTCAGGAATTACAGGGAATTACCATCACCTGACTATGAGACTACCGCTAAACTTAAGTAAATAAACAAATCCTGGGACTTGAGGAAACGAGAAATATTAAGAATTTTTTCCCTGTTTTAGTATCTAACAGTGGAGTGCTGGAAGGAACCGTGTTCCTGATAATTTTGTGGTTGCTTTACTGTATTTATTCTTGGTTTGGGTTTTTTACATATTCAGTGAGTGGCTGGAGACAAAATGCAGTAAACTGCTGTCAGCCATCTGCCTGGGACTTCTGGGCCACATGGAGGAGAAACCATGCTGGAAAGGGATTCACACAAGGCTAAAGTGTCCTGCATTGCCTGGAAAAGGGAAAAGGAGCAAGTTAGGTGTTGAAGTTACAAGACTGACACAGGAACTCAGCACTGGAAAAAGGAAAGGAAAGGAAAAAGAAAAAAGAAGGAAAAAGAGGATGCTGGAGTACTGCTTCAGTTCATTTCCTGACAAAAAATGAGTCGTAAGATCTATGAAGTTGTTAGCTCTGGCATGGAAGGGATGGGGATAACAACAGAAGCATTATATAATTTGAAGATATATTAACTTCTCTTTCTGTATCTTCTCAGTTTCTAACTTCAGTCTTTCCAAAGAGACTTTTGGATCTAGACAGGCTCCCCACAGCTTCTTCTGCTTGTTTCCTGCCTCTGACTTTTTCTGAGATCCTGGCTTGTAATTTGCTCTCCTCCTACAGTTCCTTATGGCACTGTCTTAGTGCTATCCAAAAATACACGTGTTCCATAAAGAAACCGCCTATTTGCTTGGAACTGATACTGGTATCCTGGGTCTTGCTAGATTGTACCTTCAGCTCATTAATTTCCTTCCAGAAGAGCTCTTTTCCAATGTAATTATCCAGGTTGAACGAGGCATTCTGGCAGCCAATTTAACCCAAACTCTGTTGAATTGCACAGTTCAGGTAGAACTGCATCTCTGAGTGATCTGGTGGGTTTTTTTCTCGCATGAATTGTTACACATGGATGCTCATTTGATTAAAATACTCAATGAAATTATAAGAAAATTACTTCACACTGAGATACACTAAGAATGTGTGCTTTGGAGTCAATCTAAAATACACAGGTATCAAATTCTTACCCTCCTTACCCAGTTTTAGCAGTACTTGGGGCTCAGAGCCATAGTTAGGTTGTTTGTGCACAATTTGCACCCCACTGCATTCCCTATTGCCAGTGTTTTATGATGTGGAAGGATCCAAAAGGTGACCAAAAGATGTACAGAAATTTGATTTGGAGCTATAGAGAAGCTTTAAGCCTTTTAGTTTTTCCTCCAGTTTCAGCCACAATTCTCCCTTTCCTTTGGCATTATGCATGCAGACAGGCACGCTAATACCTTTATTACATAACTGTTCAGAAATGCTCCCATTTCACAGCAAAGATGCATCTCATTCACACACCTTATGCAAACAAGATATAAATTGCTACACAAGTGAGGACATGCAACATTATGCTTGAAAAGGCTACTCAGGTGCAGTCGTCATGGCCCTTCCCTGTGCCAGGTAGTGAAACCCTCCCTTTGGCTTGTTTTCCTCTCTTTTTGGGGCTGACAAAACTCTGCTTCTTCATCACTAAGGGGGAAAAGCTGTGCGATGAAAAACAACCCCCCCAGCTCCACGTTCGAGGTTGGGCTGACTCCTGCTGACCGTGCTCCTGTGCAGCAGTCCCGGTGCCAACCGGGCAGTTTTTGAAATGCCAACCCAAATTACGCGAATCGCGTGATTAAGCGTGTGGGTGAGCTTAAGCTCTTGTAAACCTTTATCATCACCTTTGCCACAGTCTGATGCAGCTGTGGAAGTGTGGACTGCTCAGTGAGGTGAACTACGGTAGAGGCATGGTTTTGATATTTACAGAGATGCGTGTCCTTCCAGCTGGAGGCTTCACACAGCTGCGGCTCATAAGCAGTTGGCCTCAGCTGCAGATCTGCAGTCAAATCACAGATTTTTTTCCTCATCTGGGGTTTCTGTCCTCTCAACAACCCCTTCACCATGACTTTGAGAAATTAGTAATTGAAAGACCTCTGCTGACTGGTAAATTTGTGCAAAAGGCAGGGGCAGATGATATGATTATGTTTTGACAAGAGACTGGACTGTGATAATTCCAGAAGGTTTCCTTTTATTAATACCTAGATGAGAGGAGCTGAGAGAAAATTATATTTCCAGATTTTCAGATACTAAAATATTGTAACCTTTCATTACAGGTTGATAAACACTACTCTCCAGGAGAACACTAAAACAATAATAACAATAATATCCATCAGTTGTAAACTATTAATATTGGCTCAAGCAATGAATAAGCAAATTGAGAAAGGAGCCATCTTCATCAGTAGTTCACTATTCTTAGAAGTTCATTATTTCCGGGTTCCTTAAGTTCATTATTCTAAGGAAGTTTCTATATTCAGCAGAAGATGTATTAGTACTCTGTAACTTGAATTAATTAAACTTTGCATTAAATTTGAGTCAATTTAAATACATTTGTTGAAAGACAAGAGGAGGAACACTGAAGTAAGAATGGGGAACAGACACAGCAGGTAAGATGCTGACAGCTGTATTTCCCTATTCCTTAGCTCTTCCCCCTCCCCCTGTCTAACTGGTACTTTTCCTGTAATGCTCCTCACTGCAGGGCAGCTTAGGAGTGTTTTGGCAGGGACAGTCTGCTTATTCTCCCTGGAGACTGCACAGAGATCATAAATCCTTTTGGAGTTCTTAACCCTTGTATGTAACTGACAGCTTTAATCTTCTTCATTACTAAATTCGAGCAAGAGCAGTGCAGGCACGCGGAGAGGAGGACACATGTTCGGATTGCTGGGCAGCCAGTCACACACTTTCTAATATTGTTATTTAGTGGGTTTTTCAGGCAGAATCCACCGTGCACTGGAAGCTATCCGTTTTTGAGACACACCAGTGCCATAACAAATACTTGCGGTAGAAACAGGTAGCTGAACATTCTTTTGTTGAGGAGTTCTTTGGTTTAATCGTGTTAGTGACTGCTGCTGCCTTTTCCCTGAGCTGTAATTTGTGTCGCACTCCTTCCCCTCATTCTTTCCCTCTTGGCATTACTGGCACCTCCTTCATGCCTTCTGCTGTCAGAGTAAGAGGGAACCAGGTGCCAATACTAATGGTCACATCAGGGTCATCTGTGAATGCTGGTGACCTTCTCGTAGAAGGAAAAGAATGATCACCCATTAAGGCAACCGAGTCAACTGTTTAGATGACAGAGCACTCTGCGCAAATCATTTTTCCTGATGTCTAAATACAACAGAGAAATCTACCCTGGCATACCTTACTCGTCACTTACCGCTATTGGCACACTATCCCAAAGAGGTTATCACTGGCACAGCACTGTTCCACGTGTATTTCAGAGCATTTTAGTGCATGAGAAAACATTTCCTGCATGTGAGACAGAAAAAATAAATTACATGTCCCAAGTGGCATATGATTTTATTGTTGCCGATAGGGAGAAGATTGATGTCTTGTGTCTTCTTGTCACAAAGATGCAAGAACCATTTGTGAAAGATACTGGAATGCTGACGTGTAATGCTTGGGGTTTTCCCACTGTTTTAGCATGCTTGGTGTTATTGTTTGACTGACTGTGTGTTTCTGAAGATGACAGAACATTGTCTCCTCTTCAGTTTACAGGGTTTTTTCTCCCCTTTTACATAAGGATTGCTTTCACAGCACTGATTGCTTAAGGCAAGTGCTATCTAAATGTGTTTGAATGTATGCAATCATCAGAGGCATGTTTTGCAACTCTTTGTCAGAACCCAATAAATATACAGCAATTAAAAGGGAGATTATGGCAATGTAGTAGGTGAGCAAACAAGTTTCTAAAAAGAACACTTTCCCCCTTAAATATTTGCTAGCATAATTTTTAAAAGAATCCAGCCGTTCATAAGCTGCTGTGAGGATCAGTTGTGTGTTAGATGCAATAAAAGCAGATTTTATTCAGAGTTCGAAGATCCAGAAAAACGTGAGAAAATTGTTACATTGCTGATAAGGTTGGATGTTAGAGTTTTACCAAGGTCCCATATTTCACTTGAACACAAAACACCCTCGGAATGTCAACAAAACAAATACAAACTTCACAATGTTTAAACAACCCAAATTCCTTTAGTGGCAAGCTGGGCTGGCAGTGGTGGTGAGTGGTACCAGACGAGGGAGCAGAAAGGGATGTAAAGCTCACCCTGTTAGGTCCTGTACAGGTCACATCTCAAATGACTTCAAGTGACGTGTTTATCGTCCATGGCATGCACCAGGGAAACATGAAAAGCATTTATTTCCGATTTTTAAAAACATCTAGTAAAGCAATGTTCCCAAGAAGGGTAGAGACATAGCAAAACACAGAGTCATCCAGCTTTGATCCAAAAACTAAATTCTGCCTTTTTAGTATTGTTCAACATCTGCTACAGCTGTTAAAATGTTAATACTGAGTGATCTTAGGGTTCTCAGAGTTTGATTTGCTTCTGGTTCCCACTTTTCATGTGGAGTCACTGATGGGAAATTGCCCAAGAGGTCCAGTGCTCAATGGCAGATCTGGGATGTTTTAAGTACTTTGAGAATATTTCATTCATATTCACTCAGTGCTTATATAAAAAGTTGAATTCCAGTCTACAGGAACATCTGAGTAATGCACCATGTACCAGAATAGCAGTGTCTTCTTAATAATTTCTTAGTTTTCTCAGTGATGTGTATGTTATTAGGAAGCTGACTCCTACCTGTTTCAAGGATTTTAAGGTCTTACTAGGAACACAGTAAGAAGTGATATATTATTTGCCATGTATAAGGTTCTTGCAACACAAAGACAACACCAAACAGTCACTCCAGAAAATGGGTAGGATATTTAAGATATGTATTTATAAAGGACCGTTTTTTACAGGTTGTATGTAGGAGGTTTGGATGGCATCCAGGATGACTCAAATTTGTGAGGCTTTTCTCAATCTGTGACAACTGAAGTGACATAAATATGAATTATGATCACAACAAGCCAATGCTGCTTTTCAAAGTCTCTATTGTGCCTTACAACGCTTGTTTTACCTTAAGCAGCACAAGTGTCCTTAAGATACCATTTCTTACTCTGCCACGCAGCTTCTGGTATGACAGCCTTCAATCAGAAAGCTAGTTTGCACATTGACAACAGCATTGTAAGTAATTAAATCAGCACTATTTCTTGCCCCAGAATCTGAGCTCCAGCTCTTGAACTTTCTGAAGGTGGAAATGTTGCTCTCAGCTCCTAAGGACCTTTCTTCTTTAAAAAAAACCCAAAACAACAAAACAGCAAAACAACCAACTCCTCAGTAAATGCTTCTCCATCCATATAATACAAATGAGAGGGGAAAAACCATCTGAGAGCTATTGCAACCCACATCCAGCACATAAGGTGCTCCAGAGGACAAAAGAGAGGGAGGAGTAGCTGTAGCAGGATGCTCTGCCTGGAGTGGGGGTAAAACAGCTGTGACAATACCCTATCAGTGGTGAATGGAGAAGGGGGTGTCTTGGTGGTTTTACTGTTGAATAATGCTGAGACCAGCCCTACTCATCACTGGCAAAAGTCAAACATCCTGAGAGCGAGGTGAGGATGTGGCAGGCGTGGCGAAGTACCCGATAAAGGAACCAAAAAGTCATACTACTGATAACTTATCTAAGGCTGCAGAGCTGACACAGCTGGCCTGGGGACATCTGACTGACAGTCCATCACCTGATACTACAAAAGCCCAGTTCCATTTTTTAAAGGGAGGATATTCTCACACAGCCCTTCTTGGAGTGTGTGTGGAGATTCCTGCCTGGAGAGGGGAATCCCCTCCAGGTTCTCTCTTCAGGCTGAGAGAGAGGTTTACCCCCATCTTGGTGTGGATGAGCAACGCCAACCTCCACTTAAAAACTGATTTTTCTAGCTTTAATACAAGTGCTTCAATATTGCTTCAAAAATAGTGCACTATGCTATGCAGTAGTTATATCTACCTGTACTGTGTAGTAAAGAATTCTGATTAAGATACTGTAGTCCAATCATCATCATGTTACCAAAAATAGGTAAAAATAAAAACTCCTTAACACCAATGTAGAATTAAGAAGCAGGCATTTTTTATTCAACAGGATGCACAAAATTTCTGAAATATTGAGCCTGCTGAGTATAGAAAAAGCTCCTGTTTATACACTACGTTTTACATACATATTCATAGGTTTTCCCAGAAAAAGCATACAAACGATAATAATTTCCCTGAAATTAGCAGAGAGGTGTTCCATCCCCTCTGCTCATGCATTCTTCTGTCCTGGGGGTCTCTGTGGTGGTCCCTGGTGGTTGGTGACCCCAAAGTCATACTTGACCGCCTGGTGAACTGGTAGAAGTTGTCACAACTGGGCTGGTTGCTTTCCATTTCTTCTTCCTACAGAATGAGCATTGTGTGGTTCCATAGGCCAGTGGTTTTTGAAGAATAAGCATTGTATTTACCCACCAGGTGCAAACAATTCTTCATCTGTGAAATGTAATAAATAACTTACCTTTATATAAATACGTCTGGTTTGCCATCCTTTAATCCAAAGGTTCAATTACAGCTATACAATCGTTTAGACATAAATTGTTGGCTGAGTCTGGGGTTGGGATTGGATCCAGCCTCACTCTGAGAAGGAGTTTAGAAATCCAGGGGGTCCCTTCCATACCTGGTGACTCAATGGGAGGTTCTCCCTGAAAAACCCTGTCTGCAGCTCTCAGTCTGCCCTGGGCAGTAATGCTGTTTGTGGCTCTCAACCCTGACCCATGGGATGTTCTGTTAACAAAAATGTCCAATGTATTAGCATGCCCAGGATCCATGACTTGGTGTTAGGAGATAAAATTTCCATAAAATGTTTTCAGCCTTCCAGGCTGTGGTAAGCTGACATCACAGAGGAGCAATCTCTTTATCGTCACCCTACAGATAATTGCCTCACCTGAAATGGAGAAAATTAAATGCCTTCATCTCATTTTATTAAACAGTGAGTCTGATAGGGTTACAAAACTCGAAATTCAATTCCTGAAATTCCAGTGCAAGGATTTTTTGAAAATTTGAGTTAAATACTAAATTTCCTCTCAGTCTTTTAGGGAATTTTGAAAATCATTGCCAAAAGGGTTTAGATTGAAAATTGTGTTCCTTCATAGTTGTCGTATGTCTCACATATTAAAAGGACCTTGGAAATGGTCCATCTCAGAGTGTACCTGTGAAACTGCAAAACTATTTTGTGAAGCAAATGCCAAAACAAGTTGATCTCTTCTGTGCTGATGCAGAAATAACTATGATCAAGGCCAGATCTGTCATAAATGCTCATGTGGAATCGAGATAGACTGTAAAACACAAAATTCAACCTCACCCTTCCTCCCTCTGCTTTGTTTCAGGCAGGGACGTTTCTGGTGTACTCCCTGAGCTGGAAGGAAACTGCAGTTTGTTTTTAGAGCTTTTGCCTTGAAATCTTTCTGTCCTTCCCCAGCTCCCTTTCCCCCTTCTCACTGCCATGTCTGCAGCGAAATCAGAAGTTCAAAAGGCTGATGACTGACGGTGTCTGAAACAGGTGGTGCTCATGACAAAGGCCTGGCACTTTGTTTTCTCTCTGGTATGCCGTATATCAGCAGTCAGCACCATGCTTGGAGTCAGATGTGCAACTGCTCTTAATATTTGAGGTTAAAAAAAAAAATTCTGTGATGGTCTTCTGCATGTAAGGACTTCAAAGGAATGTAAAAGTAACATAAGACTGTTCAGCATGTGTGAAACACGAGTTTAAGACATCTGATGGGCTTTTCTCTAAGTTCATTAAGATGTTAATGGAGCAGCGGTATTTATCTTTTCAACACTCTGGCATGTTCTGAACATCAGGATTCCAGCTCCTCCTTTGTTAGAGAAAAAAGATTTTTAACCATGTGTCTACTCAAAATACCAAATAATGCCAAGTAAAAGAAATTTTTCTGGCTCTAGAAGTGGAAATCTGTGTGGAATGTCATAGAAATGGCAGGTTTTGGAAGGAAAAAAAAAAAAACCTCAGGAAACATATAATGTTTTCTTTGCTCTTCTAATCTTGCCACAAGAACAGTTTAAAAAAAAGGTACACTGTGGATTGTCTCAGGGGAGAATATGCCTGCATTTTTAAGGAAGTGCAAGTGCTTGGGACAGGCCATGTGCTGTGCCCACCGTGGGGTGGAAGAAGATCTGGTAAGAAAATCTGTACTTTGACCAAGAGGGGACATTCTGGAGAACAGTTCAGGAGCCTGGAGACTCCTGCATGGTCATTTGGAGCCACATCCAGAATAAACTAAACAACATTTCTGTCACCAACCTCACACCAAGTGGGACTGCAGTAGGGGCTACCTGTGTACAAGTGAGCAAGGCATATTTCCTGAATGGTAACTATCGACCAATTTCAGCTTTGTTTCAGAAGTTTTGGGGTTTTTTTCTCCTTACAGAACAAAAATTTGGAAGAAAATCACTGCAAGCAGGAACATAACATGAGACAAATAGGTTTTAGATACAGAAAAGATAGGGAAAAAAAAGCAAACCAAGGAACTCATTAAAATAAAAAGTTGATAGTGTTACCCAACGAGTTCTTGAAAAGGGAGCCTATGCAGCAGTGGGGGAAGATATTGGAAAATTTTTTTAACTTTAGCACAATAATGTTTGGTACCTATATCAGTGATTGATATGTGACAAAAAGTACTAGCAGACTTCTTGAGAACAAGGATTGTGTCAGAGCAAAGAATGATAACAGAAGTACATCTCGACCTGACCACATACTCAAGATATTCTCAGGGAGAAAAGATTCATAAAAAGATCTGGAACAATAAAAGGGAAATTTGGGGAATGGGATGTTCCCAAACGATCACCAAAGACCCTCAAAAGACCCCTACTTATATCCAAATAAGGCCACTGAAATAATTTGCATATATGCATATATTCAGGAAATGTAATGAATATCCAGCTCAGTGTGGCAGAGTAGGTCACTCCCAAGGTATAAAAAATGAAGATTGAGGGAAAATAATACAAGTAATCTATTTCTTTTACCAATCTGCCCTCACTTTGAAAAGGATTCAAATGGAAACAGGAAAAACAAGTTCTAAACACTACCTTGTTTTCAGTGGGAGGAAAAGAGTAGTGGGATGAGAGAGGAGAAAGAAAAGAGAGAAGGAAAATCTATCTGGGAACTAATTTCCTGTCAAATTTCAAATATCTCCCTTTTGTCAGTGAAAAAAAATTGTTTTCAAACCATCCAATTCCTCTAAAACTACCAAAACCACGGCTCCCTGTTTCCACCTGTGGGCTGGATCACCTTGCCTGTCAATTCGCCACAGCAGCACAAATTCCGAAGCCAGAGGAACACCCCAGCCTGCCGCCTCCATTTGATGCTTAGATGAAAGAGAGGTCAGGCTCCGTGTCAGCTGCGAGTCAGGGCCTTCAGACGTGCCCTCCTCTGCCTCTCTGCAGTGCTGCTTGACTCAGGGAGCTCCATACGTTAATTCCAAGTGGAATTAACATACCTCTGGCTCGGCCGTGTGCAATCCATTGCGCTCCCTTGTAATGGAGCACACAGCGATGATATTTAGAAAGTTAATATGTCCCGGCAATGAAGCCGTTGATTCCCGTCCAAGAATTTAATCAACAGGACACGTTTTCTTCAACGGCGGTGTCTCATGAATTAATTACTGCAATTCAAGGTTCTTACGTGTTGAAAAATGTGCTTGGTTATTTACAGGCTAAAGCAAAACGCTTTCAGCTGGGAGAGATGATTTGCCCTGCTAATACGGGGCATGGTTAACCCAGGGTTTAGTCACTGAAAATAAATTCCATTCTAGTAACTTCCTGAGCAGGAGGTCAGGAAGAATATCTCATTTTCTTTTTTGAGTCTAGTATCCTAATTTCAGAAGCACAATGCCTTGCAGTCCTGAGGGAAAAAGCAAGCATAATAAAAGATTAGGCTACAACTTTTGTGATTCATACATTCCCTTATTTTGCAGTCCTAATTTTGTGGAAAATTTATGTTGCTGGACTCACTTTCTCCTTAAGAGGCAAAAGGCCAAGATGAACCTGAGGGTTTTTTTACATCTTCTAATTTTTATGGTTTTTGCCAGCTGCACAGGTCTGTCTGGTTCACCTTTCATGCGAAATGAAATTGTCACGCTCCAGTCAACCTCTGCAGTAATGTGAGAGTTAACTGATAATGGATGTTACAGAACTCATGCAGTACTACTCTTAGTAGGACAAGCTTTTAAACCTGTCCTCAATGTTCCCAGGCTTTTTTTTCTTTTGCTTTTTTTCTTTTATTTTTGTGACAAGCACGGGTATGGATCTTTAAATTAGTTATCCGTAAAACAGCTTAGTTTTTTTGACAGTTCTGTGCAGGTTGTTATACTGGGAAAGTCTGTTCAGACACGGTTATTTTAGATGAACAAGACATATAACCATGTATAAAGGGCAATAAATAACAAAAAATCTAATAAGTAGTGTATAAACACATTAATATCATCAACAGGTGACTATATGACAAGTAGATATCACATTTTTTCTGTGACTTTCCATTTTCTCTTCATGGTTTTCCAGTTGTCTCAGGTTAGACCAGAGGTCAGACTGGTTTTTACTGTGTTTGCAGTAACAGAATAAGAACTCAGTCCTTCTTCTTGAAGTCCTGAAATGCTGCTGTAATATTGAAAAAAAACCCATTGGTATAAGCCAAGATGATTCAAAAAACTTTATTCATATCATTAAAACTACCATGAAGCTGTCCTCCCTCCTCACCACCATATTTAAGCTGTGTGCAGGTTTTGGGGTGATCGGCTGTCTTGAACAACTTTCTGGCCTTTAAATCAAACTGGTAAAACAGAACATGCTCTCAATTCAAAGGTGAAAAGAGAAATTTGGCACTTGTAGGAATTAGGACTGAAATATCATTATAGACAAAAATTACTCCACTTCAGAGGAGCTTTAGAGAAATTATTCTAGTCTTTGTAGATTTTCTCAGCTAAAAAGGCAAAAATATCGGAATACCAGGACCTTAGAATCAGATATTTGAACTGAATTTGGTTGACAAGTTTCACCTTGTGAGAACTTGGAGGGTAAAATAAATTCTAGTCTGTGTGGAAGAGAAATTTCAACAGCGTCTGACCTTTATAAAGAAAGCCGTGCCCATTTTGCTCAATCCTGTATCCTGAAAGGTCACATGGCGATAAGAGCACCTTATTATGACTAAACTGTTGAATGTATTTGTGATAAGCTGATTCTTTTCTTTCTTATCCGTCTCATTAATTAATTAATGAGACCTATTGTTGTTTCAGCTACATGGCTGAAAGAACAATGTAATCCATGACATTAATTTAAGGAGGAGAACTTCTGAAATACTTGCCTTAAACACATATTTCAGAGACCAGGATTTGGGCTCCATACACTTGCATTTGCATCCAGATGTAGATACAAAGATATCTTAAATAACATTCAGGATTTTGAAATAAGGTAGCAAGTACACAAAAATGAAACAGACATTTTAAAAACGTGCAAAAGCGTATAGACAGAGGACCTTGGAGAGTGATGAAATCATATTAAAAAGTCATATTGAAATCATATTAGAAGAAGTCCTAAAATCGTGACACTTCTAGAAGAAAATCTAGGAGGAAATTAATCTTTCTGTGTGTACAACGTAATATCAATGATGGACAGTAAATAATGCAAATGATTGCTTAACATTACTGGCTGAGTATTCCTTTTGTGATAACCACCCATTCTGGGAACTGCAAAACAAGGGATTGAGCTGTTCTCTATAAAAATACCTTAAATATTTATTTTTAATTAATAATACTTACAAAAGAACACAGACTACCTAAAATATAGGTTACATATCTAAAATACTTTTCTGCAGTTTTGGAAAGAAGTAACCTAAGCTGAACTAAGTTAGAGAGCAACCTAACCTAGAAAAACCTATGAAGAGTACACAGAATTAATTAGGCAATTTTCTGCCTGTTTCACCAAATCATAACCTAAGACCATCACACAATGGAAGATGTGTCTGTCACAGTCAAAGGTGGAGATATTTTTATGCAGGAGCAGTCCTGAATTTAAACCTGCATTTCGGGGAGCAGCAGCAAATATAATCGTAGCAATTTAACCTAAGCAGGCCTGTGTTAAAAGAAAACAACCAACCAGCCCAAAAAAAAAAAAAAAAAAAA